>VZRM01000703.1:2107520-2258776 GCA_013397955.1 Grantiella picta
GCTCCCCACACCTCAGACACCTCCCCAGGCCTACCACAACAGCTTCTGAGGGGTCCAAATTTCTCCTAGATGTTAAAAATACTTTACTGATGTTTTGGGCCAATCAAAACCACCACAACATGGCACAGGATTGTGTTCATATTGCAGTGCTCACTCACCCTCACAGTAACGAAGTTTGTCCTCATATTTGAGTGGTACCTCCTGTGCATCAGTTTCTGCCCAGTTCTGGCTCCATCCACTGACACTCTGTGTGCAGATACTTAAAGGCATTGATGAGGTTTCATCTCAGTTTCTCCAGACTGAACAGGCCCAGCGCCCTCAGCCTTTCCTCAGACATGCTCCAGTTCCTTAATCATCTTTGTTGTCTTCTGCTGGATATTCAACTTGTTTTGTTCTGACAAAGACACCTACAGTGATGAGAATATGATATTTTCAAAAACCTTTGGAAGTGGAAGAAAATGTTATGTTTAATTCCCCTCTTGTTCTAATTCTATATTAGACACCTCTTTCTGTTTACAGTGTTGTAAGTAAAGATTTCTTTACTCTGTTTCTCAACATTTCAGACCTTCTACTATAGTAATTTTGCATGAATATAGTTTTGTTAAACAGTAAAGCATACTTGCTGACAATCATAGATGAAAGGATGTGGAACCTCTAAGAAAAAATGTAATGAAAATATCTAATATTTACAAGAAAGGTTGTTGCAGTGATTTACTTATCCCCCTCCTAATTTCTGTTTTTCATTGTTTGTAAATTTTCCTTTGAAGTGTCCACATAAATTGCAGTATATGTCCTCCAACTGATGAGCACAGAAACAATACACTGTTCCCCAGCTAATCACAGTTAGTTGCATATAAACCTAATTAATCAGTCCATTAAAAATCACACAGGATTTTTGGTCCTCTCTGCCAAATGTGAATACTATTGGTACAGGGACAGGATCCAGAACCATATTGCTGAGCACAAAGTGCAAAGTGCTAACCTCAGAGCTGGAGTTGAAATTCTAACAGATGCATTCATTAATCTGCTGAAGTACACTGCCATGTTGGTTCCCACCCTCCTTCTATGCAGTACAAGAAGGAAACAACCTCCCAGAGTCTATGTGAGATTTAAATAAGACTCCAGCACAGTCAGGATGACTTACCTCCATATTGAATACTTCCAGCTGAAATCACTTGCTGCATCATTTGCTACCACCCATTAGTCTTCTTGACAGAGACCGCTGTGTGTATTCGTACTGTCCCATTCATTAAATGGCCAAAGGACAAAAGACTTCATTGGAAAATAAAGGGAGAATTGTTGGAATAGGCAAAGCTGGGTTGTACTAGGAGGCTGACTTCTTAATTCTCTGAATCAAATGGTTAAAGAACATTATTCTGAAAATAAAAGGTGAGTAGCAATAGGCCTACTTGTATTTTCTAGCAGTCATGGGTCAGCTACTAGAGATAACCCCAAGATTATGTTATTACTGAAATTATTACCAGAACATATCCTTTTTTCCCCTGTAACTCCATAAACTCATGTAATCTGATTAAGTTAATGATTTTTGGGCTTTTTGTGCATATTCTTTAACATCTATCTCTGTTTTCCTATTTTTTTGGTGGTTTTTGAGTTCAAGATATAGCAGTAGTTAGTTAGTTGTTTTTCTTCTGCCATTGCCATGGTGCAGCTTTGACTGGACTTTAGAAATCCATCTTTAAAAGCAGTGTCTTGTCATCCAGCAGTACCTTTTCCTATTTATATGTCTGCACATTCACATCAACTGCACAGTAACTGCAAGCATTTGTAACAATCCTAAGCTATTTTTGAAAGATATTTGTCAACAGCATGTTCCACACTGCTCTCTTGTCAGATCAGTTGCTAAAGGCCATTTGAAGAAGTGATTTCTGCTCAAATCTGTGCTGACAAGATTCAGTTTCACAAAATAAGCAGCACCATCATAAGCAGTCTGGGCTTTGTGAGGAAGAGAAGGATTGAACTCCTCCCCACTTAATCAGCAGGAACCCCAAAGGCAGGGTAATCTTAAAAAAGGAGGTGTTTTCAGCACCACATTCATATTGGAGTCAATAACATTATATCCTGGGACCTTTAGAAGAGAAGGTCATTGATTAAACACTTAATAAAGTATGCAGGTGTGCTTTTCATTTGAAATGTCATTTAATTAAATTAGGAGGAAAGAAGATCAAGACAAACAAAAGGAGGTTGCTTTTGATACAGCATGTAAATAAGTTATGGAGCTTCTTGCTGCAGGATGTATAAATAAAAAGTGACTATAGAAGTTCATAGAAGAAAATCTATTAAAAATGTATGCAATTATACAATATTGAGAAGTCCCTTGATGTCTTATAGGTGGAAACAATATCAGAAACTTTCATCATGTCCTTCTTGTCTTATTCCCTAGGGAAGTGCTACTTGACATGCCTTGGAAGCACATGTGGGATGACAGAACTTTAGTCTGACCTAAACCAGAAGTTTTTTTGGTCTTTAGGTCTTAGAGGACACGAAAAAATAGTTGCTTAAATCAAGATATAACATTAATTCAGTACTTTAGCTAAGCCTAATTAAATAATTGGCAGTAAGATTTACTGTTATAGAGTTTTTTTAAGAATACCAACAAATGTTCTAAAAAATTTGGAAAAAAGTCTTATTCAGGAATTTAAAAATTAATAGAAGTGTGTGTGTTTACTAGAATTAGTATCTCCAAGCCAAACTAAGTTGTCCTTAATTTGCAAATATCTTTTGTAGAGAGATTAACATACAATTCAGATACTGAATAAAAATCTTTATTTTTTATTTCTATGGAATATGTCTGGGAGTAGTCTCTTTATTTTTATGCTCAATCTGTCTACCACTTCCTGAGAAACAGTCACTACTCAGTTACATTTAAGTGGTACATATGAAAGAAAAACCACAGCTAATTTATTCAGTAAAACAAAGAGAACCATTATTTAATTTTGTTTTATATTTCTTTTTTTTCCTTATAATTATCTTAACCTGTTCAGATATTTATTTTAAAAAAATTAAGGTTGGAATGAGCAGAGAAAAAGTGAACCTGGGAACTGCCAAGTGTAATGAGCCAGCAATATTGTGCTTTTCCTATAAAGTTTTTCAGGACACATTTCATGTTATTTCCTGGGCAGCTTAATATTCCTATTTCCTGTGGACCTCAAGAACTGAATGCATTTTCCCACAGTTGCTCGGTATCCTAAAGGCTCATATCTGAAACATTTGTGCACTTTCCCTGATGGCAATTTGTAGTGCCTCTGTTAAGGCGAAAAGATGATTTTTGGGAGTCCTAAACTGAACGGGTACCTTGGGCAGTAGTTTGAAGTAGGATAAAATATGTTAAAGGCTATTTCTTGTGTGGGTGTAGAAAGAGGGCTTATGAAACCCTGTTTTCCCTGTGGATTTGTTAGAAAGCCTAAGGATGAGAAAGGAACCTGTCTTGCTCACTCGTGGGCTTTGAATGCACCATGGTTATTCAGAGCTGTGGAAGGCAAGAGCAGGATACACAGAAGTCCAGGCAGACATTATTCCCAGGGCAGTAATTATCAATTGCAGACAGACAATTTCAGTTTTACAGTAAAATGGCTGTTTTCAGTTAAGAGAATTGAAGAGCTGTAGCACTTTAAAATAAGGTGGTATTTGGAAATCAAACCCCAAAGTGAACTCATTGCCAGTCTATTTAATTTTTATGATACACAGACAGAGTCATAATCCAGCATGGGTGTGAGACTTAGTGACACTGGTATATTACTTAATTACTTCATTATTCCATAATTATTACTAATTATGCATTATTACATGTACTTACAATAAGCAAACTGAAATGAACATGTTGGAACTGTTCTGTCACACGTGGGTGTTCAACGTGGTGTTACTTATGGGCAGTTCATTCTGCATAGGGGGAAGTAAAACTTCTCTCTCTATCTGAAAGGGGGTTCTTTGTTTAGTTCTGACGTGCTTTTGCGTTTAAATGTCTTTCAGCAGCACAATCAAGGCAAGTTACCCATTAAAATGTCAGATACAATAACTGAAACTGTTCTTTTAAACCTGCTGAGGAGAGTTTTAGCTTCAATATGAGTATAGGCTGGGACTAACCTCATCTGTCTTTGTAAGCATATGACATCTAAAAAGGACTAACAGTAATTTCCCACCCCTTCATTCAAAATAGTTTCTGACTTGCTGAATTCTTTAGGGATTATTTTGGCTGCAGGTTGTATGAGCCCTTTGCTGTGGTCTCTTTTGTGTTGTGTTCCTTCCCCACTGATCTAAGTACTTACCTCATGCCTGTCTGACAGTGCCATCAAATATCTGTTGCAAATGAAACAATTCCCAAGAGCCAGTGAATTGTCCGACCTGTGAATGAACAGTAGGAACCTGATATGGCATCCAATGGGAATGCAATGGGAAAGGAAAATTACTCCTTCAGAGAGAGCTCTGCAGTTCCCAGAATAGAAAAAAGCTCTATTAACTGCTACCCAGCCAGACATCACAGCTTTACAGAGAGTAGAATCTCTGGGAGAGTTTTTCTGTAGGCTCAGCAGGCAATGCCTAAAACAAATATGCATTTTATGGAGATGTCAAGAGGTACATATGCGTAGTTAGAATTGATCCTTTCCTTCTTGTCTGCCTGCTAAATTTTAAGGACTGCATCTGCAAGTAGAAAGTAGTTTCCCTGATTTATCTGAAATAACTCCAGTCTGAGATACCACAAAATGTAAAAGTTAAAACCAGGAACTATCTTCAAATGATATTACAAATCCAGACGTATTCTATATTAACATCATTTCTTGAGGCAAAACAAAGTTCTAAAGCATTTCATATTTTCACCATCTTTTCTCAAGCAGGAGTCACTGTAATTGAATCTCGCTTGAGGCACTGACTTATCAGTGTCCCTCCCCAGATGTTAGCTATCAATAAAAGCTAACATTGCTCTGCTACCTTTCAGCCATGGCAGTGTATTTGCTAAGTCTTCTCCAGCTCTGTTGACTTCTAGTGATGTCATTTTGGCATTGGTTTATGGCAGGATCATGAGGAAAATGCCTGAGTTTTTGGAGAGATCCAAGCATCACACCTTAGGATTTGAGAATTTGTGCTGAGGACATTGGCCCTGTGACCAATGGGTCAGGAGCATATCTTCTGCCCTCAAAATTTTGTGAGGAAACTGAAACAACAGCAGAACTTAGTAATAACAACAGAGCAGAAAAACAGACAACTGGACTGAGAAAGTAATTTACTTTGTTTCTTATGCTTTTTATTGCTCATGGGTTAGGGAAAACAACTGCGAAAACAAGGCTCTAGACTGTATCCCAGATATTTAATTTTCTTTCTGCATGCGACACGTTAAATTCCTTGTTTTAATGGATATTTTCGTGAAAAAGTAATAAATGTACTTACCTTTACTAGTACCTGCACACATGACAAAACTATATGTACAAACAGAGGGAAAACTGGTAGAGAAATGGTTTTTCCTTGGCTTAGAAGAGGGGAAACAAGACCATATTATTAAAGTAGCTTCATACACAGTATTCTCAGAGCAGAGTATAAATAATAGAGAATACAGAAGTTAGTGCAGTTGTAGAGCAGGCCGTGAAACACAGGTTCAGGCCAGGGACCACATTGAGCAATCACTCTGTGGAATGTGCTCATTTTGCTCGTCGGGTTGCTGAAGAGGTTACTGCAGTGCTCTTCTATGCACCCCTCATCTGACTGCCTTGTCAGGGTGAGACCTCACTGTGTGACACAGAGGTCTGTCATGGATTTGAAAGGAAGATAAACACTTCTCACTGCTTTTTCTGTCAACAGGACTTGAGGATTTGATTCCTCGATAGTCATGTAAGCTCTGTCCTCTACAATTCTTTTTGTTTTTATTAATACTGACAAATATTCCATGTTGCTATGGCTATCAAAGGCCTAGGAGATCACTTATTCTACCAAATGAGTAAATACAGGACTTAATACTGACCTAAAGCAGCATTTCATTGGCTAGTAGCTGGAAAAGAGTTTATTTTGAAGCAAACACTAAATTTGCCATGCTGCTCCTACTTCTAGAATGGCAGTTCAGGGTTTTCCATGTTACACCTATAGCCATGTGATGACCTGATCATAGAGTTTCTTGTGTTCGCAAGACTCATAAAATGCTGGAAATTAAAAGCAGCTATAATAAAATGTTTTCAATTAAATAGGAACTATGTAGAAAGTGGCTACATAAACATCGGGCTATATATATGCCATAAACATAAAAATTAAATAAAAAATATTCAGTTACAGTCCAATTTACATTATTTTTATCCAGGTATAATCAAAGAGCAATAATATTCAGATAAACAGTCAATATCTAAAAAAGAAACTAAAAAGGATAAGAAGTCTTTTTTTTCTTAACTTTGATGATAGTGAACACAAATACATCTTCAAACACCAGTTCCACAGTGCTTGCTAAAATTCAAGAAATCTGTAGATTGTACCAAGTCATATTCTGCTGTGTAAGAACACAAAAAGAGTTAGTCAGAATGACAATATGTAATGGAATAGAAAAATAATATTGATAACCCAAAAAGATTTAGGATTCGCATCATTAAAATGTCATGTTGGACACTATGGAACTGATAGAGTGATCTGTCTTTGTTTGTTATGCTCTCAGAGAGACATCAGTCTGGTAGAGTACAGCTAAAATATTCCCCAAAGTGTCAAAACAATATGTGGTTAAAAGGACAGCAGGAGAGGTGTGTATGTGTGTGGGCATAAATAGGCCTTTCCATTGGCAAAACTGCTTTCCACTGGGTGGTTGTTTGTGCTGGATGGATTGCAAACTCTTCTTCCCTGGAGGATCATGAATCTGTCACAGCATGTGATACTTCTTTTCTTGTAGGAACAAACCAGATATCACTTTTCACACCTAAATCATGTCTTATAAAAATAAATGTTTCTCTTTTTTTAGGAGTATTTTTCTCAATTTTGTCCTAATTTATAGAATGATTCCATAGAATGCTTAGGGTTGAAATGAACACTGAAGATCATCTAATTCCAACAGCCTGGCCCTGGACAGGGACACCTTTCACAAGACCAGGTAGCTCAGAGCCCCACCCAACCCGACCCTGAACACTTCCAGAGATGTGGCAACTACAACTTCTCTAGGCAACCTGTTCCAGTGTCTTACCACCCTCACAGTAAAGAATTTCTTCCTAAGTCTGAGCTAAACCTGCCCTCTTTCAGTCTGAACCACTATCCCATGTGCTGACTATCTGCTCATATAAAAAGTTCTTCTCCCTCACTTTTATAAGCCACCTTACGATACTGGAAGGCCACAGTGAAGTTTGTCCAATCTTACTTTATAACTCTCCTTAAATTACTGAAAGGCTGCAAGAAGGACTCCTCAAAGCCTTCTCTTCTCCAGGCTGAGCAACCCAGGTCTCTCAGCCTGTCTTTGTAGGAGAGCTGCTCCAGCCCTCTGATCATCTTTGTGGCCTCCTCTGGATCTGCTCTAACACGTCCATGTCTTTCCTGTGCTGAGCTGAACAAAGCACTCCGGATGGGGTCTCACTTGAACAGACCAGAGGAGGATAATCACCTCTATCAACCTGCTGGTCGCTGGACTTTTGATGCAGCCCAGGATGCCACTGGCCTTCTGAGCTGTGAGAGCACACTGATAGGTCATGGCCACATTTTCACCCACAAGAACCCCCAAGTCCTTCTGGTCAGGGCTGCTCTCAATGACATCTCCCAGTCTGGGCTTGTGTCTATGATTGCCCTGACCCAGGAGCATGATGTTTCATTAAATTTTGTCCAAGTGTCTCTGAAAAACATCCTATCTGCCTGTTGTGTCACCTGCAGTGCTCAGCTTTGTTTCATCTGCAGACTTCCTGAGAGTGCACTGGTCTCGTTGTCTGTGTCATCAATGCAAATATTGAAGAGCACCGATCCCAAGACCGAGCTCATAATTCTGAATAACAAAAATATTTTCTGTATGTTACACCTAATTTAATGTATGCTGTACTTTCAAAGGAGATTAATTTTTATCTTGTACATTGTAGGACTCATGCATATCTTCTGTACTAATGAAGGGGTTTCATCTTCTCTGCTATAGAATCTGAATATATACCTTTGTAAATACTTTGTTTAATGTATGGTTTTCTGAAATAAAACCTGCTCTATCAGTGATGTAACTCAACAATGAATTCAAGTGCAAACTATTCACAAGGAATTATGTATTGATAATTACAATAAATGACAGAAATGTTTAAACCATGTGCAATTTTCAACATACTTCACTCAGAGTATATTTCAGATTTTACAATAGAAAACTTGATGGATCAAAACACTTCATATCTGGAGAGCAGTTCAAAGTCCCCTGTGCCAAAGCGTTGTTCATATTGTTAGAATACAAGTCATGTTTGCAGTTAGAAAATTATGTTTCATTGTATTTGGGTATTTTGTGGAGTAAACCTGTCCTTTCCTGAGGGACTTGCAATAGGTTTATTAGAATTAAACTTTAAAAGACCACTAAGTTTTAAAAAAGAGTAAACTAAACAGAGAACGTACTGCAATAATAGCTTAAGCATGTTGGTACATGTAAGCACATCACAACATGACCACAATGTATATTTGGGGGGAATGAAAATATGTATTGAATGTTCTAGATTATTTTCTTATGAAAAAAATCTGAGTGTTGCATATTTCTCCTCTGTGTGTGTATATCTGTGTATATATTTTTATGTAGCTATGATTTTCCATTTAAGAAAATATTAAGTATTCAAACATTGAGATTTAATTGAATATGTAATCACTCACATCTCAGCAGGAATCAGAAAAAAAGCTAGAGATTTAACACTGAAGTCAAGGAGATATTTAACACTTGAAAGTATCAGGGAATCAGTCAAGTAGGAACTCCAGATGACTGTGAACTGGGACATTTCTGTGATCAGAAAGAAATATCACTGTTGAATAGAGGCATCAGACGATTCTTTAAACTTTGCTTTTGATGGCTTTCTAAAGCACTGTTTTGAGATAGGGTTTGCTTGAAATGTCTTTTTGAGAAAAAAAAGATAACATAGAAAAAGGCTTACAGAGGCTTATGCTGCTACTGTTGAAACTGATGAAACAAATGTTTAGTCATTTTCTAAGTTGGTCCAACAGAATAGGAAGTATTGCATTGGAAATTTGGAGTTCATATGGAAGATAATGAACAGTGTTTTGATTATTCAGCAATTCTCTTTTAAGAAATAATGACAATAGAAACAAATATTTGTATGTGTTAATTCCTTTAAATGGTCCTCTTACTGTTTTTGATTCCTCACTTTCTTTTCACAGTTGTGACATATGATGTCCACACTTATTTTTGGTATTCCCCAAGCATTTTATACTGCTTAGTGTGTTGGCAAAATATCATGATTCTGACCAGTTTGGCTGCTCTCTGAGATCTCATCTCACACCAGATGGTGAGCCTCAGCTGCTGTGTGATACAGGTAAAAAAACCCCAAACCTAAAAACCTATGAACCCTTAAAATATTGTTGGCAGTTTTATCAAAGATGCTTTCCAGACAACAGGTGTTCTTATCCTTATCTTTTTTTAATATTTATGAAATTGCATATCATTTAGAGCTAGTGGAAGGTGGTTCCTGATGACCAATGTTGTTATTCTTTTAGTCTTTGTGGATTTGAATTCTAGTTTCAACTATAGCCTCTGCAGCATATTGTACTCCACCTTCTTGTAACTTGGAGGGTTACAAAGAGGCTGCAGGGAGAGTTGGGGTTTTATTTTGTAAATAAATTAACAGATAAAATTTACATGTCTTATTGTGCTGTTTTACTATGTGGTGCATGCAGGACTGGGACCAATGCCAGCCCAAGTAGGCAGAAGAGTTACCCAGAAGCAGATACAGGTTCAAGGGGTTTGTAAGTGGGAGGGAGATTTTGGGTGAGTGACATGTTTACCCTTGGTGCAACAGCAGTTCTTGGCTGTGTTGTTTGAAAGCAGGCAAATTTATTTTTCTGCCAGCATTAATGAGAATAAGTTGCTATATGTTTTGTTCCTTGCTGATGCAGAAAAGAATTTCAAACCTGGTTGGATATCTGAAGGAGATAGCACTAGTTACAAAGGAGTGGGATGCAGGGTGCAATATTAGGGTGCACAGAGAGCTGCTGTTTGATGTTTTCACCCCTCCTAGGATTACACCACAGGCTCTGCCTCTGGACCTTCTATTTTGTTTTTCTTGCTGTATGTTCTTGCTTTTGCTGCCCTTTATCTTGCTCCTTTCACAAAGCTTCAGAACCTAGAAGAAAAACTCCCCAAATGGACTGACTGACAGTCACAGATAACTAATTTTCTTCTTTTTTAAAGGTAGCATTAGGGCTTTCAATCCTGTTACTTTTAAAAATGTAGAGCTGGAAAACCTGACTGTAAGAATTCAACTAGAATATATTTCATCTGCCTTTTTTTAAATTCTTTTTTTATGCCAGAAAGGGATGTTATGTCTAATTACACCTTCAAGTATGAAAGAATTTAGCTGGTTCATTTAATGAAGGCCCCTCATGAAATTTTGCATCATGTTTGGGAGGACTGTATGAGAAAAGTGTCTATATATATTAACATTCCCAGAGCAGAAGCTTTGTTCAGAAACTGGAGACAATCAAAGCAGAAAGTCCACGGTTAACCCTGAGGTCAACAGAAGATGGAAACCTGTTACCTGTTTCAGTTACAGATCCTTTAAAAGAGGGAGAGAAATCTCCTCAGCAAAACTGTGTCACAAAAAATCACTGAAGTTTGAAAATAGTATGATTCTAGTTTTCTGTCCACACTGTCTGCAAAGTTCTTTGCTGACAATCTTCAAAAGTACCTGAAGAGCTAAAATTCTACTAATAAAACCAAAATTTTACTAAAATTTGTGATTTTAGTAGAGCAAGTGCTTTTTGGACTGAAGTGATGCTATGCAGTCTGAAAGCAATTAATGCTGGCTTAGTGAAAAAACCACACAGAAAACCCCAACAACAAAAACCTCAAAAAAATCTCAGTCCTCTTTCATAAGAAGACTTTTAACTGGTAACAGGTGGATCAATCAGTCCTTTGTAGATATGGATAAATGAGTGGGTTGTGTTACATTTCTTGCTGAATGCAAAATCTAAATAGTACTATGCTCCTTAGAGGCACATCAAACCCTTCTCGGTAAAACCATGGGAATGCCAAGCAGTGGAAATTTGGATAGGTCCTTCATTAGCTTCCTAATGGTTTTCATTTCAACAGCTGTAATCATAATTTAGTAAAATGATACTTAAAACAACCTGAGTAGCAAAGCAACACACCAAATAATATCACCATTTTGTGGCAGGCTATGTGACTCATATGAATGCTAAGCTCTAAAGACAGTGTCAGACTGGGTAAAGCTCATAAAGTTCATTCTGCTGTGGCCAATGTGTGCATGCACAAGCCAGGGGCAGATCCATCTGCCTGGGGAACTCAGGAACTCAGGAACCAGCAGCTTTACACATTGAAATCCCCACACAGAACCACCTGCTGTTTGCATGGCTGTGCTTTATTCAGCAGCATAATATGACATAACATAACAAATGCAACATAACCTTATATAACATAGCAACCTAGCCTTGAACAAACACACCAGCTTCATTGAGAACGTTCTTTGCTGCCCTTTGTGATATCATCTTGCTCTGCTATAATCATGATTGCAGTTGCTGTGTAGGGTTTTTTGTAACAGCACTATGGAAAAAAAAGATCAGCTACTGCCATTTTATGTGAATATAATGAAACAAAGTGAACAGACCAAGTACCGAGTCTAGAATGAACTAATGTGCTCCCAGTGAATCTACTTCTGATGCAGAAGGCTCTGAAAGTGAATGTAGCCTTTAGGAACTACATAAAATATTTATAGGATCTTGTTCTTTATTTATCAATGCCACCAGCAACAAAACACTGCTTAATTTCACAGAAGCTCCCTTTATATGGCACTGCATAAGAGAAGCAAGCAAAAGTAAATGGAAAGAGAAATAATCCTGACTCTTAAAATGGAATTTAAATTATAAAGTGGACAAATGCAGCTCAGAAAAACAATTCCAATCTTTGAGCTGAATATGTACATTATATATGTATAAGTATGCATATGTCACATACATCCTGCTCTTACCTGTTAGATACAAATCTGGGTATGGTACTCTTGGCTTGATGCCTTCTGACTGCTTGAGTCAGATGACTGACTTCAATTTGGATAAATTATTTCGCTATAAACTCTTTATGTAGAAAAACTAAATATTTAGAATTTCTGTCAAATCATGGTGGCCATCTGCAAGTGCACATATCCAATTCCAATGGCTGGCAATAAAGAGCTCATTTAAAAGCATGGGGAGAAGGAAAAATGTTCATTCAGAAAATACTCAGTGTTGAGAAGTTTGTGCATACAAGCAATTTTATATATAAATTTGCATTTCAGTTTAAGGAAAATGGGGACAATTTTTGTGTTTTGCTTTAATACTTAATAAAACTATTTAAATAGCAAAATAAAAATTTGGGTGAAATGAACTTCAAGCCACAGAATAACTGTTGTGGGTGGCCTCTCATGTTCTTGCTCAGCAGAGGAAGGAATCACTTTTGATTCCTTTAGACCTTTGCAGTACTGACCACATCAGCCATAGGGAGGCAGAGAACCCATTACCATCTATCATGCATCTTCCTTGTGCATAATTTATAAGACAGAGCACTGAGAAGAAATAATGTTCTGAATAACCCTAAACCTAACCCTGACATTAACTCTTCTGTCTGTATGTTATTCTTTCTCTTCTGTCTGTATGTTACTCGAGCAAAATCTCACATTCTTTAACACTTTATATTAAATTGGACACTGTCAGATCATACAGAACTCCAACGTTCCTATGCTATTATTTTTGCTTCAAAAGGGCAACAGACTGGTTTAAAAAAAAAAAAAAAGAGCAAAATCTCATTATATTTTCATTTATTAATGTTTTGAAATGCCTACCATTATTTTAAATGTTTGTGTATGTCTGGTTTGTCTGGCTAAACCACATTCATTTTCTGTTTTGGTGGAAAAGTTTTGATTAGTTAGAGAGAAAACTACATGAATAGTTAGGAAAACTTCTTGGCAACTCCCCTCATGATGAAGAATTGGAGGATTATGCTGCTGCTTATTTATACTCTGTTTTGTAGAATGGCTTATTTAAAATAGAGAAAAAATCCTGACATAGCTAAAACTTTACTCAGTTCTTTGAGCTGCTTTTATGCAGTCAGTGTCTTTTAAATACTGTTATATAAGACAGCTCTCATGCTATTTTAATAGTTAAGGCTTTTGAAACAAGCTATTTTGACAATGCAAGATACATTTTAAAAAAATAGATCTTAGGAGGGAGTTTCTGCTATGTCTGTTCAGGATATGTGTGTTCAGTGGTCTTTTTTCCTATAAGACCTGCTATCTTTTACCAATGTTAGTCCTAGAGAGAAAACCTTAGTTATTCATATTCTTCAGTGAATAACAATGATTTTGTTCTTTTGTAGATGATATGTTCATCTGGCCTTTTCTAAGGTTGGAAAAAAGCTGCAGAACAGAAATGAAAGCATCTTTTGCTCCAGTTGTGAAGGAGACAAAAAAGTCTCAAGAGAAAATGAAAAGAAGGCAAGGGCTTACATTTTACCATCTTTTTTTTCCTTTTTTTTTCTTTTGTTTTTGTGCCTGGAAATAGCTTGTGGTTTTCCCCTCCTATCATCATAAGGAGAGATGAGAAGAAGATGTCCCTCATCTCTTTTGAGAACGGTAGTGATGCAGTTTAAACTTGGCAGCTCTCTAGGTAACACTGTCAATTCTGCTTTGACAATTAGTGATGAAGGAAAGTGTCCTGAAGCAATGGATGTTAATATTTCAGTAGGTGGCATTGTCTCTGCTAAGTCAGTGTTGCTAGAGGGTATTTTGATGATGGTGTTTCAAAATGTAAAGCTGACATCCTGGTCCCTTGTAGCTGTTGAGATAAAAGCTAGGGACGTTTTTACAAAGATGAATAATAATAGGGAAATCTACTTGTGATTTTCTTCATCTTTAGTTAATGTAAAATGGGATGAACCAATGCTCCTAAATACCTTTACTCTTCACTCTTTTCAGTGATCTGTGCACTGACAGTGCAGGACATGCCCTTAATTAACATTCATATTGAATTTATATCCTTAGGCTAATGGAGAACAATTCATATGAACCAGGAATTTTATCAGGATTTAAGTAAACAAAGGTGTAGAATGCAAAGGAAGCGCTTTGGGAAGAAAAACAGTCTGCACAGATGGTTGTTACTTGGCCCTTATGAGATTTCATTTTCAAAACCTTTAATCAGGTCCCTCCTACCATAACTCCTGCCCTCTGAACTTTTTTATCTGAGCAGTTTGTCAGTCTGGGTCATATACTGGGCATTACCTTTATATTTACCCTCTCTTATGAAAATTGGTTTATATGTTCTCAGTGTGTTGGGGAGAAAAGTCACAATGCCAATTGTCATTCTGCAAATGCAGCCTGAGTTTTTAAAAATCCCATCTATTCCTGTGTACAAAGCAGCAACTGACTGCACTGTAACCATGGAGACCTGCAGCAGATTCAGGAGTTGATTTTAAGTCTCATGTTTCAAACCAGAAAATGTTAGATACTCTGCTTCACAGAGGTGATGAAGTCAGTCTCAGGGATGTGCTGGATGTGCTGAATGCTGGCGATCCTTTGGAGTCACTGGATCCAGGACTGTTATCAGAAAGACTTTCACTGTGTCACCATCCCTGCATTCCAGGCAAAAACTGGGACCAACCATAGAGTGTGAAGACTGAAAAATCTCTTATGCTATTATTTGATTTTCAAAAACACCTAGAATCCTGTCTGTGACCTGGAAATCTATATTTTATCTTCCCTTACAAGAGACCTACCCCCTTCCAGTCTTTCTAGTGAATAGAAGTAACTTGCAGTAAGACTATAGAATTATATCTTAAAGTTATATTGCCATGAATCTTTCCTTTTTCATAGAATATGTCAGAACTGAATTAATCACGTGGTGTAAACTACTGATTTCATTCTTGTTGCATTACAGGTATGTTTGATCTTATGTAAATTCTTTTTACACTATGGCTCTATATCTTTTCCATGTTTCTCCACAATATTCTCCTATCATAGCAACTTTTGTTAGAGAAACTTAGATCAGGTCATAAATCAATAGCTGCTTTAATAGCTCCAATAGGATCTCTAAACTTTGTTAGCTATATTGTGGAAGAAATAGCTTCTGGATATTCCTTGTGGGGTATGATCAGAGTAAGGGATCAAACAGCTTTAAACAGTGATTAAGCATGAGAAGCTATGCAAAATCAAGGCTGTTTAAACAGCAGAAAATCAGAGAGAAAAGTAAGAATTGAAAATAGAGTAACATTTAGCTGATGAAAGTAAAATAAAAGTATTTGATAAGGGAAATAGAGAGGATGAACATTATAGGATCTTTTCTTTGCCAAAGCTGACCCACAGTATATATCAATCTTATTTGTCTATTCAAACAGCAGAGCTTTCAGCATTTGGCTTGTCTTATCAGTATCATCAGCTCTGATGTTCCAGTAAGTGATATATGGCTGCATGCCTCTGAATAAAGGAGATATATTGATATTTGTGGCTAACATTTCTTCTGTATGTAAGAATGCTGTATTATTGAACAGGACAAATGACTCTTTAGAATGCCATTGCCTGATTGAGTACAGAACAACTGACATTGGGAAGAAAAGGTTACACTTGAAGATTAGGGTCTTATCTATGTAGCCACATTTAAGGTTTCAATCCTTGAACTCTAAGAAGACTACTCAGAGGACGTAAAATATCTCTTTTGCTCTTCTTCTTTAATTTTTAGATCATTCTTAAACAGGGCCCAATCAAATATTTACTTGCTCTCCACTCCTGTCTATGCACAGGAAATTCTATATTTTGTTTTATGTGGGTAGAAAAAAGCATCTGCACCCACTATTCTTCCCTGATTCTGCTCATTGTAATACATTATACATGGAGGGAAGGGAGTGTTACTCTTTTTGGTTCAACAGTGGGAGTGATTTAGAGCATTAAATGCTTTCTTTAGTAATAGGCTGTGAACATTTGTGAATACAACTAATAAGTAAGAATCTGAACTGAATCTGTCATGGCCTGTACAGAAATAACAGCTTTTCCCTGCTTATTGCCAGCCCACCTAAGACACACATCAAGAATGCTGATGCAAGAGTTGTCCTCTCTGAGGCTCAGGAGTTCTCAGACATAGTTCCTGCCTTGGGATACATAAGGGCTAGAGATTTTGGCCTGGTCATGGATCCTGTACACATTAGATCCTTTTCCAAAAGGCCCCTTTCTTTCTAATAACCCTCTGGATTATTATGGATGGATTGCTGCACAGGGTAGGCACATCCCAGATGCATATTTTTACTTGTTGAGCTTCAGCAGATGTGTCAAAGAAAGAGAGAAGATTCCTTGGAAGTTGAGAAGAAATTTGAAAAAATCAGAGCTGAGGAAAGAAAACGAAGAGATGAAAGAAAATATTTTGGAAGGCAAAAGTCATGGATGATAATAAAAATATAGGTAATAAGGAAATGAAAAAAACCTGCATTTTATGGCTGTTGCACTCCTATACTGAATTTTTATTCCAGGAGCATATCAGATCCAGGAAACAAGGGTAAAAAGCAGTTTCCATGTTTTATTTCTAATCTCACACTTTTTCTTGTAACAGTGGGATAAAACAATGCAGATATGTTTTTATTGTGCCATGGGATTCTGCAGCTACTGCAAGTTCTCTGATGGAATCTGTCAAATGTAAAAGCATATTCATTAAGGTCATGCACTTTTCTGCTTCCAGCTCTGTGCAGCTGTGGCATTTTTCCATCTGTGTTTCTTGTTAAAGATCTGAATGACTCATCCTTGAATTTGCCTTTGAGGTAGACAGTTTTCCTATGGCAATGAAATCCAGCTGGTACACAAAAAAATTTTTGTGTCGGTGTCAAGGAAGGATCATTCTTCAAAAAGTTCAACTCAGTCTAAAAGCTGGAATGTTAACATTCATTTTTCAGTCCCATTTTAATGCTTTGCGGGTTTTTCTGGGTAACAACATTTTAAAGTAGCAGACCAAATATTAAATCCCCATATATTATTAGTTAAACATTTCCTAAGGATTTTCAAATAGCATTAGAAAGAAGAATCTAAATGTTACTGAACCTCAATTTGCTTTGAAAATATCAGTATTTTCTAAAGTTTAGTTGACTAATTGTACTTCACAAGCTGTCATATACTATTTGTTATTAGGAAACACTTATTATACTTTAGCTGCTTTTTGTAGTTTGGTGTTTATGTAAGCCTTTCTAAATGTCTGTGGGTTATTAAACTCTCTTGTTCTCAGGTTTTTTTTTTAGGCTCACCAATTTACCAATTTCTTTGCAAAAGCATTTACTGAATTGATTCACAGGGGAGCTGAGAGAATGTGCAACGTGACACTGACAGTTATGTAAATTCTGGAAGACTTAATCAAAATGGGGACTATAATAACATGTATTACACTACATTGAAAAAGTTTGAGAAATTAATGTGGCTCACCATAGAAAAATCAGTGGTCTGTATTAGAATACCACAGAGCATCATATTGACACTAGAATAGCAAGATGGAACTGGAAAAGCTTTGGTCTCATCATTATTACTTTAGAATTAAAAGAATGCTTTCCCCCTATACTCGGCACACTCACTGGGTGAGTGTGAGTGTGGGCACTGTGAAGCTGTGTTCAGTTTTGGGCCACTCACAACAAGAAAAAGGTGCTGGAGTGAGTCCAGAGAAGGGCAATGGAGCTGGTGAAGGGTCTGGAGCACAAGGCTTATGAGGAGCTGCTGAGGGAGCTGGGGATGTTTAGCCTGGAGAAAAGGAGGCTCAGGGAAGATCTTATCACTCTCTACGACTGCATGAAAGGAGGCTGGAGAAAGATGGGGGTTGATCTCTTCTCCTAAGTAACGAGCACCAGGACAAGAGGAAATGGCCTCAAGGAGCACCAAGGGAGGTTTAGATTTGATATTAGAAAAAAGTCCTTTAGTTAAAAAGTGGTCAGAGGTAGGAACAGGCTGCCCAGGAAATGGTGGAGTCACCATCCCTGGAAGTGTTCAAAAAATGTGTAGTTGCGGCACTTGGGTGATAGTTTAGTACTGAACATGCTGCTCCTTTAGCAGTTGGATTCCGTGATCTTAGAGGTCTTTTGCAACTCTAACAATTCTGTGCAAAGACAAAGCTAATATAGCAATTTTTTGCATCTCTGCTAATAAAGAACCGCAAGAGAACACCACACTTCTGCACTCAGTATGGTTGCTTATCCATACATAAATGGATATAAATGTGTCATGGGGGTGTTCAGACAGAATGAAAGCACAATCACTGCTCAGAAAAGGTTAGGGCAAAATGCCTTTACACAAAACAAGACAGCATTTATCTCAAATACAGTATTTCTAAAGAAAGATTCTGTCTAATAGCAACTACAATAGCCACAAATATCCAGAAGAAAACAATTACAAGATGATCAACATGAGTGCATGGGAAAGGGCATGGACCAGTGTGAAACACAGACAAAACGTGCCATCAGAATATATAGATGTATTTGAATATTGAGAGGAAACCCTACAAATCAATATCTTGCATTTTAGCATAACAGAAAAATCAATGCTTTGGGAAACAAACTCACTATTAACTTTAATTTCTAGAATGTTTCTTCCAGTTAGTACAAAAAGTCATGCATATGCCTTTGAAGTGGTTTAACAAAAAAAAAAAAAAAAACCTTGAAAAGAGGAATGTAATACCAGAAGTAATACTTAAAACACTTGTGACCATCTCTAATAATAAACCTAATAGCATTAGCCACATGGCTTTCCTGGCCCTGGAGGGCATTCCTGTAATCATTGGTATGAATTTCTGCAGCTCCTGTCACCCACCAGTCAGCCCCAATGCTCCTAAATTGTAACAATTTCTAAGGAAATGCTGAAGGTAAAGCAAAAAACAATAATTACTCAGGTAAGACCTAATCCATACTGTAATCATCTGTTCAGTGGTCTAATCCAGTGCATTTGGATAACAGAGTCATAGAAAGGTTTGGGTTGGAAGAGACCTTAAAGGTCATCTAATTCCAACCCCTTAGCCATGGGTAAAGATGCCATTCACTAGACAAGGTTGCTCAGAGCCCAGTGCAGCCTGGCCTTGGATATTTCCAGAGATGGGGAAATACTTTTCACAGCTTCTCTGGACAAATGGCAATGGTGGCTACACTGAGTTACCAGAATAATGTAGGTCACTTTACGTGCTGTTTCAACAGAAAAGATATTTTCCTCAGTAACTAGGAGTTATGGAACAATTATCCCTAAAAGCCTTTTGTTGAGTCTTTCAAATAGCAAAAAGTGTCTAACCGAAGTAAAATAAGTAGTTTGATGTGCAAAGTAGAAATGAAGATGGGATTCACCTTGAGACATGAATATTTACAAAATGGGTGCATACTAGAGCAATATTTTGAAGTGTACACCTGCAGCAGATGGTTTATGCTGTTGTTATTTTGTTACATGTGTGTTAAGTCCCAAATGTCTGACTGCAAGCATTGACCGTGAATGTTAAAACACACGTGTACCATTGCCAAGAGCACAGATATAGACATGCTTCCCACGGCATTGTCTTATGGCAAGAAGGATGATTCACCTTAACGCTTTGCCCTCTTTCATTAAAAAAGTTCTTGCTAGTCAGAATACTTGATACACTTCCTAGAATACCTGCTATTAACTGAGTCACTGCTGTGCCTAGAAGTATTCACAGATTTGGCAGATTTTGCTCCACTAGGAGGTGTAATGCAAAAAACCACAATTTTAATTCAAACTTAATTTTGCTTTTGGTGTTGTTTTATCTTTAATATTGACTTAAAATATATATTGATGGCACAAACTATAAGTTAAAATGCACATTGCACACTCAGTAAGCCAGGAAACTGTCCTTATACCCAGGTGAAGGGAATCTGGTGTATATTGTAACTGTCTTGCAGGATACTTTCTTGGTGGCTTCTCAATAGCTTTCACAAAAATCTGCACATATATTGATGAATCAAGGCAAATTTCTACTGAATACAGAATTATCCTCAAGTTAGCACCTGCTTTGAATCCGTTTTCTAGGTAGCTTCTGATGTGGCTCATGTGGTTTTGTTGATGAGACAAGGGCAACAGAATAGTTTACCACCTTCTCTCTAAATCTGTGAGGTTTTCAGTAATACAGAAATACAGCTAAACTTTTTGTTTGTTTGTTTGCTTGGGTTTTGTGTTTTGTATTTTGGTTCCCCAGTTACACTTTGAATGGATGAGGTAGTGGGTTATAAATAATGTGTAGTCACGACTTGGTCCTGCAGGATGCAGGACAGCAGCTACACTCGGGAGGAGATGCAGACAAAGCTGTTTACTTCCACTTTGAGGCACATATATTACTGACAGTAATATGACAAAAGCAATCCAGAAAACTGAGGTAAAGTTATTTTATGATATGATAATGGAAGCATGCTCCTCAAAGATGATGCAAAATAGTGTAATTGCACTCAGTTCAAGATATCATTTACATAAATTGTTTTTTGACAAGTGACCTATGTTTGAAAATATTTTAATATAAGGAGTCTAAAAATATTCTTAGTATCACTCAACAGTGGTGAATAATAGTAGTAATAAATGTTAGTCAGGATTTATTTCATAATGTTTTATTTCTGGAAGGTTGTAATTCAGTGTATCATGTTTAGAGCAATGGATTGCCTTTATGTCTTTATGGATTTGAATTGTTCACATTAATCATGATTAAAAACAAAATGTGGTAAACCCTTTAATCTACTACCTAGTTCCTCAAAATCTGCCACCTTTATGAAGAGGTGGGTGAATTCTGTGAGACCTGTAATAATAATATTGAGCTATATATTACATAACTGCACAAAATATTGCATACACGTAGAAATTATTTAGTTTATCCTCACAACAGTAATACAAGAAAACATTATTGTTCTTCTTATTGTAAACTATTGGCTACATAAGGCAGTGCAACAATTTTTGAGCTATAATAATTCCCTTTAACAGAAAAAATTATTTAGACTAGATCTCTTCTCACATTTTACCAATACTATGTGTCCTATACTAACTTTAAAATCATTAGAGAACATTTAGAGAACATGAGATTTAAAATGAGATTGAATTGTAAAGTTGAGATCCTAATTTTAATTAATATGTAACCAAGATTTAGCTTTATCCTAGTAAACACTAGAGTTCTTAAATGGAATTGTCTAGACTCTTCAAAATTTTAATCTAAAATACATTATCTTTTTAAATGTGTTAAAATCTTAGCGAGTTTTGTGTTCAGAGTGATTTTAGGTGAGGTAAAATGAAAAGTCCATTTCTGTAATGCTTTTATTAGAAGATCCATGTAAAGACTCATAGGAAAATTTGTTTCTCAGAACCTATATTGTTTTGGTACATTAAAATGCCTGTTTCATTCCAATGATAATTTTCTTACCTTAATGCATTTTTCCTTTTTTCCTTTCATTTTTTTTGGAAAAAAAAGAAAGGGAGAGAGAGAGAGAATAGCCTGCCACAGTACTGTGGGAGGAAACACTGTAAACAGCTCAGGAAAACTTCACTTTTCTGAATTTTTTCAAATGAGAACTTGATGGAATTAATGTCTTCAACAATCATGAAATGATACCAGGCCAGGGGCTTTCCTTCTTTGGTTTCATATTGTAATATGAGGAATATTTATTTGTCAATGCACATGGATAATAAAGATCACATTGATCCAAGAAGAAATGATTGCAACCAAGTCCATGGGGATTTGCTTGATTTGTCATCTGTCTCTGCACTTTAAAGAAGAATTGAATATTCTTTTCCATGGTCGTCCCTAATTTCAGAGAAGGTAAATATCTAATTAAGGTGTTCTGAATCACATCCAGCTGTGTCTACCGAGTCCTGAGAGACGCTGAGAGGACCAGCTTTCTGGTGTCTGATGTTTTTGTGACTCCTTGCCTTGAGATGCTGAAACACCAAGTGTATTCTCATGGGTTGTGTGAGGAGCTAAAGAGCACAGCTGCCTGTCTCAAGCACTGTTAAGGCCACAAAAGGATGTTGCCATGAGATAAGCACAGGAGTCTGCATATTTCTTTAAATGTTTGTCTTGGAATTGAGCATCAATACAAAAAGATATTTTGACTACTTTTTAAAATAAATGGTAGTGCTTGTTACTTGACTGAATACTCAAGAAAGAAAGAAAGAAAGAATACTTCTATTCTTCACTGAATAGAAAAAAGAAAGTGGAATTGTTCACCACTGGAGTCACAAGTGCCTGGATTAGCACTTGAATGTGTTTTTCTCTCTCTCTGCCTTTAAACTATTTTATTGTTACATATAACTTTTTAACACAGGTATTTTACAAAGAATGCTAGAAAGTAAATATTCTTTTACTTTTTTAATGTGAGGAAACAGTACCATGAATTGCAAAAAATAACTTGGCACCTAACAGTCATCAAATATTTAAGGGCATCCTGGCTCTTCAGAATCTTGTTCTGGGCCTTATCCACCATGATACACTGAAATTGAAAATGAAGAAATACATGTACTTGTTATTCTTTTGTTGTACATGATCCTGCATTCAAGTAATAAATGTAATTATATAACTATAAATATCAAAATAGGAGTACTCAAACTCCCTTAAGAGATGCTATAGTGAATGTATATGATTTGCACCATCAGTAACTAACACCTCTGATAGAGCTGTTGTCAGAGATGTTTTTCTCATCCATTGGAAAAGAATAGGGTTTTTGTTTTAATCTAGTGAATCTAAGGTATTTCTTTTAATTGGGGAAGGGGAGAGAATTCTTTAGTTAATGATTTTTAAAGTACATTAATTAAATACCAGCAATTATTTTAAAAATGCATAAAGCCAGGAAGGGTAGTTTTAATTTCTTGACTTTTTCCTGACATGATTGACATTTCTTCTGAGATGTTAATGTAGTTGTCTAAATCCTTTTCAAAGCATATTGATGTAATGGGTGTTGTTTTCCTTTCGACAAATTCATATCTAGCTAGCTAGATTTAGTTTTCTCTGACAGAAAGTGTTATATGTTGATGGTGGCATTGCCAACCATGACTTCAAGAACAAATATGGCATTCACTATTTTTTTTTCTAAATTCCAAAATTACATTCCACAGCCATATTGCACAAATGTAGAAAACTCTAAATAATGCTGATTAAAATAGTGTGATCATTCATTAGGATATAATTATTATGAAGGTGGTGGAGTCACCACCCCTAGAGGTGTTCAAGAAATGACCAGGTGTGGCAGTAAGTGCTGTGGTCTAATTGACAAGGTGATGTTCAGTTGAAGGTTGGACTCAAGGATTTTGGAAGTTTTTTCCACCCTAATTGGTTTTATGGTTGTATAACGGTCTTTCTTATCTTCTGGTCCTGTGAAAACAAACTTCTTTCTCAAAAACTTAATTTATATGTTTAATTTGTGTATGTGAAATAAATTTTTAAAAAAAGACTGATACATCATTTATCCTAGAAATGCATTATCTTTGCAATTGCAGCATTGGCCTGAATTCAAATCCCCATTCTGCTGAATTCAATTCAGAAATTGCAATCTATATCCTCCAGGAATACCCATCATTAAACAATTTTGAGTGTTTTAGCTTGAGAACCTGTTTTCTCTCTTGTTGGAACTCTTCCACTTTACGTAAATAATTAACCAAGCATTGAAAGAATGATGTGAACTTGCAGCCCTTATATCCTGGTGGAACCTCTAACCACTGGCCTGGCTGCAGCCAACTCATGCTATTTGCATTAGGTACTCTCTATTTGGAGAAAAATGTGCTTATGAACCATTTTTTACCTGAGTGAAATGGGGCAGTGAAGAAGAGGTCTATATTAAGAATCCGATCACCTAGGATATCTAGAGCTTCCAAAAGGATCAAAACCCTTTGCAAGATGCATGACAGCCTGAGGCCTTCCTAGTTAGCAAGTTGTTGAATCTGAGATACTTGAGGAATTGTAACACCACCAGAGCTGGATAGCAACAAAGCATCATTGGCTGAGGAATATAGTGCCAGATAATGTTAAAGATCGAATTCAGATGATTTTATAAAACGATATTAGGCAGGGATTTTTGGCAAGGGAAGCTGATGGGCAGAAAACACATTAATATTCCAAATTCAATTTATATAATTGACTGATGAAAGAGGAACCCCACAAAATGGAATAAGATTAAGAACTTTAAATTCCTGTATTGTTAATTAGAGTCATTACAGCAAGTGAGTACATTCAAGATTCTAGAATTGGCTCAAGGGAGTAGTCTATATGCTTAGATTGTAAATTCAGACTTTTAAGGGTTTTTTTTCTTAATTGTTTCAAACACCCTGAGAAGCTTTTCTCTTAAAATCTCTGCTTTTCCTCTTACAATGTTACGTGTCTTACATGATTGTCAGAACCAGACTGAAAACCACTGAGTAAATGAAAACACAAAGATTTTGTTTGCTCAATTTAGCTGTCATTGATTTGTTGGTATTTTCTTCAACATACAGGTTTTAGAAATATCTTGTTTCTCTTTTACTTTTGTTATATTTCCAAGGTAATTTGAGATTCCTCTTTGGCACCCTTTTTTGTAGCCAAAGGATGCAAGTCAAATTGTTTTGAACGCCTACATTTTGAAGAAATGCAGGTAAGGAAAAAATTAATACAATTTTTAAAATCTTTTCAGTCAAATAAAATGAATGCTGTAGAAATTAATAAATAGTACAGAAGATTCCATGTTAGTGCTGTATGGATATCTCCATGAAAGCATTTTATAATAAAGTATTTTGAGTTTTGCATTTTCTGGTGATGCTTCATAGGTCCATTATTCTCAGTGTGAGTCTACTCAGGAAGAGATGAAGCACTAGAGATTGCTGAAAGTCCCTCAAATAAGTCCTTTTTCATCTTCCTGGTTTAGCTTGTGCCTGCCTTCCCTTCACTCTCCTGTCTAGTTTAATCTGCTTTGTGAATGTGATGGAAGTCTGTCAAAACAGGGATTTTAACAACCAGGAACACCAAAATATCTTCCTTTTATACAGCTAAATCTAAAAATATCGTTACAGAAATATTTGAGTAGTCTAGTGTCCTTAAAATCTGAAGTATATAGAGCATGATTAGGCCAGAAAAGAAGATATCTTCAGTAAGAAGGAGCAGCAAGCATTAAAGAGAAAATAAAAAAAGCCACAAGCTACAGAGAAAAATTGTTAAAAATACAAGCAAAGAGCAGCTTTTAACAGAAATCATATGGATATCAACATTACTATGTCAAGAAATACTTAGCATACAAAAAACTCTTCAACCTCTTTATGCTACCATTTTTAAAGGGCATCATCTGAGAAAACCTGTCACAGGACCTGAGGTTCACTACAGAATTTCACTTCGCATTACTCCTAAATGCGGTTCCTGAACAGTTGTCTAGGAAGCAGTAGAATCCATATTTCAAATTGTATTTTATAACAAAGAAGACTGTATTACCTGCTGCAAAAGTCACCTGGGCCTGATTCTCATTTCAGGCCAGTGGAAGTAAAAAGTTTTCTTATCTGGAATTTATGGCCACACTGCTGTGAGGGGAAATTGTGCCTCTTGTTTACATAATGAATTGGAATAGTGTGTTGTTGGTTTTTGGTTTTGTTTTTTTTTTTTTTCTTTATGCCTAAATATGATAATTTTTATTCATTTGCATTAGCCATGGTGAAGTATATTCAAGTTGAAGTATGCAGGCCTCTCATACAAGTCAGCACGTCCTCATTATTCTGAGTATCTCACCAAGCATGTAATGTGTGTTTACTTGAACTGCACAGTGTTTTTTCCACTGCTCTGTTTTGTTGGAATATCATCAAGTTATTTTATTTTCATTTTTTTAAGAATTCCTAGCTTTATGTAAGGCTAACATTGAACTGTTTCCTTCTTCCAAAAGTTTTAAAGAAAAAGCAATTTTAAATACCTGTAATTATAGAACTTAAAACTGTTAAGCAAATAGCATAAGTTTGCTGTTGATGCATATTTACTCTCAGTGGGGATCTTTATTTTTTAATGGTTTAGTCCTGCAGTTATTAAAACATTAACTGTTTTCCCAATAGACATTATAGCAACTGCTTTTGCTAAATAAATCTGTTGTAGTTCAGCCTGAAATGACAGCTTGGTACTGAAACTCTGTTCTAACTCTCTTGACTGCCCCTTCTTTTCTATTTGCATTTATGCCATTGCTACTGCTTCTTGATCTTATTCTTTCATTTACCATATCTCAAAAACAGCCCACAAAAATCATGGGAAATGAGAGCTGGAAGAGAGCCTGAGAGGCTTCTTATGTATTTTCCTTTTTCTCTTGTCATCGTGTGGGCTCTACAGAAAGGACACAGATATGGAGAACTAAAATTAATGCTTTTTTGACTTGAATATTCAGTAATGGAGAAAGTTCTGCTTTCTTCCTTTTTGCTCTATGCATTTCACCATGAATACATGCTGTAAGACAAAACTACGTTTTCTTTCAAGGAAGAAAATTCACAACTAAATAAAGACAAATAAAGACAACTGTTCATTCTGAGGCAGATAAAAAATATATGTCAGGCTGAACAAATTTCTAATAGTCAATTAAATTAACATTTGTTAATAAATATTGCATACTCTAAGATGGATTTGCCAAAGTGGTTTTCATTATTTATCAATTATCTGGAGACATGAAAATTCCCTCTAGAATCTACTAGTACCTGATTTCAAGCCCATTCAGAGCTTGTTCTCATCCATTGCTCTTCACTCATTCTTCGCTATTGAGGCTTATGCCATTTTTTGAATTTTTTTTTTAATGCAATAGAGAATGGTTCCTTTAGAAGCATTGAATGAGGTGTTTCAAAATAGTGATAAATTATAATTTTATAACCAAGTATTGATTTTCTATTAATACATTCAGGCAAAAGGTCAAGTGAGGCTGACAGACGGTGAATTCACATAGGGATGTTTGGGTCTCTCCTCCCTTCCATCCTCCTGATCCATCTACACTGATCTGATATCTAGGGTCAGGACTAAACTCCTGGATAAGGAGAGACAAGACAAGACAAGGAAACAAGGACTGAAACTCCTTATTCCTCACAATATAAAGGACAGGGACTGGAAGGACATGCAAAAGACAGTCTGGTGGGGTAGAAAATATGCATGAACACCATGACACACTGGTAACATCAGTACCAATAATTTTGGTAGCAGTTGATATTAGTCATAGTCATTTATTGAAAAGTGTGGTGTTATTGTGACATGGATGTATTATACCTCACTATTTCAAATCATTATGCAGGGAGAAAATAAACTAGAAAACATGTTTGAAAACTCACATGTCCTGGATACGATTAAAATTCAGACTTGACAACAATACAACAGATATGAGGAAAGATTTGTACTTTGGAAGTCCTGTAGGCCTGGTATACATTTTAAAGCCAAAATACTACTCTATCAGTATGAATAGAAGACAGTTTATTCTTTGGTGGATTTTTGGTCAACATTTAATTTACTAAAATGTTTCATAGTAACCATAGTCTAAAGAACAATTTTTCTATGGGCTTAGCTCTGAAATCCTTTTTCCTTTTGGGTAGTATTCTGACTCTTTTCACTGGGTCTACTCATCAAATTATGATGCATCTGGTGCAAATGTGACAGGACAGAACAGAACTATATGAGCACCGAGAAAAAAAAAGTAATTCTGCGTGATTAGTGCAAAAGAGTGGAAAATTATATCAGACTTTTAATGAGCCTTGACCTTGCCACCATAATCAAGTACTGAAGGTGGTCATGACATCCATCAGTTATGGCTCTCTTGCTACGAAGGAATATTTTCAAATTAGTCAAATACAATTATGTTTCATGGATATATAAGTGAAGTAAAATCTTGTAATTCAAAGCTGGTATGTTTCTCATTAACACTGTTATTCTGACTAATGTCAGATATGACTGCTATGATTTGACCATTTCTGGTCAATAACTTTAACAACTTTTCAAATTTACATCTGAATATAACCACAGTACTTCCTCATCTTTTATGCTCTTGCTGTGATTAATTTCCCAAGGCTTTTCAAATATGAAGTAACCTTCATTTGCCAGAGTAGGTTTCCATTTCTTAAATTTATTTGAAGATTTAAAAGTACTAGTGTGTGTTTAAATAAAATATTAGAGTGTTAATTTATACTTGAAGAACCATGCATTTGTGTTCATCAGACACTAATGTAATAGCACTGAGCTAAACCTGAAAAATGTTTCCTTTTGGGATACATACTGTAGGCTTTTTTTGCGTTAAAGAATCATTACTGAGTATAATCACCTAAAAAACCAACTTACTTAAGTCTGCTAAAAAGCTGTGAGAGTAACACCTGTGTTGTCTGCAAGGAGATTAGAAACTCTTCAGGATCAATAACCCTAAAAGAAAGGTATTTGATCTGGAAATGGCCACTGATGGGCTGCAGGTGCTGAAGAGCACGACCTAATATGCAGACTAGAGAAGGAAAGTGTGGTAGCCAAATGAGAGGGCAGAAGGAAGGCGGCAGAAAGATGATGATTTTAGGCCAGAAGCCATAAGACCGAACAATACAGCAGGTAAGCTGGACACTTATCTGGAGAAAAAGCCATCAGCAAAACAAAGGGGATTTGAGGAGAATTTAGGGGTGGGATTCTGCTAAGGAAAGCCAGAAGTACTGAAAATATTCTCATGTAGACAACAGCGGGAACTTTTAAATAGTGCCATGTGGTCATTGTAAACAGCTAAACACCACTTTGGTAAAATTTCACTAACGCTTCTTTGTGTAACAGCAATGATGCAGTTTTTTCATGGGAGCAAGTATTTGTGATTTTGCACTAATGAATTCCTTACAACCTTCAAAGAGCATCTTTTTATCCTGGAAATTTTGTGGCTGACATCAGAGGAATCAATCAGACTGGAGTTAATGATTTCCTGTCTTTGGCTTCTTATTGCTCTGCAGTAGTGTATTCAGGTAGTCTGGATGCTCCTTCATTTGAGTATGTGGGGCCAGAAAAAGCACTTGTTCAGGCAAGATTTGCTACTTCCTTGTTAAAAGTAAACTGTCAGGACACAGATGTGTGCTGAGTGCTCTAGGATGACCATGCTTGAGCGGGGAGGCCAGTGTGGTCCAGTGTGGTCCCTTCTAACATGATCCATTTTAGTATTCTGGGGTTCTGTGATTCTGTGGTTCTGTGAAAGGGTTTCCTTAGTGTGTTTCAGTTACTGTTCTCATAATTGAAATTTAATTTGTAACCTTTTCCTGAATATCTTCACAGAATGTCAGAAAAGTAGCTAATAATATTGATAGTGTAGATATCTTGGAATTTACACAAGCAGAAAGAAAAATATCTTCATCTTGCCTTTGCAGGAAGGCAGAGAAATTAAAAACATACTTCTATTCATCCATGTTTCTGTTGGAATCATGATGACAGCACAACCTCTGGAAAGATAAGAGATTACTTTAGTATAGCTTAACAGGATAAAAGTATTCCTCATGACCCCCAACATATCTTCTGATGAAATAAGGAAGGGTGCTGGCATCCTGTATACGGTAGTTTTTCATTACATTCCACTGCTCTTTTTGCTCATTTCTAAGATTATATTAAGACATAAAATAAGATATTTGAGATTTGATGTCACCAAGACTTTAATAACTTGTAATTTTCTTTCTTTTTACTTCAGCCAGCATGGAGACTTTCTGATGGACCTAAGGAGATCTTAGATGGTGTTCTCGCTTTAGTGTGACATGGGATCAATCAACCATACATGCTCTGTGGAACTGTGAGGAGCTCTAGTGATTAAATATCATGAGAGTTTCACAAGTTAGCAGGTATTGATGCCTAAGATAAATTGCAGAAAGGGATTATGTTTCCAAATGTTGGATGGGAAAGATGGGATTATGAGGGCATCTTTGTCTCTTTCATCTCATATGGGCAGGAGAGGAAGGAAGAGGGAAGAGACAGCTGCATTATTATTTAATTATTAAAACTATGGTTTTAATAATTTAACTATTTTTTCATATAGCAGCCTGACCTTTGGTGACACCTTTAACATAATAAATAAATCCAAGATCACTGAAAATGCTCTCAGAGGCATAAGATCTCAAAAGATCTGAGATCAGTTCTCTGTTTCATTAAGTACTTTATTTAACTAGAACACATCAGGGGAAGATTTTGTAAGAGGAATAGCAATATATCATCTTTTCCATCAGTTGGAGAATGATGTCAGAAACATAACTAGTGATGGAGGCCGAGAGTGAGTAATATAGAAGAATTTGATGCAACCTATAATTGGCTTTGGATTGATTTGTTGATTTCTGCTCCTAATCCCACTCTTCATCAGTGCATGACTTTTTCATAGGGTAACAAGGGAAGGAGATGTGGGAAGGAGAGAAAATATAAGGAGTACAAGGCTGACTCATTAATTTTTAAGTATCAGTTTGACCTTCTTGGCAACTGGTATTTCTTATTACAAAACAGGCAATTATCACTACAGCTTAGCTGGGCTTTTTGTCTGTTTATTCTCAGATCTTTTGAGAAACATATTTAACACAGAAGAATATATAGTCTTTCATTGCTTTTCTGGATGTTGCCCAGTGAATGTATTTTTCAGAATGGCTCTGACCACTGCTGTTTCACAAAATGGTCTGTTATTTCCATAGAGATTTTTCTTTTCCTTTTCAGGGGCTGAAGGAAACCTAATATATCCAGAAGACAGCAAAATAGATGGTATTTGACTCAGTTGAAATAAAGGCATTTTTTGTCCTGTGCACAGTTAGGACCAGAAAGCCTACTCTTTTACTGGGTTGTTTAGTCGAACATTTTGTTTGACCCTTCTTCATTTTCATTCTTTCTCGTACTGTTTTTTTTTCGGTTTATTTTAGCTTCAGAAATTCCCTGAAGGACTCTGGTCTCTGTTAGCTATTACATAATGCCATTGGTGAGACTGAGAAGATTATTTCTTATACAACATGATATACTGCTGGTTTTCAAATCCATTTCTCACCACCACTTTTCAATGAACCCTCCATAAATCCAGCTGAGGGCAGGCAAGATCCATGTAGCTCTGAGAGAAAGAATAAATGTAATTTACTAAAGATTCATGAGCTGCTTTCCTGCACTCTCCCAGCTATTATACCCAAGTATAGTATACCTGATAGAATTACTCTGAACGTGAAATAATGTTTCTGCAGCAACTGAATTTGAGAAAGATCACCACTAGTCTCAAAAGGAATAGAATCTCTTTCTCTTAATTTACCATAAAATATAATTTCATTTTGGAATATGAGTTGGAAATTAACTGTAATGACAGTTTAATTTCTTCAAAGACAACATTGTACTTCTGCCTTGCATGATCTGTATGGGTTTACATACATTGTAAAGCATTCTCTGCATACTGAAAATACAGAGTGCAAAGCAGATAAGATTTGAATAAAACTGGAACGATGGATACTGTTCCACTGATTTTAGTCACTTAAATCTGCAAGTTTTTGTATCTGTGTATCCAAGAGTTGCTTTCTTTTTTCCCCCCTCCCCATTGAATGCCTTGGCTTTTAGTCCCTATCAGAACAGCTATACAGGGACAGCTACAGCTGTATTCACTTTCATTAAGGATCCAGCCCTCGTTGCTCTCTTCATCCCTGCAAAGTAAAACAAAGAATGCCCATGTTCATACTCTTGTGAGAGGTAATAGGGTGCTTGAGAAAGAAGCCTGTCTGTGCCCTTCCTTGTTTGGACCTATCATGCCTGACAGTCTTTGCATTAAGAGCTGCATCTAACAGACCATCCAGCCAGGAAAGCTGCAGCATCCCTGGCAGTCAGGCAGGCTGGAGTAGTTTCCTTCTCTCTCCGTATTATAGAGGATAGAGGCAGGAGACAGTTTGCCAAAGTGTGATATTCCCATGTTTTGCCATTTAGTTTGCTGTGTTGCTCTAGTACTGAGGACAAAGAAATTTTCTACACTTGTTTGTTTAAAAATTCATGGTAAACCATATTAAATATGGAGGAGCAGAATTTCTTGCATTGTAGTATATTTGTTAGCTATACTACTGGAAATAATTAAAAACCTTTCCATATGCAATTCAGAGGGTTGCTGCCTCATATATAATCTTAAAATGCATGTTCTAAAAATCAAGAATGTAAATGCAGTTCATGCCTGGGGCAAGCCTTTGTCTATCCCCTTCCACCCTAGAAAAGTTCAAACACACCATATTTTCTAAAGCTGAGAAAGGATTTAACTATCAAAAGCCCATTTTTCCATTTTTATTTGGGTTGGCTAGGCTACTCAGAGAGAGGGAAAGCAGAGGTATCTCTTCACATCTTTTCACTGAGCCACGAATTCTTCAAAGCAAGGGACTACCCCACTCCTAAATGATTTTTAACAGTAGAAATACATTGTGGATAGTAAATACATTGAACATTGTATTAGAAAATTGATCTCAAAAGTATTTGTAAGGCAAAAATGAATCAATCATCCTCTTCATACTTTTGAGTTTATGTCACCAAACACATGAGTCTGCCACTGTTTCTTAGCATTACACTTTCCTTGCAATGTGGATTTCAAGGCAATCAGATTTCAAGAAAGTATATAGTGAGGAATTACATTAAAACAAATCAATCTGGATGAGGAGTGGAGAAGCCTTGATGAGAACATATTTATGGATTTAAAACTGTATTATTTATGTGAAGGTTGGGCCAGGAACAGTGTTCTATGAAATTGTGATCTCAGCATAACATAAAGCAAACAAGCCTTTTCAAGTGGATTAAGAGTACTCAAGTGGTGTGAGCAGAGAGCTATAACAAATATTGACTACCAAACCGAAGAGAGGAACGTGGTGAGCTACATTAGACAGGTTCATCCCTGTCTATATTTATTTTATGTATCCCTGGCAATTGAAAATAATGAAAGAAATGGGGCTTTATAAATAGGGAAACAAGAATATTAGCCTTGCTAAGTGGCTGCCGAAGAGCTCTTCTATAACTTTATATCCTAGAGTAGAAAATATTTCTTTCCTTCTCTTCTGTCCCCTGAGGAACCCTCTGCCCTGCTTTCTTATTCCAGTGCACAGCCCTGTGACTCAGGCTGTGCTGCAAGATAACTCCTTGACCCCACAAGGCTAGATAATACTCCTTATATATGCTGCACTGTTTCAGTCCTCCTAACATGAAGTGATAGCTCCTAAGGGGATAAAGGGTGTTGTTATCAAGTTAAGTTTCTTTAACAAGCCAATGGTCCAATCCAATATAAAAATCAATTTTTCAGAGCTTCACAATGAAGAAGCATAATGTATTTTTATTGGATCTAGCCCTGAGCTATCTTGTCAAAAGTTAACAAAATATTGTTCAGAACCTCTTCTCAAATCAGGGGCTTCTAAACTTTGCTTTTTCCCGCAAATATGAAGGAACCTAAAACATCATAAATCTGTGAAAGAATGAAAAAAGTGAGTTATGCTAGGTGACAGAAATTGGTTATGCATTATCTAAGTTGGCAGCTTTCTGGATGTGATAACTTGATAACTTTTTGGTTGATTATTTTTTGTTTTAAAGTTCATTGAAAATTCAGGTTCACTGACAGAGATGGACAAAAATGACCCTGGAAATCAATAATATATAAATGACCCCGTGATTTTCACAAATGAGGACAGTTTTCCCAGTCAGGAGAGTTCTAGGTCACTCATTAACATGGAGCAGTACTATTTATCTTCTTTCTCTTCAGAAGATTGTACAAGTGAAACTTCTGAATTTTAGTAAATATTTATGCTGGAGGAAAGTGGCAAAATATTTTTGAATAATTCAGCTTAGAGATAGCTTAATCAATTTTATTATAATAGTCATCACTCATTGTATAATTTTAACATCATCCTAATCAGGAAGGGGGAAAAATAGCTAGAGTGACACTATTAAGCCTCCTTCTCTCATTATAGTAATTTGTAAATTAGTTATTTGATCATGATCTACAATGTAGACATTCACCTGCCTTTTGTTATTTAGATAAAGGTCAAGTAACACTTAATTGCTATCCAAAGCATAGGGTTTTTTCCAGTGTATTCTGTCAATTATTCTTACATCCTTCTGTAAGAATGTGCATTAAATGAACATCACTGAAATGTAGATGAAGATCAGCGCTGTAACCCTAGAACTCTTGAACCTTCTGAGTTTCCTGTGTTTGTCTAACAGTAACAGTCTTATCCCCATTTTGACTTTTCTTTTTCATGAGCTAATTGGTCATTGAAATGGTGGCATAACTTACAATTGGAGAGTTTAATGGCACAACATGAGATGATTTTTCTTGGAGAACACAGAGATACTCTGGCCTGGACTAGACACATAAAAAGACATTCAATCAGAGAACTGGGCAAAGCACCAGTGCAAATTTATTTCAAACCATTTTGTTTCTCCTCAAGCCAGAGAGGATCTTCAATCATTACTCTGATCTTCTGTTGAACGCAAGGAGTTGAAATTACCTAAATGGTGTCTAATCCTGCGAACTATCAGAAGAAATTTCTGATTTGAATGCTACAGATATCCAGAAGAGATACTAAAGTGAAATCACTCATAGACTTTTCTTTCATAGTAGGATTTTAAGAATTATCTTAGCTTGGTTCAGACTAAGCTTTTACAAGCATAGTTTTTGTCTCCCCCAGCTGGGACAAAGAATATGTTATTTGGTGATTTTTTTTTCCCAGGTTTGACTTAATAACTCAAGAATGGCTTCTCATTGAGGTATTTTATATATTCCTTATTTATTTGATCACATTATCCTAATTTTTTCTTCAATTAATAATTATCAGCAATTTAGGCATAGTTGTAGCAATGAGGCACCCCACTGTTACTGCAGACTTATAAGGAAACCTGACATGCCACCCCATAAACATACTGGGTAATCATAGCTGGAGAACCAAATCTGCATAATTTTAGTTGCAAATCTATTATGAATTTTACAATGGTGCTGATTTTGGATGAATCACGTCTTTCAGAGTTTCATATAAATACATCTCCTCTTTATTTCCATTTTAGAGCAGCAAACATTACATTGTATAACAGTCCTCTTTTTTTTTTTCCCAGATGTATCTTAGATTTCAGAAATTATGCCTTTCCCCCTTTTTTCTTTAAAAAAACCCCCAACCATACAGTTTTAGGCTGAGGTCCCTCAACCTGTCATTCAAACATGAAATCTGATTACCTTCAGTGAGATTCCATACGTGAGCTGAAAATCTTGGGATAGCTTTGAGCAAATGTTTGAGGTGTATTTCCCCTAAAAGATATCTGTGGAGATTTAGAAAACCCAAATCTTTAGCTGAAGGCTTTTCAGTACTTCCTCTGTTAAGAAATGTATATCTCTGTCTTCTTAATTAAATAAAAATTACTAAATCCTTTTCTTAAAGTCATTAGCACCACCTAAATCATTCAGGAGCACATTAGGTACTTGAAATTTAAAAATTTTTGAAATATTTCTGTACTTGCAGAAAGGTCAGCAATCTGGATTCTTCACATGGACTTTCTAGATGAGCTTTAGAGCTCCATACATTTCTGCTTTTAAAAATCAAGATTCCTTGCTCAGCCTCTGAGGACCATTAGCTTTTCATGGTTATGTATTCTCCCATTTATGTGCAGTGTTTTTCCCACGTTCTGCAGCTTGCTGATAAATGAACTTTTGTACTGTCATAGCAAGCTTATTAAAATAACTAGGGGTTCTTGTAAGCAATGCCAAAGTAAGATGCAAGTCACATACGTGCATGAATAACATTAGAAAATAACTTGTGCGGTTTGGGGGGGGGGGGGGGGGGGGGGTCAGGTTTGTGCATCCAGATATCCTTGAAATTACTAACAGGTTAAAGTGAAGAAAAAATGGTTTCAGGAAAAGATGGCAATATCCTGCGTGGATTTCAGATGCTCCTTACAGCAATGTGCTGACAGTCATAAATACATATTAATTTGGCTCATTCTGGCCTGGGTCATTTACCCAAATGGCATTCTTCAGCGGGTGAAGAGGCATGATGAAATGTTAGATTTTTTAGTTTCTCTTCTTGAGTATATATATGAAGGTTTTTGGATTAGCACCACTGCCTGCTTAATTATCAAAGAAAGAAATAATGTTATGTGTAGCAAACAATCTCAAAGCAGTGATTTCCCAGTTTCTCTAGTGCAGATAGGCTACCATTTCTGATATGATTTACCCTCTCTAAAATAAAGACTATCCAGGAAAAAAGAACATTTTCTCACACACATGATCATCCAGTAGAGAAACATAAAATCCTACTTTTAATTGGATAAACACTTGTCCCCTTAATATCACTCAGTAGTAAAAATCGAGATGTTTTAATTACAAAAAATAAGTGTCTATGAGCTATTGCTAGATAAGGGTCAAGAGTTTGAAAAGAATGACCTTTGGGGGCTGGAACTAAGTAATCTCTAAGTTCCCTCCCAACCAGAGGGAGGGAATCATTCTATGATTCTGTGCTTCAGAGGGTTAAGAAATCTGTAACTTTACTCGTTAGTATTGCCTCTTAACAGGATATGGGAATTGTTACTCAACCACAAACCTCTTTCTCTTTCTGTTCATATTGTTCCAGCTTAAATATATGTATTTTCTAGAACTACTGTTTGATTCATTTGGAGTGTTGTGTTGATCTAATGAAGCTCAATCGCAGTGAAGACAAGGCTAGGATATATAGGGTGGTCATTTCCCTGAAGAGACAGAAATCTGCAGCCCTAAAACTACATTATGATTTTCAAAGGCATTCTGCTTCCTTTGGATGTGATCTCTCACCATCAGAAAATTTCTTTGTAGGGTCAGCAATGGTTCTATTCATGAAGAGCTGCTAATTGGGGAAAAATATGGAAGGGATCTAGGCTAAGAAGGAGATAAAGAGGAAAAAACCTGGATAGAAACTAAATGGATAGAAAAAAAATATGGTAATTTTATTTTTGCCTGCTTTTAGATTTATTTGTTCCCACTTTGCTAGGAGAGTCCACTAATTAAGAAACATAATTTCTTTGGGCTTTATGAATCTAGATCTTTTAACTGGGAAAATAGGATCCAAATATTTTTAATAACCTACCACTGAATAATTTGAAGCACACTTTTGATTAGCTCTAGAAAGCATAATATTGTCAATTTTCATGTTCTTTATAAAGCTCTAAAATGGCAGGATCAATCAGTTTCAATTTCCATACCAATCAGTCCGGATAGTTCCCACTATTTGCTGAAGATAGCTGCAAATTTAATTTTTCAAACCCATAATTCACATTTTGTAAAAGGTGATAGAGAACTAGGTTTTTGCAGAATAATCAGAGCTGAACTCCAGTCGAAGCTCACTTTTCTCTAGACTTGGAAACAACTTTGTAAAGTACAATATACTGTTTCAGGAAAAAGGGAAAAACAGCCTATGTTACATTCTTTTCAGGGAGGTGGAAAAATGTTTGCTTAGATAATGTCTTAAGAGGTTTACATGGTATCTTATTCAAAGATACTAGAAATTATGTTGGATTTTACAAAGTGTTTGTTACTTTCTGTTCTGGTCATAAGCCATTATTAGGACTTCAAACACATATATAGCTGAACACAATTTACAGTCTGTTTTATATCAGAGCAAAATACTTAGGAAAAAGATATTTATAGACAAGACAATGTTAATTTAGCAGTCAGTGCAAGCTTTTTGTGAAAAGCACACCCTCCCCAGTCAACCACACTCATATAATTTATCTGAACAACAGTAAATAATAATCCTTCAGACTTATAAATGAAAATTTAAGCAGTTCTGTGTCCTCAATGCTTTGAACATCTGAGTCCAATATATCTCTTCCTTATATCTCGTAATGTATCTTGGGTCCATAAAAAATGCAGATTTCAGCCTGCATATGATGCATAAGGTTGTATACATCACTTTGATCCAGGCCTACCATTGCAATATTTATTGCACTTACTACCGTTCCCCTTGAGTAATAAGAATTTTAAAAAGATTTATACATATATATGCATGCACATAAACTATATAGGGATGCATATTACATCTTTACATATATTACCTTTATATATATTTTTTATATATATATGTTTATGTATATAGATATAGACATATATATACATACAGTATTTTTAAAGGTACAATTTTATCCTTGTCTTAAAAAGCCAGTTGGAGGTATTATCTTTATCTCATTATGGATGAACTGGAAGTTTTTTTTAAAATATCTGGAGGAATTGTGCAGTTCTTCTTGATTAAATAGTAAAAGCAATCAACAATCTAAGAATGTGACCTGTTATATTCAAATTACTGTTCAATAGTAAGATGATACCTACATGGAGACAGGTATCAATCATTATTATCTGTACCTTTTAAAATCTGTTTTAGAAAGTATTGGAGCATTAAACATATCTTTTGCATAACTCAAGAGGGAATTTGAAGGATCCTCAGCTATCCTTTAGCAGACCAAAGAAATGGGAATTTCAAAGGCAAGAAATTCCGTTAGAACTGGGCTTTGTAGTATTTGGCTTCTGAGAACAAATTTGTCCTTGAATGTCCATTAACTATCAAACATTTATTCCACTTTCACTAACATGTACTTTCCTGGTTCCATGATTTTTCTTGAGGGTTTTTAACCTGATTGCCAACAAAAAACGAATGTTGTGCGATTATACTGTCAGCCTCTTTCTTTTTCCTTTGATAACATTGGAATTCACTGACTAATTGCAATCCAATTTTAACAGGCGGACAAAACTTTCAAAAATAATTAAGTTCTTAAAAGCTTCATAGAAATAAGCAGCTAAGGAGAGGAGGGAAAAGCTGTGAGAGCTTGGATGAAGGGAATGGCAACTGTAGGCATGTAGTAATGAGGCACTGGCAAACACAGAGCAGTGAGAGATAGAAGTGTCTCCACTGCTGGAAAAGCTTCAGCAGGATCTTGTACCTTCTTATGCACCAGAATAATTGCAACCCTGAAAGTATGAAATGAAGCTTCTTTTGTTTTTAGTACTTGCAAAAGGAGGCTGAGCCATCTAACTCTTATCATTAGATGCCTTTGGGAAACTGATGCTGTCCTGATAGTTTGGGGTTTTTTTTTTTTTTTTGGGTGAAAAATCAACACCTACTTATTATACTCTGAGGAGTTTGGAGACTCCTGCTTAGAGAAGCTGTGAACTAAATGAGATTATGTAGAACAACTAATTGAGTTCTTCAGATACTCTCAGACCTGAGGCCTAATAAGCACCTTGCAATGTCAGTAGAGGTAATTGGCCTGCAGCTAATGAAGAGGCAGCTGAGTTTTACAGGAAGAAAAAGAAAGGAAAAAGTAAAAAAGAAATCTATCTTGAGCATGAACTGCTGGGTCAATGTCATGCCATGAGGTACCCATGCTTGGAGAATAATTGATGACAGAGAGTGCCTTAGCAAAATAAAAACAAAGCTTTATATGCAAAGAATAAGTAATAAGAAAAATATGCAGCCACGTGTAGGGAAGATAGAAATTACCTTGTTTTGCAAAAACTTTACTCATCTCTAACTGTCATATAATAAGGTAGCAATGAACTACATTCCAGCGTTAATACTATTGAATAGTTGAACACTAGTTCAACTCATTTGAAACACAATTAACTAGAAAAATACCAGAGAAATGTGAAACAAAAAGCATTAAAAATCCCTGTCTCTCATGGCAACTCTGCTGTAGCTGCAGATCTTTATGGCTCAGAGGTGACCAGGAGTAGAGCAGCCTGCAACCACCAGTGGCCATCAATTTATGCATCACAGCTCCCCTCTGAACCTCCCCTAAAGGACTTGTATTCTCCAAGGCAACCTCTTTCTCACATTTTTGGTGGACTCCTCTTTGATGCATATGATTTAAAGTACACCGGCACAAAGTGTCCTACTCTAACACTTTTACTGTGCCCTTATATTTTGTTGTTTAGTTTGTTCAGCTTATTTCCCCTCTTTTACATTAGGAAACAACATTTTACTTGAATGTTAATGGATAGGGTAATGAATGTTCTTCACATTTTACTTATGCAAACCACAGCCAGGAGAATGCTTGCAATAAATCAACTGCTTTTGCAGCAGACATGAACAGGATTTGCATGCCAGCACATTCCTGGTTTAAAATTAGTCAAGCTGTGCCCTGGAGCTGCAGAGGTTTCTCAGGGTGAGCTGTGTGGAGTGCAGCCTTACTTACATCAGAGCAGATGCTCCTGAGTGCTGGCACATTCCTACAGCAGGAAAGCACAATCACAGCTTGGGGACCACTTCAAAAAGGGTCTTTGGAGAGCCACTGCAATGATGATCCATATACTGGAATGCCTCCCTACAAGTGATGTTTGTTGGCTTTGACTTGGTTTAAAGAGAGGTGAATCAGTGTGTTTAGATACACACTTATGGCACAGTGAATTACATAACACCTTCTACCTCCAGTAAATTTATATTCTGGCCATTGGCTGGTACAGATGACACACTATCTCATGGTTTTTATCATAAGATTCCCTCTTACAAGTTCATAGTTAGCTGTAGGAGAGAAGTCTGGGCTGAGGACTACTGGACAGGGCAGCAGCTGAAGGTTCCCCAGAGAATTATAGAACAAGAGACATCATTTGTATGTCTTTATTGCTGATGTGACTCATTGTCTCTTCAACATCATTTGGAGGTGTGAGAAGAAGTCCTGTGGTTTATGCACTGAGGCATCCTGTCCCCAGCTCTGTCTCTGTGTATGCTCTGTGTCTCTTTCTGTATGCTCTTTCCATATCATCAGGATCAACATTCCATACTTTATTATTCAAAAGAGTTAAGGGTCATGTGTCTGAACACAACCAAATTTATTCCAACATAGTTGAGATTTTATCTTCTCTATGCAGAGCTCATGTCTTATAATTTGGAGAGAAAATTTGATACAAACTCTAAATTGGTCATAAGAGTACAATAAAATGCTAAATGTATAACTTACCATAAATATTTTACAGCAGAGTCAAATAAGTTCACAGTATTCCCATTACAGCTCTTAATTTATTCACTTTCTGTATAAAGCACTTCTATACATGATCCCTCTTAATTGTGAGTTCATAGATGAATGGAATTAATTTTATCCTCACATATTGTAGTTTTAACATAAACATTTGTTCCCATTTGTACAACATGACCTTGAATATTGCTGAGGAAGAGAATATTTGAAAATGTGACTTTCACCTCTACTTTATCAGGATTTATAAGCAAATATCAACATGTCTATGAGTGTGTGATCTGCAGTAAGTTCATTTTCATCACCCACAATGTTAGAAAGTTTAGGTGAATTAAACCTGTAAAAATAACAACTTATTCCACTGTTTTGTATTGTAAAAATTACCTTTAGTATGTTATAAAAGCTCTTCATGATATTTTTTACCTGATCACTTTCAGAGAAATTTAATTTTTAGAGAAATTAAATCTTAGAATATAAATCATTAGAATGGGAAATTAAAAAAGAAGAAAATATTTCAGCCTCTTAAATTCCGGAGTCATAGAATAGTACAGGTAGGAACCCTTAAAGGTCATCGAGTCCAACCCTCCTGCAATAAGCAGGGACATCTCCAACTAGATTGCATTGCTCAGAGCCCTGTCCAACCTGACCATGATTCTTTCCAGGTATGGGTAATCTACCACATCTCTGGGTGACCTGGTCCAGTGCCCACCCTCATTTTAAAAAATAACTTTCTTACATCTAATTGAAATCCACCCTTTTTAATTTAAACTCATTAGTCAATGTCCTAACCCAACAGGCCCTGTTAGAAAGTCTGTCCAAATCTTTGTTGTAAGTTCAATTTCAGTTTTGAAAGACCGATAGATAAACTCAAAATAATATGCAAAGGAAATGAAGGGTACAATCAGACTTCTAAATTGTATTATGTGTTTTATAGTCTTTTACAAGCTATTCCATAGCATTATGGCATGAATATGTGTTAAACAAATTTAACTGCCTCACCAAAACAATGATAAAATTATGCTAAATTGTGACCATAACTCACTATGTGCTTTTTGAAAAGAGGAAGCAATCAGCCCAGCAAACTGAATATGCTAACTGGTCTAGCAGCTACAAATCCGTGTGGCAAATACAATAAATACAATACAAAATCAAGGCCTAAGAGAAAAATATAGTCATTTTTTCAGTCTGCAGATATTGCAACTTTTTTTCCCCAGTAAACACAAAGAAGGAACAGAGGTTTATACTCTGATGAACTGTTTTATGGTTCTATTTTCAAATACTAGAGTTATCACAATGTATGAATAGGTAGGTACCTGGTCAGCTTAGTCATGAATTTTTGGTTCAAAATTGATAAGTGCATGTTATTCTGTAAGTGGGAATGGGTCAAGCACCATATGTTCTGCTTAAAAGAGTAGGTGAAATCCTAACCTCTCCCTACAGGCTGCAAATAAAACTGAGATAAGCTGTGGTACTTGAACAGCTCACAGCTTCAAAGGGCAGAAACTGGGAGCATTCTCTGCAAACTTCAGAATTTGTATTCTCCAATGTCAGACCAATTTTGACCTTTAAAGGACTGAAAAAGCCCTGTCATGCGAAAATAGTTAGACTCCTGATGCCCGAACACCTTCAATCATTACTATAGTTAATGGAGCAAATATTTGCTCATGGATGTAATCTACCACTGATTTAGGATTGATTCTTGAGATATACTCTCAGATGATAGTCGATCATATTATAGTAGACACATGTGGGTAGAATGAGAGTGAGCAGGTTTTAAAGGGTGCACGTGAGTGCTGGGAAGTCAGAGAAGGAGAAATGCAAACTTGCCAAAAAGATGTTGGATGTGAGCCTTCACTGGATTTAACTCCTAAGTGGTTTTCCCCATGACAAGTGAAATGGATATTTTGACCAGAACATTTTCAAAGACTATATTTACTTTGCTTGTAATCCATATATTCATGTTACAAAATGCAATCTCTTTAGCTGTCTGTATTAATTCTATGGAGAACTTAACCCCGCATTATATACAACCCGATAAAATTTTTTTGGCCACACAAAGCTTTGTAAGTATCAACTTATTTGGAGGTCAGTACACTGCCACTCGGTCTTCTTTGCTATCAGAACTTATGTATTTCAGCCCTGTCAGAGACAAAGCCTGTCAAAAACAGTTCTTTCTCGTTGGGATTTTCAGTTGCCCTGTCTCTTTGGACTGCTCTTTAAAATAGGCTCAATGCCATGCTTAGTGCAGGCTGTAGAAGGGTGGCTTTCTACATGATTGCTGACTCCCATCACAATTTTGGATGAAGTTCATTATATATGTATAAGGAAAAATACAAGTGCCATTCTTGCTGTTTATCCTCCTTGTAGAACTTCTATGTAGTAAATCTGTAAAAAGGACAAACTTCATGTATAGATAAAACGTGAGGACTTGTGTACATAACAAAGTGTACCAAAGAATTTAATTTGATCATTACAAACACCAGAACACCAAATCATCTTCTGTGACTGCACTGTTCAGTAAGAAAGGGAAAGATAATGCTAAGATAACATTATCATTAGCTGGTCTCCATTAAAGAATCACCTTGCTTACTGGAATTCTCATCAGATAAAGGCCAATTTATTTGGTTAGGAATGTTGTTTTGAAGTAAGGAGCGATATTACATCATTGGCATTTAAACAGCAGAGCTACTGTCTTTCACATTAACATAACCTTTTTTAATACAGAAAACTATAATAGTTCATTACTATACTACAGCAGTTAAGGAATCATGGCTCCCATTGTGTTTCAGACAGTAAGTAGTTAGGGATGGCTAATTTTTTCAGAACCTAATTTAGGTTCTTGGTTTTTTTATTGGCGCTCTGAAACGATAATATAACTTTCTTCAAAATAGGATTTCATTTTTGTTTGTGATCTCTGTTCCTCAGAGCAGTGATAGCCTTTCTTTTTTCTAGACAAAATCATGACTATCCAATTTAATTTTTCCCTATTTCTGTGAAAGGCTGAACATTTGTAAAATGCATTTCTCTTACTGAAAACAATTACTTTATAAAAATGGTTTCCAATTGCAACTCAGGTAGATGATAAAACAAAATGGATTAGTAAATCAAAGGAAAATATGACTTGACATGAAAAGGATACAATTTTCTTCATTTTTAAACTAGGAGCCACTGAAAATGAGCACTTGCAGCATCACACAGTATTTTGAATATAAGACTAGTGCTGTGATAGTATCTTTAAAGTAAAAGTGAAACAATTAGATTTTAAGTATTGAAGACCTGAAATGAAGTATGCAAGCCTAAGTCTGGGGAAGGACAAAAGGGCTGAAAAGAGAAATCCACATTATATGATTTCATACTGTCACAGCAACCATTCTGACTGGAAAGCAATAGAGTCTAACAAATTAGGTCTAAGGCATGGGATAAGAAAACCTGCTTTCTATTCTTGGCACTGCTGATGACTAATGGAGTGACCCTAGAGAGTCATTTCAAGTCACTGTTTCTCTGTTTTCAGGACTGAATTTGAAACTGTTCCAGGGAGGGATTGCCTTTTTTTGTAGGGCCTGTATAGTGCCAAAGATCTGGGTCTTCTAAAACTGTGATAACATGAATATTCTTAGAGAAATGCTTCGCTGAAACTTGAGGTGACCTGAACCAGATATTTCTGGAGCATCAACAACAGTATGAAGAAATCTCTTTCTTTGTTTCATTGTGTGTTCTTATAAGATGTTATTCTTGACTTCATGTAGAGGAGCAGAAATTCAGTCTTTAATATCTCTGTAAAAGCTGCCTTGCAGTATTTCTCTGCAATTTTGCACTCCAGAGTATTTCAATCATCCAGACTTTTAAGTCTTTAATTACACATTGTCATTGAAGTAAACTTTTGAACCTAAGAGAGATGTTGTAAAAAAATGGAAGTAACTTTAATGTGCAATATTCCTGTGCTGAATTCACAGCATTTTCATGATTTTTCAGATTATTAAACACTGACTTCAAAAACTATTTCTTCAAAGACTTGTCTGTCTTCAGAAATGATGAGAGGCATTTCTCACTTTAGAAACTTTCCCTCTCCAACTATAAGCACACACAAAATTTAACTTTAAAGAGTGTAAGGGTTTGGCTGCCTGAAGTTTTCAAGAGATATAACCATGACAGGAAAAAAAGTGATGGTTATCTCATTTGAGAGCATTGCTACTGCTCTGTAAGTAGCTGGCGCAGTCTCTTGTAGTTAAGTACATGAACAGAGTGGAGGGAGAAAATAAAAGCCTTTAATCATCTTGAAGTTAAGGTTAGTCATACACAGCAGTGAATTCAGGGCAAGAGGACTACAATTACTAAAACCAGTTGTTTTTAAAGGTAAAAAAATTAAATCTCTTTGAAACCCATATATTTGCATCTTACTACTTTTTTTGGGTGGCGGAAGGAAAGTTGCTACATTTCTTTTTTCTAGATTTTAACAGTTACACAAGGCTCTAAAATCTCGCAGGCTACAGTACGTTAGAGCTCTTCTCAATCCTTGAAAAATTCAGGAGACTTACCAAGCTTCTCCCTGAAATCTGATGTGATTACTCAGGAAACTGGTAGTCCACAATCCTTACACAACCTTTATAGGTCTCTTTGGGAACTTCTTAAGCGTCCACCCCCTCCTGCTAGCTATTAGAGGAGATAGCTCATGATCTCACACCCCTGCTGGGCCAGGAGTTCCGTCAATGCATCTTTCTTCACCCTTGAATCTTCCTAATTTTACTGTATTCCATCTCTGTCTGTGGTGAGTTGTTGGGAATGTTCAGGTCATTAATGATTATATGTGATTAAGCTCACTGTTTTTAAGTAGTCAAACAATACCTCCTCCNTGAGTGCGACAGCACAGGCTGTCCCTGCCCCCACGGCCGGCCCTCTGGCTGGCAACTTATGGGGGTGCAACCTCCACAATTAAGCTCACTGTTTTTAAGTAGTCAAACAATACCTCCTCCTTGTACATCTCAAAATAACCATTTGAGAAGCTAAAACATAAGGGCTGTAGTGAAGTACTTTACCATCTACCAAATTTTAAGACCACGGTGAAACGATGCCAGGATTATCTAAATATATGAAAATGTGACAATATTTTCCCAGATATTTTTCCAAATATCTTTTCAAATGTTTTCTCCAGTTGTAATCAATAGTGATATGGGCAATGAATGGAGATATATCTAGGAGAGTCAATAAAGTGTGATTCATCCTATCAGATATTTAATTTTCTTCACTGTAAGATAAACAGTGTTTCTAGACTCTTAAATTTGCATCAATTTTAGTAGGAATCCAAGAGATCAGATGAAGTCTAGGCTTCATTGGTTTTAAATGGAATCCAAACTTCTTGTATTATTCCCATCTTAGCCTGCTGTGCTAGAAGCATATTGGGAGGTGTTCAACTGTGGGGCTACCCACTGTTTCCTCAGTAGCAGTCTGGGATATTCTGGCACTTCCAGAACTTTCAGGGAAATTCACATAAATCAAAATCTCTCTAAATGAGGTATTTCCAGAAGAACTGATTGTGCTGGTTTTGGCTGGGATAGACTTAATTTTCTTCACAGTGGCTGGTACTGGGCTGGGTTTTGGATTTGTGCTGAACACAGGGTTGATAATCCTGGGAAGTTTTTGTTATTGCAGAGCTTGCACAGAGCCAAGGTGCTTTCTGCTTTTCACATGGCCATGCTGGTGAGGAAGTAAGGGGTGCCTGTGAGGCTGGAAGGAGACACAGCAACGATTGGTGTGTGACCCCAACTGACCAAAGGGATGTCCCAGATCATATGGCATCATGTTCAGTACTTAAATGTAGCAGTGTGTCTGATTGGCACTGCATATCTGCCTTCCCTCAGCCCATATTTAGTTAATAGCTAGAATGTTCTTTACCCGCAGTGTTTTTATTGGGTTTTAAAGTTCTGTATCTGCCCCCCTTCCACTCCTATTCCCCAGTTTATCTGCCAGTTCTGTATCCCTCTTGCACCTATTTGCCCTTCTGTGTAAACCCCTCCCATTTCTCCATCCCTCTTAACCCCAAGTTTGCTTCTGTTCGCCACTCTCTGCTCCTTGGAACTCAGCTCTATCCTCCCCCTCGTTCCGTCCCGGACCCAGCTGCCTTCTCCTCCCCGCTGTCCCACCAATAAACCCTGGATTCTAAAAGCTGAGAGACTGCATTTCCTTCATTCGCCGAGGCTCCTATTATCCTGTCTTCGAGAAGCCAGCTCGAGCACGAGCTCTCCGGTCCTGGATCCGCTCCACCCACGGTAGCGTGGTAGGCACATGGGGGAATCTCGTTTTTGTGGGGTTTTAGAGATTCCTCTGCCTCCCCAGAGCGAGAAAACCTCACTTAAAGTAGGGGGAAAAGGAAAGGAGGAGTTTTTGGAGTGATGGTGTTTGTCTTCCCAATTCACCATGTGTTGGGGCCTTGCTCTCCTGAGGATGCTCAGCACCTGCCTATCCACAGGGTACAGTGAATCAATCCCTTGTTTTGCACTGTTTGCATGCACAGCTTTTGCTTTCCCTAATAAATTGTCTGCATCTCAACCCATGAGTCTTCCAGATTTTACCTTTCTTATTCTTTCCCTGATCCCACTGGTGGGGGAAGGAACAAGTGGCTGCCTGGCACTTGGTTGCTGAGTGGGGTTAAACCACTGCACTGTTATACATCTATTATCCAGTAGAGTGAATTAAAATTGTATTTTCCAGTAGCAAACTTAAGAACCATCTTATAGTTGGAATTTACCCCTGAGAAAAGGTATCAAGACTTTTGTGTCTAAATGATATTTCAAATATCGAGGAGGTAGGGGAAATATTTTTGATTCATAATAATTTTAAGGGTATTATTAAAAGTATTAATTTAAGAGTTTTTATTCAAGTATTTAATCTTTACCACATGCACTGAAACTCGATCTATGAATGCTGTAAATTAAATGTTCTTCCACGCTGTCATTTTTTGCTTCAGATTAAAAATAAATCTTTTTCATCTATAGTAAACATCTCTATATTTAGACTGCCATGATCTCAGAATCACTTTTAAATTGCAGTCAAATCAAGTACAAAAGTATTAATACAAATCATGCTTTTCTTTGTTTCTTATAACAAAAAAGTACAAAGACATCCATTCTTTTCTTTCTGCCTCTCACATAATCAGCCATATATAAGACTGGCTAGATTCTGTGCTCTTTAGCTCATTTCTGTCATTACTTAACAGCCTCTCCTTTTGGAGAAGAACAGCTGTAGAGAGTAAGCAAATTTAGTTGTTCAGTCCTTCAAACAAAATAAAGCAGATTTCTTCATGCAGAGGTACAGAATATATGACATTGCATGTTTTCTCATCTGGTGGCTTATAAAGAAAAGTCTTTCTCCTTTATAATCAAGAATTGGTTAACACATTTATCTTGATTTTTAAATGCATGAAGGTTACAGAGATCTGAAACAAAAACAAAGTTAAGTGATGGGCATCTGATGGTTTCTAAAATATTCCTAAATTTCTTATTTATTTGCAATGTTTGCCCAGGTTTTTTATTCTCTGATTTTGTGGCTGCATTTCAGTTTCATGAACCTTCAAATACAGTTTTGACAGACATACTAGCACATTAACAATACAGCTGTGTGACATGTAATTTTTCAAATTTTTTTTTTTTTCAAATTGAATAGTCTTTTATACCCTTGAAGAATCTGTCCTGGGTAAATAAATGGCGTGTTATTTGAAGGAAGAAGATGTGTTTTGTTTTAGAGTTTTGGTTTTTGTTTAGTACTTGTCATACAGGGCCCAAGACATTCTTTTTTGCTTATGTTCTGCTTTTATGTTTGCAGGAAGGCTTTTGACAACACCAGTTTTAATAGTAGAAGAAGAACTAAATAAAACAGATATACCTCCGCGGACTTGCAAACAACTCTTACGTTTCGCTAGTTCATCCACCATCTTAGAGATAGTTAATAGTTGGTTACTCAGGCTATGAGAATGGCCTGTTATTCTGCCACAATTATCTTTATATCATTTATTTGATTTTGACATATTTTTAAAAGTTGAGATTCATTTTGTCTTCTTTTCTGTCCTGCTTCCAAGAGATTGTTGTGTTGTCCCAGAAGGAGTAAAAAAATTAGTGGAGACAGTTAAACTTGGCCAAATCTTTTCTGGGACTAACATATCTGGGACAGGTTACCACTCCTTCTTGAGCTGTGTTTTCCTCGAGAAGTCTCAAGATGGAAAGTCATGTGAGTCATGGCAGATCTCTAGCCCTGCTCTTCCATTTGGGGCCAAGGGACTAAGGGAAAATGAGAGGGCCCTCTGTTGTCATGGGTACTAAATTAGCTCTGCTCCCAAGTGCTTTGGATAACTTTTGAGTTTTACTAGCTACAGACTCATCCATAGGATTATTCATGCTGCTTTAAGTGGGTCCAACTGTATCTGATTTGTTTGACTTTGTTGTTATATGCCAGAGGGTTCAGCAGCAGCTGTGAGGTCCTTGTGACTGCTGGTGGGGTGGGAAGGAGACTGAGAGGAGTGTCTGAGACCTTCTGCCCCACAAGGAGCATGGGAAGCATGGTGAGCTGGGAAGGGAAGCCCCATCTCACCCAGATCTGCAGTCAGGGCAAAGCCACATAACATACAGAGCTTTGATGTGCAAAGGAATGATCTGGGCAATTAACTATAAATAGAAGCTGTAAGAAATATATCAGGGATGTCACTAAATCAATTTATCCTGAAGTTTCTTTTCAGAAATTGCTTTCAAGAGGTTTTTATTTACAAACAATACATGCTTGTGTGTTTGAACCTGATATGTGAAACCATATACCAGTTTTCTCCTTTCTAAATTAATAATACTGTCGGTGGGTTTTTTATTAACAATGTGTTCTGATCTAAGATATTGTCCTTTTGATAAAGCTAGAAACTTGTGCTAAAATAAGTAAGATAACATTCGGTGTGCTCAATAAAACCTTATATTCCACCCAAACAGAGCATCTATCAAATTGGTAATTCTATTTTGCTAGTTTGCAGTGAGAAAAATTTAATTAATAAGCAGCCTGGCAAGTGAATAACATTAGTTTCCCATTCAGAAATTGCAAAATTAAATCCAATGCTGTATTCTCTTTTCTCTACCCTAACCCCAAAGACAGAGAACGACTCAACCCTATTTTCTTCATGTCTATAAACCGCCTTTTTCTGGTCATTTATTTTTTATCCATTTCATTCAATTATTTATTTCAAGTTACATGGCTGACCATTTCAGTCTGATGGATGTGCTGATCTTGGTCTACATCAAACCATCTCTGGGCTTTAATATCTCCTTCTTGCTCTGCTAGATTGAACTAAACATAGGTGTGTTGCTTTCAATACTTATAAGAGTTTCTTACAGAGCAGAGAATAAAGTACTGTGTTGGGTAACATGGTTTATTCATAGATATTTAAAAAAGATCTGAATAGGGAAAAACATGGATTATTCATGGATATTTAAAAAAGACCTGAAGAGGGGCAGGAGTCAAACATTGAAGAAAAAATGCTGAGATGCAGCTACTTGAATACTTGACATTAATGAAAAATATCTCACAGACTAGTGCAGAACTGGAAAAAAAGGATATCATAATGTAGCATTCAGCTTACTTTATAATTAGAGAAAGAAAACCATTCCTTCATAATATACACAGTTTAACATAATTTTAGGCATATATTGCAATGTATTATTATAATTTCCCAATCTAGACAGAAAACTTTGTTAAAATATAGCTGCAGTGTCAGTCTTTTTCATGGGATCATTTCTCTTCTGAGGAAACCAAGGCATATGAGTGACATATATTCCCTAATAAGTTAGACGTGGCAAGGAATCAGAAGCATACACAGAAAAGGCTGGAAAATTTGCCTTTCAAACTGAAAAGTCTATTGCATGTCCTCATTTTTTTTAAAAGCAATGATTGATTTGGAACCTGAACCACAATCCTCTAAATCAGCTGGGGGTACCTTAGGAATTATTTCAACCCCTTTTGAATGTGTTACCAATACTGGCTGAGTTAATCTCACACAAGTGGTGATGCACTGAAATGGGCAATTTAATAAAAAGGGTATAGTAAAGAAGTATCGGTCCATGTATTTGTATTTCAATTCAACTACTGTTCTTGTCTGAAACAAAAAAGAAAATTTTACCCAATAGTTAAATGGAGTCACTACCAATATTCTTGCAAATATGCAGGAAACCCTCAAGATTTCAATGTCCTTATTCCACTGGAATACACTGGGTACTAGTAGTTGATAGCCCAAGAGATTATATAGGAAGAAGTTTATCTGCTTAACCTATTTGGATAATTCATTATTTACTTTTAGTATTTACAAGCTTATATCATGTCTGCATACTAGAGAAACTAGCATGGACTTATGTTCTGTGACAGCAGGGTTTGGACAACGCATTGAAAAATGTAGTGCACCTTCTCAATGGTATAACCTGAAACTCCGTTGGGTTTTTTTTTTTTGCTTCTAAAATCTCCTCCTTACCCCACATTGGAATTTAGAAAAATTTCCTTCAGGCCCTTTAAAGATGGATCTTCTTTAGTTCCCTGCCAAGAGCTGTAGTATGACTTAATTTACTGTGTTTTTTCCCTTTCTTTTGTTAAATCTCTAAAAGGTACACTGATAGATGGCTCTTCATGTAGTGTGTATGTAGGGGATAGAAGCATGTGAGGTTGCTTTGAGGTTTCATTTAGGCACTGGGACTTGCAGAGCAATTTCAAATTTGTAACACAGCTTGTAATGTTTTGCCTTTTTGCGATTGTAGTGCTTCCCTTGACACTAAGGTCTCTCATTACACTGAGATTTCTATCTATCTATTTCTATCTATTTCTATCTATTTCTAACTATTTTGGGTTTATACAAACCAGTGGCAAGTCCTGTTCTTTCCTTGTACCCTGTTCTCCTTGATTCATTCACATCTGTTTACCTCCAGCAAAAATCAGATTTCTGCGCTACAGAGAGTGTATTATGTTTTCTTTCTGTTCTGTTTTGCTTTCTGCATTCCATTGACCAAGGTACAAGCTATTTTGTTTTTCTCTCTATTTCTTTCTTTCCTCCATACTTACTGCCCTTTCCTCTCCTTCCCTTCCTTCCCTTCATTCACCCAGCTTTATAAGTATTGGAAAATAACTTAATTTTAGTGTGTGTCTTTTCACTCTCCCTTTGCACACTTGTGTGTATCTAGGTAGGAAGAAAATAATACAGATACTAGTTCACAAGGGTCTGTGTAACTCTATTTGTAATAATTCCATTAGAAAATCTATTTTTTTTCTCTTGTTTTGAGTGGATTAATCAAGAGTTCAAGTCAGATCCACTTGCAGTTTGACACTTAGAGAACAAGGGTTACCTAAAGCTTGGCAAATGTCTGTTCACAGTAGCGTTTATAAGAAATTGCTTGCTTTCTGTTGTGACAAACAATTTTCTTGCCTGCAGCATATATCTGGGGCAGCAATAAGTCTAGCAGAACACAAGCAGAAAGCTGTTTTAAAAATTACTTTGTAGGTCATGTATTGTATTGTAACTCTGGCTATACAAAACTGTTACAAATTTAATGACTTTATTAGAACAGTATTTGGACAGGGTGATGGAGATTTTATGATCTTTTGGAAGAATAAAGGCAAAAGGCACTTAAAGATGATGCTCCCAAACACCCTTATCTCAATTTTCTCTAGTGCTTTTAGGTTACTGTGAAACACAGCCAGGTAAAGCCTGGTCATCCTACAATGTTCTCCCTTTTCACAGTTTTGTTGTGATTTCTGTTGGTGACTTCTTTCACAAGACATCACTATTTGACTTGATAGGGAGGATGAGAAAATATTTCAGTGAGAGGCTTCCAGGGAGAAAGAAAACCTGCCACACATATTTGTCACTGATGTTTTAAGTTGTCTTTTCTTTTTCTAAAAAAATTGTTCGCATTCACAAATTGCACACAAATATAATATCTTTCTATATAAAGAGCAAAGAAATATGCACATAAGATTTAATAGCTATCAAACTAGCTTATTTTACATCATATAAAGCTAATCACATTTAGCTGCCTATCAGTCAGGTGCTGTATTTTTGTACTTGTCTAGCTTGCAGCATTGCACAAGTTCCTTGCCACGCCTGCAGCATCCTGCAGTGCTCTGGGACCAGGGGAGGGTCTACAGCAAGAGAATGCAGATCTGATTCCCTGTACCTTCCCTGGACACTTCCTGGGCCCCAGCAGCTTACTTGTAGAGAACTAGGAACCTCTAAACACTGAAGCATGGCTGTGGCTAACACAGACTTTTTCCGTGAGAATTTTTCTCTCTTTTCTTGTGTTTTTATAAACAAAGATAAAGTTTGGATGTTATTAAAACAGTTTCTCGAGATGTACGCAGTTCGAGCCTGGCCAATAGGCCTAGGGGGAGGTTTCGGACTGACCAATCTGAGTGACCTTTGGAAAGTCTACATAGCTTGGAATTAAATAATAAAATACAGATCTTTTATGCCACACCGAGTCTGGTCTTTTCTCTCCGCTAGCGGCTCAACAGCGACACATGGTCACTATGTGCACCATGGCATGAGCCCAAAGAATGCACACTACATGTGTTTAATTTGCACAATTTTTTTTCTGGCATTTCTTTTTTTATGGCATTTTCATTATTATTTTTGACCACAAAAGTCAATGATTGTGGAAAATTCTTAATTCTTTCTTCTCTAATGTCCATTACTTTTTCTTAATATTCAAGTAGCCAGTACATGCTAAAGAACACACAAGGAAGGACTTCTACTATGAGTACCCTCCCCCAAGCCTCTGTAGTGAGTCTGCAAGTCTAAAGCTGGCCAATAAAGGTACAATGGAGTTCAGACTATGGGGGGGTTTTGTGCAGCTCTGTCAACTTTGTTTATACAATGCTCTCTTACTCTTTTAACACAAATATTATAAGCAAACTTATAAAGTTTGTGTTAAAAGACACTGGTAGTTTCTTGTGCTTTTTTTTTTCTAGCCTCTGGAGTGTGATTAAAAACATTTGTCCCCCTTAAGATGCAATTAAATTGGTCTAAAAATTTGGAAAAAAAAAAAGAAGAAATGTTACTGATTGCAAACATCTTCAAAATGTGAGCTGGTAAAACATGAAAAGTTCTTCAATATTTCCTTTTCATGGCTGTTATCAGCTGCAATACTGACTTGAGTAGCCTACCATGTCAGGAGTGACTTAAAGGCCTTCGCAATTATGAATCATCTTTTCATAAACTGATCAGACCATCTCCTGTTCAAAGCAGCATCTGACTGACATCTCTGTTGGTCATCTGAAAGACAGCTGCCAGCCAGCATCATCATCCCATGGGAGCATCTCTTCACGCTGCAGGGAGCGATGGTAACACTGACAGGAAACGAGTACAATCTGTGCCTCGTTTTGTGTTTTTTAGTATCTCTCATGACTTAAAATTGATCAGTACACATGATGATTTTTATTTCACATGTTATTTGTTCATAAACATTTTGTTCAGGAATGAAAAATCTAAAAGAGTTTGAATTAAGATCTTTGCCTTATTGTCCTACACTGATGTAGCCTGACTAATTTCAAGTTACGCTGATTTAATGGTACCCTCATGAACAAGTGACAGTATAGTGGTGTAAATAAGGTGTTCTAAAGGAAACAAGCACAACATTTGCTCTCTAATAGTTTATGTAAGTGTTGGTGGATCCCTGAAAATCAATTAAAATTTGGAGTAACACTTTTTGATACTGGTTTTTTACTTGCAAAATAGCCATGGGTCTCAGTACACCTTCTTGACATCTTAGATTTCTATAAAATCTTGAATATATCCATATGAGAAGCTTTATGGAGAATTTCTACTAATATTGTCACTGGCAAAATTACTGCACCTCCAACTTTAATTGGTCCAAGAGAAAAGACATCCTTTTGGGGTCTTCAAGTAAGAACAGACCTGAAAAATAGGGATTTATCTGAGAAATGTTTGATAGCTATACCTTCAGGACATTTCTTTGTCACAATACAGAATGTAGCTAAAATTAATTATTTGGTGCAGTGAACTCTGTTGACAGATAATCTGGCCAGACGTAAAATTAATTGTTTAAAATGAAATTTTGTAATGAAATTTCTGCACACAAAATATGTGAGTGAAAAAAAAAAGAATAGTCCAGGATTGTGGAGTTTTCAGCACTGACTCTAATACAACTGAAAAATTCAGAATGGTCTACTATGCAAAGGTGCTGTGGTTTCAGATTTCAACAAGCGAAATTTTAGTCTCTGGTGGTACTGCTTTTATCCATAATGGGCTGTAACTCTGCAGCAGTTGAAGCCAAACCTTTTGCTAGCCCCCTGAGCTAAAGTCCTGATGGCCACCTCGTTTCTTGCTGGCTTCTGGGAAACAGCTGAGAGCCAAAGGAACCCAGCAGTGCAAATCTAAATGAAAAATAGTTGAATAAACTAATTCAGCCAAAGACTTTGCTAATACTGCTGGTTGTAAAGTTTACGAAAACTTAACCCTCCATATGCTGAATGTGAGCTGTGTGCCCTAGAAGGAATGAAAGCCAATTGCCTCCTTGACTACTTGAACAGGCTGAGCTCAAGAGGCAATAGGTGAGAGAAGTGATGATTAGATCACAGCAAGAGACTGAATCCCATGCTGAGTTCCACAGGGCAAGAAAGAGGTAGCCAAACTGGAGCAAACTCAACAGACACTCATAGGAACACATGACTTGTGAGGATAAGTTGCGGGACAGAAGATTGTTCAGCCTGGAGAAATGGCTGTGAGGATACCAACAACATCCTCCCATAACTACGGTGATGTGATCAAGGTGACAGAGCCAGACTTCTTGTAGTGGTGCAGAGCAGGAGAATGAAAGAAGAATCCAGGATGAATGTAAAGAAAAGCTTCTGCTCCATGAGGAGAGTCCAGCAGAGAAGCATGATGTCCAGTGAAGTTAAGCCATCTCCATCTTTGGAGAGCAGCAAGACCCAACTCGATCAAGCCTTGAGCCACTTGACCTGACATCAGAGCTGTCCCTGCCTTGTGCAGGAGGCTGTACTAGACACACCCTATGGTCCCACTTCTGTTTACCAGACACATAGAACCGGATTTTTTTTTCAACTCACCTGTTTATTTTATTTAAATGGAAATCCAAGGACCTCTTGCATATGGGAAGCTGTAAAGACCACTAGGTCCTGTGTTCATTAATGGTGATGTTTACTGGAAGTTCTCTGAGATCCCCCCTGTAAAGTGGTAGCTTAAGACCTAACAGCTTGACAGATACATGGTATTTTTTATCTCTGATTGCTGAAGGCACACAAAGCTAAAAAAATTTGTACCCCTAATGAGATATGAAGTTAAACTGGAAGTAAATATATCATACTCAGCAGTTTAATACAGAGCTTTGGTCTGAAAGCTGAACTTGAAGCAAATGTATGAATTTCTGAACTGGATACTGTTAGTATTTGTAGATTTTGTATGAAGGTATTGCTCCTGGCAGATAGTCTATCTGAATGATTTCCTAGCTCTTTAATCTGAAAGCACGATGCTGATCCTAGAGCATGAAAACCAGCTACCTTCTTCTAAGATATATTGAATGTCTAAGAGGAAATGTGAAGAGGGCTTTCAAGTTCATTTTTTTTTTACATGCATCAGTCCCCAAGGTGGATCCACACTTTAAACCATGGCTCTTTGAAAACTGTTGAAATTGAGTACTTAATTATACCTCTGGAACTTTTTCTTGCAGATATGAGAAATTGTATGTTAGTTGCTCTCCAGTGACCTTTTTTATAGCTGTCCATATAAAGCTTCTAAAGTCCTGATTTAGAAATCATCAGCACAAATATGTTTCTAGGCTAATTCAATTGGTTGCAATTGCCATTATGTCCCACATGCTGAATCCATAGACAGTGTTCATCCTAAATAATTAAAAAAAAACAATTACTAGATAAAGTGTTAGACAGCAAGGAAATTAATTTGTTTAAGGAAAGTAAGATTTAGAGGAACCAGAGTCAAACTTGCTTTTTAATATCTTTGTTTCAATTATCTGGCTGTAAATTGAGGGTCACAGTAACATCTACTTTCCTGTATATTCAGTCTTTGGTCTGACAAGTTTGTCAACTAAATAACAAAGATAAACAGCCCTTAAACATATGCATGTACAAGATATGTGACAAAATGTTATTGCTGGATTGGTACACTATACTGTGATCATCAATGCAAATAATCAAATAACATCTGAGCTGAGCACTACCATCTAATTCTGCAGCTGGGCTTATTTCTCATAATTGTTTAATATCGCATAGACATGCAGCCCACTGAAAGTGTGTTTGGAGGTTCAATCTTTAAAACTGCTGCAGTCATGAAAAATTACACATTGAGCAATTTTCTCACTTGCTAGCTGAATGAAACTACTTTTGCATAGTTGCAGTAATTAAAGAGAAAGAAGACATTTCTGCTGAAGAGTTTGAATAACAAGGTTATTTGATCTATTTAAATTGATGAAGATTTTAAAATTCAGCTACCTATGTGCATATGAAGAGTATATAAACTCATTAGACGAACATTTCATCATCATCTTCTTGAAGCAGGAATTTATAAGTTGTTAACTGGCTTATTACAGTTTCTTAGAGAAAGGATTTTGAATACCCCAGTACAATTTTTTATATTAGCTACTTGTCACTAGCAACCCAGGATTAGACATGCAGATTGAATTTTCAATTAAAATTCTTCTGTCTTTCAAAACATCCTTGTCTGCAGTCAGAAACTGTGAATACAAAGGTTTCTCAAGAGTCAGTGATTTTCAATATCAAATCCATCTTTTGGTATGGCTCAAATAAACAGAATTATACCAATGGTTATAAAAAAGGTAGTGAAATTTTAAATCCTTTAATTTGACTCTGAGATCAGGATAAAAAGTGATCTTATTAGAAGTTATTTCCTTTACACCTATCAATTTACTCTTATTTGTGTGCAGAGGAAAAATGCCTAGATTTTAAAAGGAATTTGATACTCACACAAAGCTTTTAATGACAGCTTTGGAGGCTGAGCTCTTACACAGCCACCCAGCACATGTGAAATGAGCAACAGATGCATAAAACTTGCAGTGCTGCCCTCCCAGGATACTGTCAGCACTCATCCAACGAAAGGGAAAATAGTTTTCAAAGCCCATGATCAGAAGGTGTTTGCTACAAGATACAGATATCTGAAAGGGAGTCCGGTTACATGTTTCATTTTGGATGTAAGACACTGCTTTGACAGCCTCTGGGGCAGTAAACATTCCCAAGGAAGGAGGAGACAAATAAACATCTTTGTGCTATGCCTTTGCTCCCTGTATCCATATTAGGTGTTGGTCAGATCTTAAGGACAAGCACATGTAAAACAATTTCTTGTTATGTTGCGTTTCAGTATTTTAAAATTCATAATCAAACATTATATAAATGCTAGTCTCTGAAAAGCATCTCAGATATTGTGCCTATTAGGAGAATTGAAAACAAAGGCAAGGAGTGGTACAGAGACTAGATTGCTCTGAAAATTTTTAAAAAGTTTGGGGTTCTTTTTCTTGTAAAGCAAGCTGATAGGATAACTGAAAATGTTCAAAAAGTATTGTCTCTGAGATGACTCTAGGTGTGAGTTATTTCTTTTCAGAGGCTATGACTGACTTAGAATAGATGTACTTTCTCAATGTCTGAGACATTATTCTGGGACTAATTGTGTATGTATCTATAACTACATATAAAAAATCTATGCAATATAAATCTACCAGAAGACATCTGAAACATCTTCCCTGTCCTTTGTATAATAATGTAACCATGTCTAAAAATAATTCATGTCACATTTTATTTTCAGACAGGATCAAAATGTCAAATCTAGGAACAGTTTTAGTACAGATACCATTGTGTCTCTTAAATTAAAATAATGCAAAGGTCTCTGAATAAATTAGCACAGTTGCCATGGAAACATAGTGGGCAAGAAATATTTATAGTTGCTGCAAGCAATAATTTTGCAGTTTAATACTTTAAAATGCCAAGCAACACATAATCTCTAAAACAATTTTTTGTGAGTGTGTGTATATTCATAATTTTCTGTTAAAATATATTTTCACTTCTTACCTCCAGAAAAAATTAAAAATGACAAACCCTTACAAAAAATTAAACTCCAATATATACTGTGATTGGCAAAAAGCATTTTTCGGCTGTAGAGACAAATAATATCTTGTCAGAATTAGGTGTGCATTTTTATATAAGTGATCATTAGAGTCAACAACTGGAGATTTTTCAAAGATAATTAAGTTTAGAATCTTTTTGAAGTCTCTAAGCTCTAGCAGTAATTGCAGCTACAAAAATTGTACATGCCTTATTCATAAATGAGAGATAGCAAGTATCTGATATTCTTATTAAAATAAGTGTTATTCCTGATTTTTTAATTGAAATAGTACTTTATAAGAACATATAAAGAAGCACTGATAAATTATCTAGATGTATATTGGTTACTAGATATCTGACAGATTTTCTTTTATATCCTATATCCACTCTCAGCTGGACCCAGTAATCTTCCCAGGAAAACAATACAGTTAGATTCATTATATTGGTATGTTGGTATAAACATTGAGCTTCATCATAAAGATGGACTATGTCTTCCTTAGTCCTCAGGACTACCCATCCACAGCATTTGAAAATGCTTTTTAACAGTTCTGCATTCTCTTAACAGCTATGTAGAGAGGACTCTGCATAATACATAGAAGTGTGCATGGCTGTGAAGTGATGTACAAACACATGGGAGGAAGGGAAAAGCGAGCACTGAGGAGGGAGAAGGCAGCACAGTGCTATCTTCAAGTCTCTTTAAAGGATGCTCTTAGAAGATGCTAGGAACAGAATCAGTCTGGAGATCTAAGCATGAGTAGCAATGCTTAAGGCATTCATCCCTCAGATCTCTCTCACAAATGCTTTGGGACGTGCTGCACCCATCCCTGGTTTTGAAATACTCCCTCTTCTCATCATACCTAGCTTTATTTGATTATAAGTATTTTGTAGCACTGGAAGAAGACATCAGCATTCTTGGCTATCCAGCTTGCAGAAAGTGTGTGCTGCTCAAAGTCTCAGGGCAGAGATGGGCACTATGACAGCTGGTATTTAAGACTTGATGGATCTGAGAATCTGAAGGTGCACCTGGTAGCCACCTAAACAACATAAAGAAGTTGAAGGCTATCTCCTTCCCCTCTCACTACTGGGACTAAGGAAGAAAAATTTTCACATAGTTCGAAGTAACACAGATGCAAAACAAAAAATACTTCCCTAAATTAAAAATTCAAATCCTAACTTATATACCACATCAGCACAGTCTATTAAGTGGAAATGTTTTTAAACTCAGACTTATTTAAGCATTTGGGGAACTGCACTACAAGTTCTGCACATCTCTAAAAATGGTCACTTTTGCACAAATACAGTTATCTCTGAGGAGATCAGGGGTCAAGAACATAGAAAAGAAAACCTACAAAATAAAACCAAATAGTTTTGACTGAATTCCTTGAATGAGAAATATTTAAAGCTAGAAGGACTCTCCCTGTACAGTTCTTCTTCTATCTGAATAATGTGCAAGGGCAGATTCTTCTATCTGAATAATGTGCAAGTCTTACTTGTCATAAATTTTGTGAAAGAACAGAAATAATCCGGGCATTCACTTCTAAAGAACACTTAATCATTTTCAGAATACTTCAGTAACTGCAAAATGCTGTCAAATGTAATGGCAAGCCAGTTCAGCAAGGCAAAGTATTGTATACATTATTATTGAATTGACCCATATGCATTTAAGTAATGCCACACCTTCTAAAAATACATTTCCTCGCATTCCATACTCACTGCAGATCCTGAAGTACTAAGAGCATTATTCAGAAACAGAGGCAAAACTCAGAGAACAGCAGGAAGAAGGGCTCAGGTTTTCTCCTCTCAGGAAACACTCAGAGAACTGACACCTTTGTGTAATTTTGCAATCACACACAACAGCAACTGCTGTCTGTTCTGTTTACCAATTTGGAAATGATAATTTCGTGATTTATATAACATTCAGTGAGAAAAATAAAGATGATATTTCTGCTTGCATACCAAAAGTGGAATTTCAAGGTGTTAAGTTTGTAAATAACAGGAAGGCTTCATGCTAAAAAGAATTGGATTTCTTGATGATTAACTATGTGCAGAAAACATTTCCTTATTTTGTTATATTTCTCATCTCGAAAATTATTGGTTTGTTCTTTCATTTCCCTATTAGGGAATCAGTTGTCTCCCTATATTTTTGAAATACGCGTGTAGTACTATTACCTTTGCTTTATCAGTTTAAATAACATACTGAACTAAAGCTTTCTGTGAATAAACAGATCTTGTCAGCACTTTGCTAGATCGTTAAATTCTGTTGTTTTCTCATAAGAAAACACATTAGAATTTTCACTGCCATACACCATATACTTAAAGAATTATTTTGTGTTTTTTTGTATTTTAATGGATAAAATTATTTTAATGTGTGAGTAATAGATATCTTAATGTGCTACATGTCAGCCCTATATTTAAGGTATACACCATCACTGGTGAATCAGTGAACTGGGACATTTTTTATTGCAGCAGTAAAGGAAGAAATAATGTGTATTCAAGGAACATCAAAGGTATTTTCAAAAAATAAATTTCATATTAAGTAATGTACTGTGAAGCGAAGGATAGAAGAGAAAGTATGTAGCATTTCTTCTGATCTTCCAAAGAATCTGGATTAGGAAACACTGTCTCGTATTTACATGTCAGCCTCCAGCAGGATGCAGCTTGACCTGAGGTTGACTCCAGAGTCACAAGCTAAAAGGAACAGTTATGCAACAGAGAGTGGCTAAAATTAGCCATGCGAAACCCCAGAAGACTGGGGTGAGGGTACCCAGAAACCATGGAACTGTGAGGAATAATGTTTGCTTCTTTCACTGAAAGGACCGACGTGCATTATTTCAGTGTCCATCTTCATTGAGCTTACAGACTGTTGTGCTTCAATTTCTAGGCATAATTTTCTATTTGCCAGCTCATTTATTGCAAAATACAATACTCTTCCCTTTAGATAGAAGTTGTTTAGTGAATGCCCAGGAGCCTTGCATCAATATTTAAGAGAGAGAGAGAGAGTGAAAGAGAGAGGAATAAAAATACATAAGTATAGCCAGACATTTTCTTTGAAAGCTTCAACTCTTATTATTATCTCTATTCTGCTCTATTATTTCTTCAGTGAGAGAAGTAGAATTCCTCTATAAGAGAGAATACTCAGAAACTAATAGCAGGACACAGATGGGGGTGATGAGCAGATCCCCCCTTCCACATTTTTGCCCTTTCTGTGGACCACTGCAAAATTACCTGCAGGTCGGGTACAGCAGAGTTATTGCACTGCTTAGGAAAGGGGAAGTCACTTCCCATAAAAATCATCTTTGTCCAGAATCAAGACTCAGAAAATTTCCAGTAGCTGGTTTGGAGGCCCATAGCATCTACTGAGAGCCTCTGTGAGCTCTTCCAGGATGACAGAAGGACAGAGATCATCCAGGGTGGCTCCTTTGAAGCTGTGCTGCCATGTCAATGAGTAGTTAAGGAATAATAGCAGTTATTGATTGCCCACCAAATAGCCCTTTTCTTTGCTGAATAACCTGAGATTCATCACATGTTTATCCAGGTGCTACACTCTCACAGCCAGTAGCTGGTTTCTGGCTTTTGGACTGAAAATTGTCTTTCCAGTTTTGCCCTCGGAAGCTGAGGCATTCAGTCTAGCATATTACATGCTAATAGTATGGACTAATCAGAAAAATCTGAAAGGCAGAAAAATAAAATTCTGCGAACAAAAATGGCTCTTTGTGTGGTCCAAGCACTATGCTATTAAAAAAATAAAATACTATGTCAGAAAACAGTAGATCAGTCTTAATGTTAGAAAATAAGCCTAACTAGCAATAAACTAGGGGAAGGAAAGACCACTCAGTCCACTATTACTTTTAGATGCCTTTGCAGGAAGGAAAAGCAACAGGATTTAGCAAGGTTTATTATGATTACAGACACCATGCTTGATTTTTGGACCCAGATTTCATACTTCAGCTTCAGCACTGAGATCTGTTCTGAGTGTTCTGGAGCTCTGCTATAAAAGTAAAAAGCCTTATGAAAAGGTCAGGTGAGAAGGACTGACAGAAAAATCAGTGCTACCTGCTGCCTTGTAGTCTTGAATAGCACTTGGGACATGAGGCTTGTATTATTTCAGTCAGATCGCCCTTACCTCTTCTTTCCTTTCACCACAAATTTATTTTCTTTCCTTTGTTTCTTTCTTCTTTCACTTTCAATTTAATAAAAATCACACTTACCAAAGCAAGTCGTTATCTTTCGAACACTTCTCTGCACCAATGACCAGAGAGACTAACGAAAATAAAGTTTAAAATAGTTCACAGCTAGTACAGGTCTCAACTGACAAAATCTGTTATGTAGAAAGATGATGCCCTCAAGTAAGTCAGATGCAGAACTCTACAACACAGCACAGCAGAGCCCCTTAATGGAGCACAGGAGGCAGGAACTGCAACTACAAATAGGCTATCCCCAAATCCCTCATCTGTGGAAATCTTACTGCAGTAAAATTAATGCTTATACTTCACTGCAGTACACAGCTACTCTGTCAGGTTTGCTTTTCTCCAGAACTCAGGTTGCAAGTGACTCAGGTTAAGAAAAATAAACTGTTTTATATCTTTGCAATACTTTCATTTGTATTGAATGTTCTTGTGGGTGGTTGTTGACTCTGATGATAAGAGAGAGCACAGATATTTCAGCTGATTTTAGCTTTTTGGTTTTCTTTCCCAGCCAAAAGGAGAGTTACTGTTTTCAGGGTCACAAAGAGGTATTTTGTACAGTGCTAAAAACTACGGAGAGAACGACGCAATCCTAAAGTGGAAAACTTAATTATTCACAATTCAAATATTTAACTGTATTCCTGGTTTGTGGGGTTTTGTGTTTGGTTGGTTTGTTTTGGTTTTTTTATGTTTGGTTGTTGGGTTTTTTTTGTTTTTTTTTTTTTTTAAATTGTGCTTCTTTCTAAGAAACCAAAAAAAATTTTAATGGCCATTATCTGAGAAGACACTTTTAAATCCTGTCTCTATAGTCAGAGCTTCAAATCTCTAACACTGTAAAGACTTCAAATAGACCATTGTTTGAAATAAAAACACTTCCTGGAAAATTAGTATGATCCAGGCACATCAGTACGTTGAAATTCCTAAAATTTCTGTTAGCACAACATTTGGGTTTTGAGAAGTGATAATTTACTGAAGTTCTGTCACCATATTAATGTTTTGTATATAATATAGAGCACATCTGAAACTTAAAGAATACACAAATAATAAAGGTAGCTGAGAAAGGTTGCAGTGGTATGCTCTACAGTACAATTAGAAAATAGTGTTTAACATAAGCACATCAAGAATTTGAGCACATCAAGAAATTGAGCATATTCTTTTCCTTCACCCTGAATAATGTCTCTACAGCTAAAACTTCCCAGGTTCTCAATTTTAAGCTTCCAAGCATTCCTCAGAAAGAAACAGAAGACTAGTTCAAATGAAATCATGACCAGTTTTTATACTTCAAGGCAACAGACGGTATGAACTTTTTGTTCTAGGTCAATAGCAGACTTTATTATACATCTATCTGTCTAGAAGTGCTAACTAAATAACATAGATGAAAAGGAAAGCTACTGAGGCCAAAATAGCATAGTAGTATGCCCAGAAGTACCACTTATAAAAGAGAAAACAAGAAGAGCTTATTGTCATTGACTGAGATTCCTATGTCAATTCTAGAGATAAAAAGTAGGACTCCTCAAAATTTTGCATGAAGGAAAATACTGATTTGAAAAGTCTTTAGAGATGCATTTTCTGGGAAACTCTTTAATTCACACCACATTTGTTGTCCCTGTTATTGTCCTCGCTTGGAACATCAAAATGAATACCCATTGGCATTTATGACAGATATTGGGTAACAATAAAAGGGATAACCTGACAGAATGTCTACTGTAATGAGAGCCTGAACATAGGGATGTAGGAAGTCCCTTGCTACCAAGTGTCTGCATACAGATGCATGCACTCAAGCTAGGGTTTTTTCCCTCATCTAGTAAAAGGTTGACTTTTATGTTCAATTCAATGGATGAAATCTTAGTGGTGGAAAATGAAGAAGCATATTTTTAATTGTTTTTCTTTAATTGATGCATATTTATGTCAAAAGAAATGTCAGTATACTACAGCAAATCCTACACACATTCCTGTTTAGAAAAAGAAAGTCTTAGTGAAGCATGTCATTAAAGATTAACATTAAATAGAAATTATAAGTAAACATTTTAATTTCTTGATCCCTTTAGGAAAACAGCCACAGACTTCTTCAAAGATAAATGTTCAAGCTTCTTATTTCTTTATGATGTATTTTCTAGTTTTTGTGTTTATAAAATACTGGTAAAGGTTTATTCAAATACTTTTTTTTTTATCTAGGTATAATAGTGCAGTGCTGAAATATGCAGACAGCTTCTGAAAAATACTGTTTTGCAAAAAAATGCTATTCTTCTTTGAGCTCAGAATGAAAATAGAATATAGCTGTAAGTATATTATTTCACAATTACATAAGTAAAAGTTGTTAGGGAATTTTATAAACTTGCCTGATTAATGGAAAATATGTGCTAAAGTGCATTTTCATATTCCATTACAAGAGACATATTTTTTGACTGGAAATCTGCCTTTTTTATTTTTCATGACTTCTTCCATCACCGTCATTCCGTCATTGCTTTGCAAGGCAGTGAAGCTCAGAGTTTGCAATCTTAACAATTACTGGTTTTAAATGGTTTGGGGAAAAAATGCAGCACAGGATCCAAACAAGTTCTTTTTGCTGTATGGCTGATGATATGTCTGTATATATATACATGTCTGTGTTTGTGGGTGGTGGGTGTGACTGTAGCATTTGAGCTGACAACTTCCCCTATAAAGTTAAAGATGTCTGGCATTCTTTTAAATTGCTTATGACTTGGCCAAAACTGAAATGTTTGGACTGAAATTTTCCACAGTAGGTTTATGCATCAGACAGAATTTTATTCAAAACATTCAGACAAAATAGTTCATCTATTTCAGAGAATGAGATTAGGCAAAGTCTGTTGTTTTACCAGTTTTAAAGAACATTAGAGAACAGTGTCTCATAAAAGCTGGAACAGAACCCAGAAGCTGTTAGTTGTGCCATCTCTTTGGCAGCAAGCAGCAGAAAAGCCAGCTGCTGAGTGAATGTCTTTGCTTTCTGATCCGCACAGGGGAGACTGGGATGTTTTTGCTACTGATGGTGCTGCAGGTTAGTTTTATATACAAGTTATTTTAGTCCTTCTAACCCAAAATTTCTATAATTCTACAAAAGTCTCCATGCAGTCATGGTGACTTGACTGGTCCCAGAATTTTATTTCTGTTAGATATCAGACAATTGCTCAGAATTAATTTCCATAATATGAAATTAAATAATATCTCAAGTACAGAAATATTAGTTTAAATACATTTTAGGCACATTCTGCATCTTAATATTACTCATAGATTCATAAAATCATGGAATGCTTTGGATTGGAAGTGACCTCAAAGCTCATCTTGTTCCAAACCCTCTGCTATGGGCAGGGACAACTTTCACTATACCAGGGGTTATCCAAAGTCCCATGTAACCTGACCTTGAACACTTCCAGGGATGGGGCATCCAGAACTTCTCTGGGCAACCTGTTCTAGTGTTTCACTACTCCTACAGTAAAGAATTTCTTCCTAATATCTAATCTAAATCTACCCTCTTTCAGTTTAAAGCCACTCCCTCTTCTCACTTTACGCCCTCGTAAAAATTCTCTCACCACCTTTTTTTCTTTATCAACATTCCATTCCCAAAATTCTCACCAAGTCCAGTAAAAACCCAGAAGTAAATGGTTGTGGGAGAGAGGCTGCTCATCTTTTGGGGGTGAGACATGACTATTTCCTTCCAGATGTGTTTGCATCAGTCATCACTAGTAAAACTGGTGCTGGCTTCTGCTTGACAAATTCCTTCCTAACTCCAAATACAGATGCAGAAACTTGACAGAAACTATCTGCAGTGCTGCCTCTGTTTGCAAAATGTTTTGTCCTAATTAAACACAACAAGATCTGTGAAGGATTTTGTTGAGCAATCTGTCAATTACCAAAAAGGAGGTGTAGCTCTGTTTCAGAACATATTCCTTTCTATAGTAGCTCTGCCTCCAGCCACGTGAGTCAGCAGAATCCAGTAAAGCCACACAATTGTCATAGAATCCCAGAATGATAAAATAGTTTGGGTTGTAATGGGCTTTTAAAGGCCATCTAGTCCAACACCTGTTGCAATGGGCAGTGACATCTCCAATTATATCTGGATGCTCAAAGCCCCATCCAGCCTGACATTGAATGTTTCCAGGGATGGAATATTTGCCACCTCTCTGGACAACCTGTTCCAGTGTTTCACCACCCTTGTAAAAATTTTCTTCTTTATATCAAGCCTAAATCTACCCTCCTTTGGTTTAAAACCATTACCCCTTGTCCTATTGTGATATGTTCTGTAGTAAAGTTTGTCACTGTATTTCTTTTAAGTACCGTTTAAATACTGAATGGCTAAAAGGAGATCTCCCTGGAGCCTTCTCTACTCCAGATTGAAGAGCCCCAACTCAGCCATTTCTCAAAGAAGAATTGTTCCATCCCTCTTATTGTCTTGGAGAACTTCCTCTGGACTAGCTCCAACATGTTGATTGGTGTTCCTTTCTGTACCGGGGACACCAGAGCTGGACACAACACTCCAGGTGGGGTCTCAGAAGAGCAGAGTAGGGAGGCATAATCCCCTCCCTCTCCCTCTCCCTGCTGCCCATGCTGCTTTTGATTCAGCCCAGGAAAACAAAGTATGCTGGCACATTATGAGTCAGGTGGGATTTTGCTCGGAAGCATTTGAATACCAAGATAATAGGCACTATAAGAGGTTATCAGCCAAACTCTCATAATTGGTACTTGCAACTGCCATAGTAAGTCTTCTAGTGTTTACATTTTTATCTGGTATAAAAGGCTGCTTCCTTTGAACTAAAAATACAATTAGTGGCTAATAAAAGAGCATATTAGATTATTCACAGTGTAAATTCATATGGTACAAATTAACTAAGATGTGTCAGCTGAGGTTCAGGCTTGAATTTAATGTGATAGTGAGGGAATTTACAGACCACATCAAAAGAAGCACTGATAATATCAAAATAACTAAAATTCATAAGCAAATCTCGTAAATTCTTTTTTCTGTATGTACAGTTATTTTAAAATTCAGATGAAAAGATAATTATGATAATATATCTAAATATAGATGACATCTATGACTGGAAGCAGAGCCAGTGATTTATTTTTATATGTTACTCAGTTTGCTTAATTGCATTCAAACTCTTTTCTATTGCATTTATTATATTTGATATATTTGATATATATCACAAGTATTTTCCCATGGAATTTCTATTAATTGACCTTATGAATAGCTTTGTATTTTTTAATAAGATTTCTGTTAAAATGTAGCCTTGGATTTGTGCAGAATTATTCTTGAGACCTGTATTCAACCAGGTCATTCATTCAAGTTTGTTTGTACCAGACACACGGTAGAGTCACCCTCCCTGGAGGTGTTCAAGAAACAATTGGGCATGGCACTCCTGCTGTGGTTTAGTTGACATGATGGTGTTCCGTCAAACGTTGGAATCAATGATCTTAGAATTTTCTTCCATCCTAATTTATTCTGTGATTTGGTGAAAGACAAATACTATTGAAATTATACTGGAGCAGAGTACCTATCTACAATAGAGAAGAGATTGATCCCCAGAAACCATCACGTTTCTCACCTCACAGCTGGAAATTAATAGAACTTAACAGGCACACAGTCCTTGAGAATCCAACCTGTCAAGTGTAAGGGCTGTCCAGGATCTCAGGGTTATAACATATGTTGCCCTGAACTTTAATCAGCTACCAGGATTCTGCAAAACCTGAAAACTGAATATTTTTCTTGTGTGGAAGGCAGCAAACTGTGCCACACAGAAAATACAGGCAACATCAGAATAGGGAGAAGACAAGCCATGAAGAAGAGCTCTTCTGTTCCAGAAATATAAATTGAAGACTATGGCTGAGTGAAGAAAAAGAAAGATTAGGTTTTCTATGTTAGCAGTCATCTGCATGTACCTGCGTCTGTCTTTGGGAACAATTAATTGGAAGATCAGAATTTATTTGGCTTCTTTTGAGGCACAGAACTAGCATAAACAAATTTATACATGATAAATGCAATAAAATTCTATTTTGTCAAGTGTAAAATACTATTTTTACTCTATTCCAGTGAACACTTCTGAGAGGAGGTAAAGGTGATAATGCTGACTTAAAAACCCCCTAAGAGGTGTAGCAGAGAAAATTCTGAAATGGGTTCACCTTAAGAAATTGTTCCAAAGTATCTCACTTACTAGTGACCCAGGGCTGGGCTAATTTGGCATAAAAGACAAAAACTCAGAGAATTAGGGAATCTGGTAATGTATCTCTAAACCAATCTACAAGCTAACAGTGTCTCAAACACCATAGCATTTTCTCCTAATTAGGTCAGCATCCCACAGCATGAAGAGCGCAGCTCTTACCCTGACTCATTGCACTTCAGTGACCTGTTTCAAATCAACAGAGAATGTACTCATGCTTTTATCAGCTTAACTTGGACTGCATTTTGAAACAGTTCATCTTTCTACATTTAATTTTCGGAATTCTAAAAAGCTCAGATTTTTGCCTTCTCCTGTTTTTCAGCTAAGAAATTAGAGCCTGAAGACGTGACTGTGTTACAACTAAGCCACTATTGGTCATTTGTCATCTTTTACTCCAGATCTTCAGGTACTCCAACTGTTCTGCCCTATGTATCTTGACGGTCTGTCCTGATTCAGTTATAGGGGCTGGCAAGAAATGGGATCCACTTGACCAAGTAAGTAACAACTTGTTTGCCAAGAGGCTTTCTGTCTGCTTGATGAGACCTTTCACTGTGGCATGCTGGTGATAGCATCCTTTAAATAGGTGAGGGAACAGATGTCAGAGGAAGCAAAGATATGAGGCAGGATAATGGGAGATACAGATCCCTCAGGGTGAACAAGATGGGTTAAAAAGGGACCTACCCCAACGGACAAGGGAACCAAGGGTGTGGGTTGATGTTTACATAAAAGAGCACCTCAAAGATACGTAGCTGAGTGATGAGAAATAGGAACTGGCCCTATCCATGCCTCTTCTGTTACTTACTGTTTACCTTATGCTTTATACTGTAAAATCTTCATCTCAGGCTTTTGAAGCTATATCAAGGCACTGTTCACCTACAGCCCACAGTGAAAAGTTTTACAGAGTAAAATATAAATTATCACAGATGTGCTTCTGATGGTGATGTCATTATCCCAGCATCAAAACTCCATGTTGTAATCATATGGTGTTTGGAATTGCATTCTGACATAATGTAAAAATATCAGATGGCAGTAATGTGCTTTAAAATATATAGCCCTTTTATTTTCTTTATGTTTCTGCTGTACAAGACACTTCATAACCTCGGTATGAGCAGAATTGGATCAATTTACTCTTTATCTTTTGCTGCCATTTTTATTTTTTATTTATCCCCATCAGAGGGGTTTAATTAACATCTTAATCCAGCAGGCTGTAGTTTGTGAGACACACCTCTTAGGGGTGGTGAACAAATAAACCATTTGTATAAAAAGTGAGATTATTGCTGCAAAATAGTCCCTTATCTTCAATGAAGCAAGTATAAAGTTTTATGAACTGAAACATGTTTTAATTTGGTACCTTAATTGGTACTTTTCTTAGTAGCATTTGCAATCTTAGAGTAAGACCATATAGGATTAATAGGAATAGCAATAGCAATAGCAACAGTAGTTGCTCCCTCTACTACCATTAATAGAGTAGTAATCTACTGCTACAACTAATAATACTATATTGGATATCATTTTCTGAATTCAGAAACCTGGATTTGAATTAGAAGTTCTCCATTGATTTCAGAACTATTTATATTAGCTGGGGAACTGCCCCTAAACATCACGATCAGCTCTCAGTGCTGCACTCATTGCTCATTAGTATAACACTTAGCACTGAAGTCACCAGGACCACTCGTTCAAAAGCTGTGGACTTTGTCTCTCATTATGTTGTCATTGATCACAATAAGCAGAACAATCATCAGTCATGTCTTTACCCTTAGATGAGTGCCTGTGACTTGACACCAGGTAGTGAAAATAAAGAATGTCTGCTGTTTGTTTTTGAAGTCAGGCATAACGTCTGCTTCTTGTATTTTAATAGAGATAGTATACGTACTAAATTAGCCAAATATTTCACTTTAGAACAATAATGTTATCATAATGCGGCATTACAGTACCTTTGATTCTCCTGTTACTCATACAAATACAGACAGCTAATGAGTTAAATAGAATGACACTACCCTATCATAACTATACCAAAAATAAAGTCATGCTACATGAACATAAAATGTCAAGAGTTACCATAAATTTTAGTAATGATGTCATCTTTTCATTGTGTTAAAGTGAAAAGACACAGAATGTTTTTCTATTGATCTTAGAAAATGCAAGCAAATTATGCTTAGACATGTACAAGATACGAGCAAGCAAGCAAGACAGGAGAAAAAAAAGAGGTTTTTCTGAATCTGTTAAACAATGTTTTATCTCTCCTATGAATGAGCTGAAGCAAAATTTCTCACTATGCTTGAACTTAGACCAATGTGAGACCCAGATTCATAACAGGGAATGAAAATATAAGTTTTTTAAAAGTTTAAAGATTTTTGACACAGTGGCCCTTGCACACAAATATTTATGATTTTCTAAATTACTCATACTCTCCAAAAATTGAGTGTTAATATAGTGATATCAATTTTGTGTTGCAGATGAACAGTATGTAGCATTCTGCATGACATTCTGAAGTGTTTCCCTCAAGACTTAACTGATGTGAAACTCTGTTAAACTCTGTGTTAAACCTACTTGCTACTGAATTAATTGAAACAGTGGAAAAGACAGCACAACACTGTGAAAAAAAGCCATAACAAAGTTGCTTTCTCAGGATGTGAGAACTCTGACTCATGACCACAAGCTGTACAACCAAAGTGTCAGGATCAGAAAACACATGCATGTCAATAATCTTGTTGTGAGCTATCTTGAGAAGACTCTGTTTGTGCTTATAGAGAGGTACATGCACAGCAGTCTGGGGAACAAGCTGCAGCCTCATCCTTGCAGTGTTCTCTGAACTAAGTATAGATTTAGGGAACTGCAAGCAGAAATAAACACTACTGGTTTATTACTCTTACTACTTAAGACAAAATTTAAGCCAAATCAATCAAAGTTTTTTGATAGAATGTACTAACCTTAAGGCTGCAAGTTTAGCCCAGCCTTGGATCTTTTTTATACTTGCAAGTTGACTGCAACACATCAAGCAAGCATGCTGGCCAAGGGATGTAATCTTCCTGCAGAACATGAATGACACTGGCTCCTTCCCTTGTCCCAGAGAAAAAGTTTACTCTGCACCAGCAAGCAATTTTGCTCAAGTACAAGAACTTCTATTCCTTTATGAAAATTCTTACCTGTCATCGACCTTGATAAGCTCTTAGTTTCCACAGTACTTTCTAGCAGAGCTTCACTGCTAATTATGTAGGAAATGTTTTCACTTCTAAGTATTGATTTTCCTACCTTTGTACCCCTGAATTAAACACTGTTCTTTCAGTCTCTATTGCTATGAGATCTTCCCCATGCCTCTGTCTTCTCATGACAATATGGCAGAAAGAAAGCCAGTGGTCTGAATGTGTCCCTTGGGGTGATCAGCCCAAAGGATCACCATTAACTAAGGAGAAGAAATAATAAGCTGAGACCAAGAGTAATACATTTAAAATAAGTTTTATATTTCAGTCTCTTTTCTATTTTTTTTAATCCTAGATTTTAAATACAATTGCACTATAATAGAACCAAGAAAAACTAATGCGTTTTTAAATTGATAAAGACCCTGCCTAAGGCAAGATTGAAGTTCTTGAATTGAAGAAGTGCTTTGGGCTATAAAAATATTTATTCATGCATTTAACTCAACGAGACATTTTCTAACGCTTTACAACAGAAACAAAATGAGACAGTCTATTGTGATTACTTCATATGTGGCTTTAAACCTGAATATGGTAAGTGTTAAGACTGGTTATTTTTATGAAGTGACTAAAAATTCAATATTTTAAAACAGTGATTAAAAATCCTTCATTTTTAAGCACAAAATAAAACACCAGACTTTGGAATACCTTTCAGGTGTTCCGGCTAAACATGCAAAATATCTCAAATTTCTCTTTGTGACTAGAATATATTCATTTTTGTCATGGTTTAACCGCAGTCTGCGACTAAGCTCCACACAGCTGATCACTCACTTATGCTTTGCCAGGCTGGGAGATAGAGAATTGGAAAAATCAAACTTGTGGGTTGAGATAAAGTCAGTTTAATAGGTGAAGCAAAAGCTACATATGCAAGCAAACCAAACAAGGAATTTGTTTATCACTTCCCATGGTTGGGCAGCTATCTACAGGAAAACAGGGCTCCAGCACATGTAATGGTGACTTGGGATGACAAATACCATCACTCTGAGTGTTACATTTTTTCCTCCCTCTTCCCCCAGCTGTATACACCAGCTGGAGTTAAACCATCAAAAAAGGTCAAACTTCATCTGCAAGGCCTAGAGCTATTCCTAAGAGTTCTAACTTCTTCCATATTGGAAAGAGACACTCAGTCTGCAATGCTTCCTTTCTCTGTTTAAAATGTCACAGTTTAAAATATGGATAATTACATTCTTTCATCTCTCACATTCTCTTAATTTAATCAGTGTGTGGTTAAAATGGATAATTTTGAAATTTGTAAATTTATCCAGTTCAGTTTTCCCAGACAGCTCAGTAACACCATTTAGGCATGACCATCTTCTTTTTGAAGAATCGGTTCAGCTCTTCCAGAGCTCTTTTTTCCTGATTTTCAAAGCTTAGAGTATCACAGCATTCTAGCTTTCTCTTAATCTTTTCAAAATAAAACATTTTAAGCCTGCTGAGGTGATCAGTCAGCAGCCATTGCCTGAAATCCTAGTTTCATTTGAATAAAATACTCTCTCATACACGTAAAAATGAACTGTGGGTGCCTAGCTAGACACAGATGAAGAAAAGCTTGTCAAAGTATGTCATTAGAGACATTAAAGCCAAACACTTCTATCTTGGAAACAATTCACATACTTTCTAGAGATGCACACTGGTTCTTGAACTAACTAGGGGTTTTTTTGCAGTATCATCCATCTCTATTTTAATTCTATCTCATGATCTGTTAACCATGTATTTTAATGCTGTCAGATCAGCTGGCTGGCTCTCCAACATGGTTTTGGGTCCTGATTCCCCAGTGTTAATGTAACAGCTAATTAACTGAAATCTTCTCTCAAAGCGAGTAATTTTTTTCCTTCTGAAACAAATCCATTTTGTTGAGGCTGTGGAGATTGTTAACCTCCTACAAAACTTTGAGTGGGTTTATGCATGCAAATTTTGCCTTAGGATATTACCAGTACTACAGGTGTTGATTTTTCATTTTGATTAATCATTGTTACTTCCTCCTTTTCTTTATTTTATGCTCAGCACAAAACTGCCACTGTGCTTCCTGGTTGCAAAATACTAATAGATTTGTTTAATTAAAAAAACACTTTTGGCTTGCTGCCAGTTTTTTAACATCTTCCAGAGATTTCTTTTGGGCTTTCATTATTGTAATTGAACATCAAAGCACTCTGTGGTCACCTGAGCAAGTGTCCATACTAGAATCCATTCTATTAAATTGTTAATGATTTTCATAAGCCAGGAAGACTCTTCTGATGACTTTTCCAGAAATGATGACTCATGTAATTTCCTTAAATCCACAGGGCAAATTGTAACAGTGAGTAGAGGCAAACGTCTCATATATTTTTTCAAAGGTGTCAGAAAATATTTTTGTGTATTTTGTGCAACCTATTTTTAGTAAGCATTTTAATTTTAGAACAGTTTTGTGAAAGTGCTATATGGTTCACTAATGGCTCATGACTTACGGTCAGTCTTAATGACTAAAACTCACAACAATTAATTCTTGATCAATTTGAAGCCCTAATAAATTGAGTTGCAGATCACTTGTAGAATAATCTTGTTCTATTTATCATCAGTTATCCTTAATGAGTTGTGATACAGTAGCCTCTTTTGAAGCTGAACCTCAATACCTACAAAAGACATGTTTTGAAAGAGCTGTCTCCTTTTATTACAAGAAAGAAATAAAAGTTTAGGTCTGCCTTTTCAAAGATGAGCTTGATCTGGATTCTAATTGCATCCAAATATCATCATTTAGAAAAAGATCTGAAATACTGTAAAAAATCAGAGACTATGAACACTGTGATAGAATTTGTTATTTCTTAAATCAGTGTGGTTTTGTATACTATCTAGATACAGTGACATTAGAAAAAAAATACAGTTTTATTTTGATATCTTGTGAGTTCTATATACTAGTTAGGTATTGATTGTGATATAAGACTAACTGGGTCTTGCAGGCACAAATTTAACAGTAATAACTGTGGGTAGGATTTAGTCAGTCTGAATTTTTAAGGAACATGAAGTTCCTGCACTTACATGGGATCCATTTGTGTCCTTGCTCGAGGACTGCAGCTAAATGAACAAAATCACCATTCTTTTTTTTAAATAGGGACATTACTGGGACACTGCCTTTAAACTTTAAATTTTTAAAAATTAATTCTTGTTCTCTAAAACCAAACATTTCTGAGATTGCAAATGGTTGAAGTGAACAGTGAGGGAAGTTTCAGGTGATGTAAAGAGAAATTTAATTCAGGTACCAACAGCATGAGGTAGTCCCAGAAAGGAGCTCTTCTGGATCATATATTAGGGGAGAGTCTATTTTGTCATTGGCAGGTCTGACTCCACACTACACTACAGATTTATACTAAAACATGTTAATATACATACACATTTAATATCTATTAGTTTCTAAGCATTTTTCCCTTCATTTACTCTTACAAGGTTAAACATTCATTCATTTTTGCCCTATGAGACTCACTTTTATGCGCATTTTCTTCTGTGCTGTTACGTATAAAGATGTGACTCTTGGGAGGACTGCAGCTGCTAGAATAAAACAAATCTATAGCTGTTAGCAGAAAAAATCCATTTTTATTTCTTTTTTGTGACTAAAAATTTGTGAAACATTTTAAGAAAAAATTCTAAGGTCCTTTAATGAGGAGAAATTCTGATTTGTTATTCTTATCCTGAAAAAACTGGAAGACTTTTCAAAGCCACCTTTTGCAATGCCACCAAGTAGTCCCGTAAGATAGTGTTGCATTCATAAATCACTTTTTGTGACTCATATCATGGCATATATAACGTGCAGCAGGGGATGTCATGAGGTTGCATGTAGCTTGGTAATGGCACAGCTGGTGACAAACACACCACTACTGAGATTATGGCAAGGAATTCAAATATACGCCAATAAAAGCCAAAATGTAGCTGCCTGTTGGTGTCTTTCGTATCATTTACTCATATTTTACTTATTTATTTCTGTGTGGAAAAGGTGATGTTTTGGGTTTTTTTCACTCTGCTCTGAGGGAATTGTGTCCAACTTAGGTTATTTGCAGAGCAGATGAAACATAGGAACGCTTTATGGAACATATGTCAAGGTTTGTTTCAATCAACCAACAATACAGAGGAGATTCTTCTGTAGATTCATGAGATTCTTCTGTAGATTCATTAGATTCTTTTATCTTGGAATGCATGTCTCACACAAGTTACCTAAAAGAAGTTGCTTATTTCAGCTGAAATCCTTCATATAGTTTATACTTTTAATATTTCTACCATAGAGTCAATTCAGAATCAATGATTTAACCTATTGTTTGTGGTAGGCTGAGTGCAGAGGTTGTACTGATAGGTCACTAAGAATATAACTGCAGTCACTAAAATAAAAGTATTACTCAAACTCCAACAACTGTATCAGTGGAAACAGCAGCAAGAAGAGGGTGCTTTGGAAGCAGCCCTTCCTGACAGGAGTGGAATGATACTCCCTTCCTCCCAAGGCTTTGGATATCTGTTCTTATTTTCATTTGATAAGATTATATCATGACATTGCTGTAGTGTCTTTGAATAGTGATGCCTCACTGGATTTTTCCTAACTTCTGCTCAGATTTCCTGTGTAATAAAAGCAGGACTTTTGTATTAGTTTCCATGGCCAGTAGTACAATATCTCTCTATAGTGGAAATTATAATGTATTTTCAAGCGGCTGAGGAAATAATTTTGAAAATACATCAATAGTACTCATAAGGCTGCTATGCTTGGAAAATGACTTTTTAAGGGTGTTATGAAATGGATTAGGAAGTAAAAGAGAGCCAAAGGGCTGAAGGGTGGGGACATATTGGACAGAACAAACACATTAGGGGCTAGGCAGAAGTTAAAATTCTACCAAGGAGCGCCACCCAAGGGTGCCCAAAAGCGCTTACATTGTCTGTCATCTAATGAAAAGTTGTGTTACTCAAGGTCCCCAACAACTAGAAAAAAGCAAATGTTGCTTCCATCCAAAGAACACCCAGAAGGAAATAGAGAAGTGTAGGCATTACCTCAGTGCCTGACCAGGAAACATGTCCCCTTGGAATTAATTTCCAAGATAGAAAGAAAGAAATCAAATTAGTCCCTGCTAATTTGTCACCTGATTTACCAGGGCAAATCTTACTTGACCCAACTTTTTTCCCTTTATCTGAAGAAAAGACCAGATGTGTGCCTGAGAGTGGGTTAGTGCACCTTGAGTCTAAACAATGATTTTGACACTGGATTCCAATTATTCTTAGCTGGAAACAGAGGAACCCTGGGCTGTACAAATGGGCTGTCACACTGTTTGAAAACCAGCTGTACTGCCAACCTGCCAAGCTCATTGTGCAGTAATCAATAGCTTGATGTTCATTTGGCAGAGGTACAGAGCTGCCCTAGGGTCAATACTGGAGCTGGTGTTATTCAATATCTTCATCAGCAGGCTGGATGATGTGACATAATACACTCTCAGCAAATTTATGGATGATGCTACATCAAGGAGAAGATTGATTGATTTGCCAAATGGCAGAATTTTGATTCAGAAGGACCACAGAAAAATACAAAAATGGACCAGCTGAAGCCTCATGGTGTTCAATATGAAAACTATAAATGTTTCAGCCCTGAGAAAAAGAACTATGTAAATCTTTGTAGGCTGGGAACAGACTGGCTGACTGTTGAAGACAACCTGAGCAGTCAGAGTGGACACTAGTTTGAATGTCAGCTGAAATTTCGCTCTCATTTCAGATAAGACAAACCTCACAAACCGCTTAAGTTGAAACTCAGAGAAACATGAAGAGGAACATTGCCAGTAGATCAAAGCAAATGTTTGTAGTTTTTATTTCCCTTGTTGTCACTGGTGAGTGCGCACCTGAAATTCATCCACTTTTGGGCCATTTCAGAAAGGATGTTGGGAAAACAAGAGAGTGTCCAGTGGATTACTGTCAGGATGGTCAAGAACCTCAGGAAAAATTAATGAACTGCTATGAGTGTTGATAAATGCGTAGTTTGACATAATGTTGATACAGCATGCACATGGTTTCATTATGTCATATTTACAATGTATATTGGAAGAATTTTTTTTTTTTTTTTTTTTTGCATTACTGACCTGATTTTCAGGGTTCACCATTCTCAGAGTCAGAGATTATTACATAGAAATTGAGCAGGTATGACCTCTCATGCCTTCCCTAGATGATCCCAGCTGGAGAGCAGCAGGTTTCAAAGAAAATATGAATAGAGTCCTTCTCCTGAAAAAGTTTTAAGATGTCAAGAGACTCCTATAGAGAATTCTCAAGTTATGTTTTGTTCTTTACTTTGCATAGCACACAGACAAGGTGTCTTTTTTAAGAATAATCATTGATTTTTGTGCAGTGACAAATGGTACCAGCAACTGGGACCTTTAATGCTTATCTTAATTTAGCCTTTTTCTGTTATCTGCCAGTATGATTTTTCATCTATAATGATGTGCTACAAGGATATGCAGATGACTGCTTCCAGCAAATCACGTTATAAAGTATCTGATATTACAGTTAGTGCCTTCAATTCAGTACAATTCCTAAGCATGAGACTGCATCAACAAAACAGTGACCTGGTTTAGCTTAAAAAGCAAGTCTAGCTGTACAGAGCTCTTTGCAAAATCTGGGTTTTATTTTTACCATATGGATAGTGTATATAGAAGAAAATACCATAGTCATGCTGAGAGTGGCCTACTTTGCAGTGTGCCTGGATACTGGAATGGCTCAGCAGGGCCACTTAGGTACTGTGATTCTCTTCCCAGTGAAGTGAATGATCTTGGCATGCGATGTGTAGATGATAACTACAGGCTCTGTATTCATGGCTGCAGCATTTGGACCACTAATTGTGTTACTACCAGAGCAGGCACTGAATTTAGCTCTAAGTGCTCTGCAAGCCAAGGTAGGACTTGCTGCATATCTTGCACGTAGCTCTACATACTCATTCTTCCCTTACTGTTGGTTATTATGTATTCAGTTGCTATTATGAACACAGTGCTCTTTGCTTCTTGTCTGAACATCTTGTTCTTTCTATAAGGTTCCAGACCTGTTGGGAAATCAGCCAGAGATGCTGAAGCTCTCCCCTTTGGAATTTAATGTGTTGTGTTATGCAGCACATTACGTGCATCTATGCAGGCTGCAGACAGTCACTCTAGGGACTACAGTGTTTTACAGGCTTGTAAAAATAGGGTGGTTGGTTTTCCTTCACAAGTCATGACAACAAAGTGGCAGTGTAATCTCAGGGAGGTGATTTCTCACTTCTACACAAGCCTGATGTAAATCCTGACATTGGCCTTTGGCACAGAGCACCCACTTTCCATCTTTTCTGTTGCATTGACGAATCTGATAACACCTTAGCAAGTAACCTGACACCAGGGAGTTAAAAATTTACTGTGCCTCTTTACCTGGAGGTGTGTCTTGGGGCTGTTCTGCTTGATTACTTGGACACACTCCTGCCACGGCTGTCTCTGAGAAACTTGTCCATTTGTTTGAAAAAGTGTGCTGATAATTCTGCAGGAATTTGTTTCTGGTAAATTTTAAGATAAATTTAGTTTAAGATATGAGGGAGAAAAAATCACATCAATGATTCTGGCAAAGAAGGTAACTCTAAAATCAGAAAGACAAATAATGGTTTAAATGGCCTCAAACCAGATCTTTCAAACAAACAATTAGGAAATACATATGTTAGTTCCTTGGTTTTGATGTTGTCCTTCATGTACTCTAAAAATATAGAAGAAATGGCATTAAGTGTAGATGAGAGGAAGGAGCATAGGTTAGTATTTAAACTACAACATAATGATTTTAAGGAGAATGAAATGATTCTCAAACAATGGGAACCAGCTGATTAAATTACCTTGTGTTGCTTTGAAAATGCAGTTAAAAATTGACAACAACCTAGGAGCACAATTCTGAGTAAGGAAGAGACATTTAAACTCTTTCTTCCTTTAAAGTTCTTAAATAATAAAATGCAAAATTTATTTTAAAAAATGTACTATTCCTGAACCCCAATACATTTATGAAGTTTGCCTGCTGATTTTCTTTTCCACTACTCAAAATCCTAATCAAATAAAGAAGGAATAGAAAGATCTTTTACTCAAGGAGATTACACATTTTAGTTAGTCCATGATGTATAATTTTTTCTGCTGGAAACTAGTGCTAATAAAGTTGTTTCTATCAGGCCATTGGTCGTTCAGTTTCAAAGCAGACAAGGACTGGCTTGGAACATGGTCATAAAGCAAATAGCATTTTAATATACAATATAGATGTATATCTAATTGTCTAGGATAACACAGGTTTTGTGACAGGAACCTGTGATAGGGATGTCACAGTACATAAAACCAGGTTTTATATGTGTCACAATTTAGAAGGGCTAAAAATTTTCCACTCTAATAGGATACAACTCCCCAAATTAGGCAGACAGTTCTTGTCTCACCACCAGTCCCATGGAATGCAGAGGCTTCATCTCACACCGTGGGGAGACCTATTTCTTTACAGGTAATTCATGTCAGGTTATCTTACCTATATTTTCTGTAAAAGGGAGAAAAGAGGGGAAAAATAATCTATTTTTCCCTAGCATATTTTTGGTTGGAATTTGAGTATTCATGAGCTACAATCCATTGATTTAACCAAAAAAGGATTATCTTCAGTTTAGGAAAAAACCTTCAAAAGGCAATTTGGTTAACTTTTCCCTTGTTTTTTCTGTGAGATACATTCAGAATGGCCTCATTTCCAATTCCTGGTCTCCTGCCCATCTGACTTGTATGTGTACTGTTTGCTCCTTTGTTCTCTTTTGGGGTGAGCCAAGGGGATTCGGTGAGATAAAATCCACCTGCACTTGTGGGGATAATTTGCTCCTGTGATTTCTTGCAATCAGAGATAGAAGCAGGTGTGCAATCTGCTATCCCAGCAGGCTTTTATCCTCAGTCTCCCCCACATACCCCCCAGCCATACCCTAGGGCATGCAGCAGAGACCTGGTGGCCGTGCTACTGAAGAGAGATGTTGTGAGGGCCTGCTGTGTTCTGGGTGAATATGATTCAAGGTAGGGTATGTGGACAGACTAAGAACTTTCAAAGACAGGAATATTAAAAAATCTGAAATGGTAGATATAAACATCAAACTATTAGTTGACAGTGCACCTCTGAAAGACAAATGAAAGAGTCAGTCAGAAAAGCTTTTTTCCTATCCGTGAAAACTTTGTCACTAGAATAATAATGACAAAAATTAGCTCAATATAGCTACTGAAATCATGAGGGATTAAGTGAAATGTTATGTTTCTGTAGGCAGTAATTACAATTATTGTAGATCTAACTTCAGGGGTTATGATCTTGTCATGTACACAGAATCACTCTAGTTATCTACTAGGAGTTGAAGCCTCAAGTAAAAAGTCAATACATCTCTAATTCTGTAATTGTAGCTGAACATCTTTCCTCAACATCACTGCCGAGCAGTGATTGTCAGTCAGGCTTTAAGTGGTGGTGGATTTAAGCATTCCTAATCATATGGCTATTATTTATGCCTGGTCAACTTGTGAAAGAGTGAACTGGAGTCTTAGAAGTCAGGTTCACTAGTATAGATTAGTTTGAAGGAAGTGGTCATATGGCATGGCAGATCCAAAACATTAATCTTGAAAAGTTCTAAATGGATGAGTGATTTAGCCTGCTGAACAAAAAAGAAAAATTATACAAATTTTTGTTTGTAAGGAAAAAAGAAGACAACATGGCAGAGTTTAGTGATCAGAACTGGGGATGGAGATGAGAGCCATTACTGTTGTGGAAAGGGTATTGTGCAAAAGTTCAAAAGCAAGGACATAGAGTCAGAACCTAATGTAGAATAAAGCATGGAACTACAAAAAAAATTGTTCTATAGAAATATTGCAGAAGTCAATTAAGTCTTAAATATGTGTAGGTCGATGCACAAAATAAAATGCTGAGAAAGAAGGAAGGACCAACTTAGAAAATGAAAAGAAAGGGATGCAAGATTTGTAAGAGATGTGTAAATTTGTGAGGATGGATGTAAAAGCATGAATGTGAGGAGAAAGGAACAATTAGGATTAATTTTGAGTTTGCAGTCTAGTCCCAGTGATTGATTAAAGGAAGGAAAAAATACTGAAAAATATATAGAGACATGTCTTCTGAAGTTCAATTTCTGAGTTTCTATTTTAATGATTTAAAAAAGTTAGAAAGGTAATCTGAGGCGAGACAATAATACCAGTCCTGATTAAAGGCAAAGCGATGACAGAAGTCAAGTTGAAAAAAGACAGTGGCTGAATACAAAACTCAATTTTCTGAGTTCCCTTTCCTCTGCTTTGCATACACTACATACAAAACTCGTGTTAACTGCAAGCCCAGGTAGTTTGAGGAGTTTGGTTTATTACTGCTATGAATCTAGAGTATCAGACTAGAATCATCAAGATTACATATATTTTAGAAGAGTGTATTTATTTCTTTCTATCTAATCAAGAAACAGCATGGCATCATTGCTGAGGAAGTCTTTGGCAACTAGTCAGATTTACATTATGTTAATGCCGCTTCTGAAAGTGACTGTAAACAGGGAGATATCATAGGAGACAGCAAGAAATAAAGAAAGGAAAGCCCCAATTCCTGCTGCTGCTGCTGCTGCTGCTCCAGGTGCTGGAGGGAGGCAAGGCAGATCTGCAATGGATGTCCTGTCATGACACTCTGAGGTTGTTATTGCACTATTTTATTTCAGGAATGAGTTTAAGTGGACATGGACTGTGAATAGAGTGCCTTCAGAAACTTTAAAAAGTGGAAACATAAAAATAAATATAATTTTTGTCATTGAAATAAAAATTATAAGGGTGTGTTCCACCATCTGGGAATGTCTTTTGGCAAATTACTCATGACTACGTTCAGCAGATAGTCAGAAAGCCTATTCCTCGATTCTGTTTTCTTTCTGGTTTGGTCCCTGACAGTACCTATTTCTGGTTTATAAATTCTTCAAAAGGCAAAATGCAGGCACCTAAAAATCTTGATACTTCTCCACAACAGCCTTTCAGCTGAGACTGCCGAGAGACAGATCAGGAAAAATGGTTGCTTTTTCAGGGGGAGTTCTGCCTGTAGACAACTGTTCTATATCTATGTTTTTACATCAATACTTTGGTAGTGATGAGAGAAAACTACTGATTTGCCTTGGGCGTATGACATAAACCAAAATTATTTGGGAGGGACACTTTCACAGCATGAACTCCTCAGAGCACAGAGCACTTGAAAGGTTGCGTTTTCATTGACATTCCATTAGTGCCAACAGAAGCTGTACTTGTAGCTCCCTGTGTAATTTGAGAAACTTCAGTAAGAACTGCAAACAACCTGTCATCTTCCTGACTTTTCAGAAATCTTTTAAGATACTCAGATTTTACTTCACAATTTCAGCTGCTGATTTTTCTTTTTTGCTAAAGATCTATGGGGTTATTTTTTCTGTAAACAAAATTGAAAAGGACAATTTTCTTCTGACTAAGCTTGATTAACTTTTTGTCTCTACCCTAGTAAAATTGATTTCCTGTACAGAAAGATTTAACAAATTATATTAATTTAAATACACTCAAAGCCATGATGTTTATTAATGATACAGCAAATGTGCCTCTCAGCTTGCAAGATGTAACTACTTAATCTTGCAGTTCTCTGCTGGACTGCATGCCAAAAGCAAATACATGCTCCATGAATTCTATAAAATGTGTAATAGTTACTTCCCATTACTCATTATGACTGTAGCTAATGTCAAAACAGAAGTTTAGAGGCATTTGTAGGAAGATGCAGAAATACTGGAGAGATGTCGATCTGAGCTACGGCCTGCACCTGGAAGGTAACAGCACGGCTGACAGGAGCAAGGGGATAATCATGGGCTGGTGTAAGTCTCAGTTGGGGTCTTCTTCCCAGGATATCTCTCTTCTTTCCAAATCTCTGTGAGAAAATTGATCCAGGCTTTTCTTACCCTTTGCAGACATTTGAAATGGTAAGAATTGGGGAAAGGGGGATATGCCTGACTGAAGCAAGGAGGGAGGAACATTTTCCTGGCGCCAGAGCAACAACCTTCATGACTTGGAGAAGAAGCTCTTGGTGTTTCAGCTGAAGAGCTGAAAGATGGCGAAGATGTATTTATTACAGGATGGGGTTACACTCCATTTGTGGCACACAAAAATTTTATCAAACTAATATTTTTGCCTTGGTACTATCAGACACTTGACATCTTGGAGAGAATATTTAGGGTCAAATAGGCCATTTTTGGTTATTTAAGGCCTTGAACAATTTCATGGTTATTTTTTGCGGGTGGAGGGTGCCTTTTTCTTTTTGAAAGGGTGGCTAGGGCTTTCAAAGTTAAACCTGAACTGCATGTGTATTAAGTGGCGAAATAGATTACAGTTTCTTACGGAGAGGAATGACTACCTGAGTAGGAGAAAAAAAAAAAAATTAAATATAATGGAAATTTCAAATAATGCTCAGCCAAAGTGGGACCAATAACTATAACTTTACTCAGTCATACTTCTATTTGTTCTCTCATTTTAGTAAGATTCAGTCTAAAGGGATTTCAATACTGCCAAGTTGTGAGGTTGAAACTGTAAGTTTTCATTTATCTGTGAAAACCGACATTTTTAATTTTCTTCTTGAAATAGCAGTTTGAAGCTATGCTGTATGTAATAAAGGGCTCCTGTATTCTTTTCCAGAGACAGCCAGAGCCCACTACCCTAGGGAGTGACCTCTATGTTTACTTCTTAAAATATTTTGTTATTCTGAAACACAACTTGCTGTGTAGGAATGTCAGTTTCTGTTACAATTGAGTCAGAATCTTGACAGTTTCACACTTCCATTGCTTTTGCTTGCTATTGCTGCCAAAAAAAATGTTAAAAAGTAGGTGAAATGCCATAAGTTTCACACTTAAGAGAACAATGGACAAACCTTTGTCTCTGGATTTGTAAATGCTCATACAGAACCAACAACAAATCTTGAATGCTTCCATTACAGAGGCTTTGCTTCTGGTCTGACAGTCATAAACTGAATCATATTGCACATGAGCATTTTTCACCCAGGGAAAATACAGGGAGTTCACCTTAATCCAGAGTGACAGTGATTTTATTGATTAAGGAAGATTAGCTCACCACAGAACCTGCTGTTTTGGCAGAGCTGGAAAATACACACCTGGAGGTAGGTACTGCTACTGATTAACCATGCCTAGGTGAGAGATGGTGAGTGAAAGGATTCTCCTTTGAGTAAATGGCCTTTCAGGAAGCATTTCAATGAGATGCTGTCGGACTTCTACAATCCACTTGGTTCTAGAAGGAGCTGAGAAGCAATCCTGAAGACAGCTGTAATAGTATTTCTGCAATGCTGAAATTTAGCTCTGCTCAATAACTTCGATTATTACTATTTGTATTTTATTGGTGACCAGAGACCCCAGTCGCAGATCACAACTGAGGTGGGATAAAATGATAGAAGCCAGGGCTAATTTTACATCATAGTAACACAGGGTATCAAGGTGAACAGGTTAACTAACAACCTGCTTTCCTAGAGCATGAAATGCACTGCCCTGGCCTTCAGAGCCTGATGCTGAGACAGCTCTACTACTTCCAGTGCATAGGTCAAGTTGGAAGTGACAAGCCTGTATTTCATGCAAGTAAAAGGCAGGATCTATCTAAGTAGAGTACTTATGTATGGAGAGTTAAAAACACATATCTGCCTGCATCCAACATGAAAACTTTATGATATCAGAATTCCTTGAATTCTCACTAGCTGTTCCAAGCCACTGTCCTCACTTGTTGGCATGAAAAATTCTCTTTCTTTCCAACAGAAAGACATCCTAATCTTTATCTTATGCCAATATACACAAAACTGTGACAGAATACACCTTATTCATGAAACAGCTGCCCTTTGCAACCTCAGAAACCCAGGACATGATACTGAATGAATATAATCATACCACGCAATCCTTTTCTTTGAGTGATACTTTTGGCTTTTTCTTATCTGTGAAGTCCTTAGACTTTAATTATATTATTATTTTATTTTTCCTCTTTATGAGAAAGAATAGAGACTCAAGAACAATGTCTTTAAAGAACAGGAACCTGTAATGAGGCTTATGATTCAAATAACTTATTTTTTATATACACATAACTGTCATTAAAAGAATACTCGTGGAAAAAAAAAGCAAATTTGTTTTCACAGAAACACATTAAATTAAGCCACATGGATCAAGAGCTAAAATGGAAAGAAATAAAAGGTAGGAAAAGGAAAAAAGGAAATAAAGAGGAACTTCATGTGTGATATTTCAATGACTTTCCAAAATTTATTTGTGCAAGCCTTTGCTTCCAAATTGCATTTTAAGCAAGCATTCAGTGATGAGAGACTGATAGTTTGCATTTGAAGAAAAAGTGCAGATTAAAAAAGAAATTGTATTCATCTGTATGTGAAACACAATTTGTATGCTCCTATCCATACTTTGTAGAAAAGAGCATTTTGATGAATCTATGCATGAAGCTGCTTCCATTTGGCAAATGTAGAGAATGGTTTAATCTTCAGACTAAACTGTTCCCTCAGAGGACAGTCTGGTATTCAAAACTGATACTTATCTCTAAAGGTACACTCAAATTGACTCAATAAAATGAAGAATCTGCCATTTCTGATCATACTAAAGGTTCATTCTGCAGCACTACTGTTTGCATCACCTATCAAGAATACTGAAGTTGTTTATTTCAATATTAATTACATGCACAACTATTAGCACTGTAGTTTGTGAGGAAAAAAACCCCAAATAGGTTTTGAGTCTAGTGCTCCACCAAAATGACTTTCTGACTTTACAGCTGAAGCAGTTCAGGAAATTCTGTGATAGTAATAGGTTATTAACACCATTTCAGTTTTAAGAACTGCTGCATCCTGAAATACTCCAGCAGGTGAAGCGCAAACTAAGGTGTCAGGCCTGATCTCTGTGATATGCAGTCGGTGAAGATGGTGGAGGACAGTTTGAAAGGAGGGAATTTTAAAATTCTGGTATTCCTGCACCCAACCCTCTACCTCTGGAAGTAGACCCAGTAGGTTCTCAGAAGCAGAAACAGGTCAGGCAGAGGCATATTTTCATAATATATGAATATTTAGTTGTGGGGACAATGTAGGGAGAAGGAATTCTGGTTCTGCACAGATGTCTGCACAGATGTAGGATGGCCATATGCTCCCTTTTGAGCAGGGATCATAAACCTCAGAGCCTGTGTATCCTGATGGTTTTTGTAGTGGGAACTGCTGGAAGAGTAGCTGTTCCTGGCTCTTTATTTTTGGGGAGGAACTATGCATTCTTGGAGAGTGTTCACGTATAACTTGGCAGCAGTTGCTGAGACAAAGTCTGTGTGGTATCCTTTGGGAATACATGCCCTGGAAAAATGTCACCTAGTTTTGAAGAAGTTCATCAAGAATTTGCATTTGCAAAAACATACACAGGTATTATTGTAGGTCTTTTTCTAAAAATGTTTTTTAATATGAAAGGGTTATTTTCAGAGCCTTTCTAAAGACTTTATACTAGACCTCTGAAGAGGTGAACTGTAAAACCAAAGTGCTTCCAAGGCTTCAGCTCTAGAAAATAACATTTAAACAAAGAATTTGTGAAGGAGCTTGAGCAAGCTGAGTCTTGGTTAGATCTCTCTTAGCAGATTGTTAACCAAGTGATATGCAGTCAAAATTGCATAGGGATGGAGAATAAATTCCCATGTGAGATACTCCATTTTATATTAATGTGCACAACTCGTATTTGCACAGTACTCTGTTCATTTAAATTTTAATATCATATTGTGAATTCTATCATTAATATTAAACCCGGTGTTAATGATCTGCTGCTTTCAAAAAGTGCTGCATCAAAAACATTCTAGCAATAGCCCCTTAACATTTCCATAACTTTAAAAGCAGGAAAGATGTGAGGATTTCAAATACAAAATGACTCTCACTTTAAACCTGAATTATGAGTTTCTGTATGCAGATGAAGTGCAATGTCAATGATGGACAACCAACAAGTAAAAATTTTTTAGGCTTTGAAGATATTCAATATGAATCACAAATACTAATTCACTTATAGAAATTTCAAATATTGGTAATTATTTTCTAAAAAGACCAGGCAGTTTATTTCAGGATACTGTAAGAATTGTTCTTTGTTGAGTCTGGATCTTTAAACTTATAAAATGTTTTATATTCCTCATGGTAAAATTGCTGAATTTGATGATCTAATTTTGCTCAATGAAAACTTCTGATATGCATTAAGCTATATTAATTACTCTCTGTATTTCTGACATGCCTAGGATATGTTTATGTGGAGAACTTCTGAACTCCAAAGAGCTTATTCAAGTACTCTGCACACACACACACACACACACACACACACACACATGCACACGCACACGCACACGCACACACACAGTCTAATTTGGTTTAACAGTTCTAGTACTTCCTCTCATTTTCATTGCTAAATTTGTCCTTGGAGACCTGGACAGTCAGAGAGAAAACTGTTTTTAAATGCGTGCTGATAAAATTTTCCTGCTCTGAGCCCTATCAGTCCTCTGAAGTCAGTGGAAGCTATATAAGATTTAATGGAAGGATGCTTCACATATTCTGCATTGTCAAGTTCACTTTTATTGGCATGGGATTTTGCTAAACATAACTCTTGAAAATCCCTGAGAAAAATGACAAAATTGCTTTCAGATTTGCTCTGCAGATTTAAGTCAGAGACCTTTGGTGTTGTAATAAATCAGCTCCATTTTAGAACACCAAAGGGAAAATTTTCTTGATATTATACCACATTATAAGCGTTGTTAAGACATATTTAGCTGAAAAAAAATCTGTAATATATTCAGGATTACAAGTAGAAAGTTAGAGAGAGAAAAGTGACCCTGGCTGTACGAAATAATGCAAACATGAATCGATATGAAATGCACTGGGATGGTTCTTCCATGGTCATATGATACACTTACAGGACTTTACAAACCAGGAAATGGATAATTAATTTTTCATTAAGGAGATGGAAACATTGCATTTTACATCAGTCGTTTTCTGTTCAGATAAAGCACAGACTTAAAAAATATTATAAGCAAGTATTTAGCAGTCAGCTGTGCAGAGCCAGGATTTGGACTTGATGATCTTGATGAGTCCCTTCCAACTCAGCATATTCTATGATTCTGTGATTCTATAGTTAAAATAAGACAAACAACAACTAATTAGAAATAAATAATCTCGTTTTGTAAAATGTTCTTCAAGTCTTTGATTTTTTAAAATATGGGAATGGAACAAAAGATTTTGAATTATTTCATGGAATGTGAGAGAGAGACAAGTCACTCTTCTACAACCCCAATCTTTTTTAACCTAGCATATGCTTACCTGTTTATTTAAGATTTGAAATCCTCAAAACAGCTCTTCAGGGGAATAAGTTGCTTTTCAAATTGGGAGGGATAAGTGAATCTGGTCTACATGAATCAGAAACTAAAATGTTTGTTATTAATGAACTGCGTAAAATTTCTGTATTTCAAATAATTTCAAAAAAATCTACAAATTATTGCTCCTCAAGAAAACCTGTTTATCCTGAGTTGAAACTAAATACTCTTTTGAAGATATAGTCTTACACATTTGTCACATACCGGTAAATTTTTCCCAAATTCCTAAATTTCTCTAGTAATTTAATGGACTAGCTTCCTTTAAATAATATACTTAGCATTACCTTGAAAAATTGTAGGATCATAAAAGACTGACCATTAGAACACTGTGCTAAATATCTTTAAACTATAATTCAACTATATAGCCTAGGAGTACAAATGACAAGGATTTTTCCAATGTAATATATTATGCACTTATTTACATAAAGTATCAACATTTAAATTCACTGATGGAAAAACAAGATGACTTGGTTTTCTAAATAAAGATGGTGCATATCAGTTTGACAGACACAGCTGAGACAGCTGAGTTTATGTTTCTAAAAAAGTATTCATTTTGTACTTTTTTTATAGAATACTGACAAGGGAATTGCTAATGAAGATGAAAAAGTGTAAGGGTGGGCTGTGTAACAGACGTGATTCTGTAGAAATTAGAAAGAGATATAAAGCACTGTCTTACTTTCAAGTATTATGCTGAACATTTTCAGTGCTACTATTTAAAAAATGAGACTTACAATGTGCTGTCAGTAAAAAATTGGGGGTCTTTTTTTCTGCAAGTTACAAATTGTATCATAGATTTTCCTAATTTGTGTGTTTTAATGCTGAAGTATTCCTGATCTTGTAAGTGGCTTCAAGAAAGTTTTTGAAAAAATGTTTGCTATACCTATGAAAGCTATCTTTTAATTTCCTTCACCAAACCATTACTGTAAATCATTATATTTTCTTCTTTTTTTTTGCTGAAGTATTTTTTTTTTAAACCAAAGAAACAAATATTTAAATTTCTTTTCCTTTGCTTTTGCTGATGTAATTTAAACTGCTAGAAGTATTGCAGAAATATAGTGGAAAATTACATGGTCGTTTCTTCACTTATATGGATTTAAAGTTTAACAGTGTTCAACAGCAGGAATTTTCTCTGTCAAGGATCATTCACCCCATTTGTGTTAGCATAAATCAAGGCACCTTAAGTCTTTCATTGAAGTTGCAATATTTTCTTTTCACAATCTTGCTTGGATTCATCAGGTAACGTGTAGAGAAAAATTATGACCTTTCTGACACTGCATGAGGTTTCATGTCATGTTATATTACCTCACCCAGGCTGTTTAAGACTGCATGGGTCAGTAATGATTCAAGCAATTTGACATTCTGTGATAGAACTTGACACTGTCACCACACTCTAATGAGTCATGTAAGTAATTAGAAAACAGACTTGCATAGTTCCAGAAATTGGAACTGTTTATTTCATGTGTATAGGTTTGGTTTGTGTGTCAAAGGATACATAAACAAGTTGAAAACTGTAGTGAATACACCAATTCATTTTATCTGAATTGATTCCATATATTTAATTATGCACATGACAACATCAACAGCTTGCGGTAAGCAGCAGGGGAAAAGATTCCATATTATGTCCTAATTGGCTATTAAATTATATCTTCAAATGTTCCTATGTGACTTCCATGCCAAAGTTAATAAAAATTTAGACCACTCAACTCTTAAATACTTCTGAAATTTTATCCATGGTCTTCAAAGAGCAACAATTTTTTTTTTTTACAAAATGGGATTTTTTTTTCTCTAGCATTTATTTCAAAGGGCAATAAATCAATAATATGAATAATTTAAAATAAGATGTCTTTTAAATGGTCCGCTCCAGTTGAATTACAGCTCAGGAGTTGCAGGATGACTGTCCATCACTTCTTCTGCTTTATATCAGAAGAGATAATCTTAATAACAATTCTAGTCCTAACATCTGTGAAGGAAATCTTGTCTCAAAGTGGTGAAAGTGCTGTCATTGCAGCAAGCAAGGGTTTGAGTCTGTCAGTCAGTGAACTCTTCCAAGGCTGCATTTCATCGTTTTCATATAGCAGGTTGCCATGTTCTTTATGCAAGCAATTCTTTCCTAGTTTAAATGCCTGCAGATTAATTACAGAGTTGAGGAACCAGCAGAAAAGTGAAATAGCATTGCTGACACTTTTGTTCTAAATAACATTGCCCATATTTTCTTCTCTGGATGCAAATATGTACACCACCAGTAAAACCATGCAGATTCAGAACTTCAGTTCTCTTCGTAAGCAAGGTTTTACATCTATATCAAATACTCTGTGTATGCTTTAGGACTGGATCTTTCCCTCTTTTGCCTCACCATTGAGAATCTCTTTCAGGAACATTGTGTTATAGAAGGAAGGGTGGTTTTAAGCCAGCTTTTTTGTTGTTCTAGAATCACATCCAAACAGCCACAGAACAGCTTCTTTATTCTGCAGCAATTTGATGATTTTTAAATGCATTGAATGACCTCAAAATATAGGGACAGTGCTGTGTGTGTATGAGTCTGCAAGATGAGACAAGGGGACATGGCCTCAATCTTCCCATGGGGCATTTAGATTGAATATTAGGAAAATTTGTTCACTGAAAGGATGGTCATACATTGGAACAGACTGCACAGAGAAGCAGTGGAGTCATCGTCCATGGAGATATTTAAGAGATACGTAGATGTGGGGCATGGGGGACATGGTTTGGTGATGGACATGGCAGTGCTGGGTAAATGGTTGGACTCAGTAACAATAAAGTTCTTTTCCAGTCTAAATGATTCTGTGATTCTATAATTCTCTTATGGTAACAAAAAAGGACTGTTTAGTTTATGATTAATAGTTACTTTTATTAGTACATCAGATGTTTATTATGGGCACCTACCTATTTCTATACATTTTTAATGAAAAGGTCTCTCAATATTTCGTGTGTTCTCTCAGAAAAATGGATTAAAATGTTAATTCAAGTATTATCTTAATTTACAGGAAACAAAAAAATCCCTATCTCTGATGTTGTCTTCATATATTTATCAAGAATTTGCACTTTTTAAAGAACATGTGGTCACAGCAATTCCATTTTTCCAAGCCATGTGATGGTGATTAAGGATTTATTAACTACCTCAGGTACTAACACTTTGCTCTGTGTGTGTGTGTGTGTGTGTGAACTATACCGCTTGCCATTCTTTTACAAGTGAGTGTATTTGGAACCATAAAATTTTTCATGTTCACAAGATAAGTATAAGCAGTGTCTTGTTTCCTCTCTGAATCTTGGTACTGACATGTTAGAGGTGGTCTTGTTTGTTTCTTTTTTACCAGAGTGCTCCACTTCTCCAGCACACACCCCATTAAAGCTAAGCTCCATTTTGGACCAACACTCTTAAAAGTATTAATGTTTGATCTCAGTTTATGCCTATATATCTTCATAGAGCACATACAGTAGGCATTAGGTTAAATAATTTAAGGTACAACACTCATAGATTAGAGACAGAAACTGGCACTTTCTAACAAGTGACCTGATGGTGTAAGAAGCTGAGAGTTTTTGAGAGGGAGGAAAGAAGAGAGGATGTGATACAGCTTCATCTGCTGCCAAAAATTGTAGTTTGGTCCTGGTTTCCATAGTAGGTCCCTGAAACCTGGAGCTATATGTGCATCTACCTCATGTCCATGACATTGAAAAACTGAGAAAAAGGATGAAAGAGTCCCTATTTGTAGACACTTATTCTTTCCTTCCTAAAAAACCAAGCTGATAATGGCTGATGAAAAAGTTCTCTTTGACTGAATGCATGTTTTTAACATGGATATTCATGTTTGTGTTGGTAATTAATTGAGAAAGCACAGGAAATGTGGTGTCAGAATACAGACTGACACTTTTTAGCTAGTGAGCAGTCCTTGAAAGACAGCCTGTATATTGCCCCAAAGATAGATAAGGCAGGGAAGACTTTAGGAAGCTCATCATCTGTCTGGGTCCTACATTAGCCACATAAAAAAGGAAATAGACTTGATAAACCTCAGCTTTGCCCAGGGAAAAGGAAATAAATTTGGGGTCATGTCTCAGCATCCTTTCTTTTGTGATTTATCACTATTTTAGATGCTGATGGAAGGCCTAAGTGTGTAACTATATGTACTAATCAAATTATCACTTTGTTTCTTCCCTGTATTTCAGTAGTGGTCTTCTGCATAGTGAGATTTCTGGACATGCTTTAGAAATACTTTGTTCAGAGGTATGCCTTTTCAGCAATTTAAGTTATGAAGAGAAACCTTTCAATATCCCTTTGAAATGCCTGAAGCCCGACATGAGTTATTGGTGCACTGTGCTGTAGCTACTGCTGCATCTTACTGTGTTTTTACTTATGCCTGAGTTTATTTACTTTTAATTGTATCGTGAAGTTGACAGTCAAAATGAAAATTTTTCACTGTCAGAGAATGAACAAAAATATTGCTTTGTTTGTTTGTTATTTTGTCTCTGCTACACAAAAATTTGGGTGTAGTAATTCCAGAAAATTTCCTCTAACAGGCCTGCACCAGTTTCCTGTTCTCTAATAAGAAATGGTGAGTGATAAATCATGATTTTCCTTGACTTTTATTTTTTATGATGAGTTTTAATTCTCATTTGGAATAGAATTGGAATTTTTCAACTAGTCTAATTTTCATATAAAGATTATGTTTCTTAATGGAATATTTTAATATGAATAAATACTTTTTTTAAAAAAATTGAAATATACTTACATTTCTTAAAGAGTTTTGCGTTTCCTCTATCAATAATTTGAGGCTTAGAATCCACATAAGACATACTGTTTAAAGTGCAGCATAAATTTTTAAACGTGAAGTGGTTAACCTTGTCAAAAGGAGGTATAACTAGAACTGACACATACTGAGGATTTCCAGTTCACTTCATTCCCCTCCTCCAAATGCTTATAATCTCAATTGCACTTTGAAAAGATTTTCAAAACTTGAAATATGTTCAAACCTGAGGATTGTAAAACTTTAGTACTTAATTCTATCCCACTTCTTGCTGCTCTACTGAAAGATGGAATATTTGAGAGAGAAGTCGATGATCTTGCATCGTTGCAAAATTCCCTATGTCTCAATTAAAGTATAGTGAGTCCAGTGTTCTGGAAGTTCAGCTTCGGCAACCTGCATGCATGTTTGTTATGAAACTGCTGCAAAAATCTGGGGAAAATTACTGTGCATCTCCCAAAAAAGACAGAATAGGAAATGTAAGAAGCCAGCTATAATGAATTTCTAACTGCAATATGATTTATACTGGTAATGCTAACAATTCATTTATGTATGTGGAGCACATATTCCTAAATCTAAATTAAAAACACATGTATAGAAATAATGTTACATCCTACCTGCACTGGGCCTTTTTTTTTCCTGCACCAGAGACATTTTTGGCTAAACTCTAGCTCAGACTATAAGGGTAAAACAAGACAAGTTATTCTGGCAGTACAAAAAAGTTCCTTGAAAGAAATTCTTCAGGGGAAGCATCCCTGGCACTGAACACATTAATTGCTCTGACAGTTAACCAGAGAGCAGTTGGAAAAATCCACAGGCAGTGAGTTACTTACTCTTACTAATAGCTGCACTGGTGACCATTTTTATTGAGTATTAGACTGAGCGGGGAGTCTGGGGATCCCAGACTCCAGCTATTTGCAATTTAAGATTAGTCAGGACTGCACAGTGTGGCACAGAAAGGTAAATCCAAGAAACAGAAATGACAGCTTCCCCAGAGTTGCCAGCACACTTGCTCAGAGGTTCTTTACTTTTTATTTCTTTTTTATTATTTCTTAGTTTAGTGCTGTATTTCCCTGGGGCACATTACTCCTGTCTCAGATGAAATGTGCCATGCAGCTTGCTCAGTTTCAGCTCAAGGCCTTTCCACTGCTGTACAGAGAACAGACACCCTAATCCTTTTCCCATCGCTTTCAGAAAATGGGATTCACAATCTCAATTCAAGACACATAACATCTGAGAAAATGTAAAGGGAAGAAAGGAAAAAGGTGCAGATGATACAGATTAATCATACGAGTTGTGGATCTCTAAATGCATCCTCTGGGCCATTGCTGTTCACTGTTACTAGCGACCGCAGGAAAACTCATGGTCTTCCCAATGTCCTGGGTGCTAAATAACTACTAAATTCTGTGTGAGAATTCAATTTAAAAATATGGGCCAAAAGCTTTCCTAAATAAGGTAGGAAATGGGGATGGTTTGCACAGACCTCACTGCTGACTTCACCAAAAGAGAAATGCACAGGGACATGGTCACTTTCTCTTCTTTGGAGCACAGGACTCAAAAGATTGATTGAAGAAAAGCAGGGAGATTTCTTAATTTAACTCTCCATGATAGTTTTTTTGCCTATGTCTTTCCTTTGAGTTAATGTCTTGGACTGTATCTATCTAGGTATTTCTAAGGGTGACCCTGAGCCAAAGAGACTAAGATTGTGTAGTCACAACTGTTATTATGCTCTACATAAATAAAATGGGGATAATATTACACATTTTATTTGAACTTAAATATTATGCAGGTAATGGCGTAAGCTGGAACTTCTGCTATAGCAATTTTGGTTCCTTCCAACTCTGCACAGTTTATATGAAGCAGGTAGCAGGCTCATTCTTAATTTCACAGGTGGAGAGACAGATACAGGCAAGCACTTTTTATTTAGACAAGTGGGAATTCCACACATACCTAAGTGGCATAATTTTATTGTTATAGTAAACCTACTATAACTTTAAATAGTCAAATGCTAGATAGTTTCTTGTTTGGAATGATCTTACTGTGGTGTTAGAATGTTAAGTTTTTTTAATCAAGAACACCACAGATTTAACACAGGGAAAGTAAAACTTGTCTCTTACAATAATTAGTAATTTATGTTGCTTACAAACTGACAGGATTCTATCTTGAATTCTTCCCAGAAAGCATAAGAATATTATCTATCAGAAGAGCATTCTGCTACAGGAGTGCATGTTCCATAGTAAAATATTCTGTATCAGTTTTAATTCTCCAACTCAGTGGAGTTTCAATCTGGTGCCTGAGTACCCAAACCAAGTTTTGCTCCTTCATACTTGTCCTCTGCTTACCCTGGAGGATAGTGACAGAATTATGCTGTTTCCTTGTGTCCTCTGGGGACTGAACTATCAACAACTCTCTGCTTTGAGAGATCTTTACAGCTGTGAATCAGGGCTGACCTTTTCTGAGACAGACTGGAGGCTTCAGCAGGGGCGTGAAGTTGACCTTGAATAATGAACTAAATATTTTCATATTGATCTCTTGTGACACTTATCACTAGCATGTGGCTCTGCTTGTGAGATGGGGTTTTATGCAACTTTCAAGCAAATGTGATACATATGCTTCATAAATCTGGGTTTCATCCTGTAGCAAACCTCCTATGAAGGTGTGTACAGTTGTTTCCTGTCTCTACTAAGCCAAAATCTCAAGCTTTCCAGGCAAACTTGATGTGTTTGAGCAGACTAACTGTGTGAAGGAAATTCACCACATGGGTACCTGATGTGAAAAATTAGATTTTATTTCTTGGCATGATATAAAGTGTTACTCATATGGAAAGAGCCTTGGACAGGCAGTGATCCTTGAGCATGTACTCTGACTACATTAAATGTTGGAATTTCCTAATTAGGGGACCCTAACTACCTCCACTACCTCCCCACCACCCCCAGTAAACCACACCACACCACTCTTTTTGTAATTTTTCAGTACAGGAGGTTGCCATTCAATGTGTGTAGTAAATAAATAAGTAGATAATACAGTTTCATCTGTCATACTGTTTCTTATCTGTCAAAGCTCTATTTCAGCCTAATCCTCAAAACTGTTGTTTTCCTTGGATCTTAATGTTACCATAAAGTCTTTTCTTGCATATTTAGCAGTCAGTGAATCATTAAGCAAAGCTACTCTTTTGCTGGAATTTACTGGTGTTGAAAATTAAGGCTTTATTCCCTTAATTGGTCTACCCCAATTACTCTCTTCAAGAATTTCAATGCAATATCTTGAATAAAATGTGAAAAATTAATTCCCGGATGTATTTGCTGGAGCAATCAAAAGTGGAATCTATACATTTATATGCATGTTACGTGGTAACACTGTATCTTGGTGAAATACTGGCAAGATTTAATAAACTCATACTAGGCACTGCACTATAAAAGCAGTTTTGTAAAGATTTTGTTAAAATCAGTAGAAGAAGTTTAAGCTTAATTATTTAAGCATTGAAGAAAGATGCTTGCAATTTTTTTTGTCTAGAATACTATGTTAATTACTTTATATCTGGAGATGGAGAAGAATACAGCCATTGGAAATTTGAGTTTCACATTTGTGGAGGTTTTTATGAAAGAAAATGCAGCCTCTAGAAATAACAGTTTTAAGAGCCATAATATTCACCTGTGTAATATGTCTGCCCCTTTCTGTCTCTAGCTGTCATTAATGATTATCAAAAGGTAGAGGAGACTAATAGGAAATTCTGCTTACAACAGTCAAGTTCTGTCCTCATGGGAAATAAGTTCTTTCTAGAACTGGTGTTGTAGAATCTGAGAAGTGCGTTGTAAAGGTACTTCTATACTATAATAGCTAGTTTTCGCATTTGATTTCATGGAGGGTAAGATAGGCTATCCAAATGTTGTGGGACTATCAGAGTTTGCTAAAATATAAAAAAGGGGAAGCAGAATTTAAATTATCAGTAACTTGCAAATTAATGTTAAGTTGTAGCTGAACAAGAAAGATCTTTATATTTCCAAATGTGGAAAACATAAATATAACTTTTATATCAGATTTTACTTATATAAAGGTGATTAGGATAATACCTACATTATTCTTTAAATATTATATATATGAAAACCTTTGCTTTCTTAAAGCATTCACATAAAATTTGCCAGTAAGACAACAGATATTCTAGTCAAAAAAATATGAGATGCACAGTGTTAAACCAAAATGTGTGAAATCTACTCATTGGGGATTTGCTGTTTCTGCTTGGTGGACAATTCTTTCATTTTCCACAGAAACTGGTCATTCAAACTGACATAGTAATTTTCTGACTGGCTAACAGAGGATACCTCACATTTCTGAGGATAGCATGACATTTTGATACTCATTAGTTTAAAATGTCATCTGGAAAGAAATTGCCTCATGTTTGGCACTTAAAAACATTTGAGTGTTATTGCAAGTGAATAATTCCTGATTAGTTTTTATGTCTCTTTTACTCTTGTTTAATTAATATTAAATCATGACATTATAAGGAGTTTCTCTATAAATATATGCAACAAGTAATAAATGAGGATTACATTAGTTCTTCCATGGTTTCTTAAGAGAAGGTTTGGATCACGATAAAACAGCACAGCTCACTTAAGGATTGTTCTCATCATCCCTGAGACTCCTCAATACACTGTTTCAGTATCTATTAGAGTAGAACTAAAGAGTATCTATACCTCCTCTTATTTCAGACACCAGAGCATGGACCAGGTCATGTGTGCTTCCTTGCTTTCAGAGTTCAGATATACAATTAATTCAACTTCTATATGTTCTAAATTACTGGTTTTTTTCTTATTGCATGTTTTATAGGCCACGTTCAATAGTGAATGAAAAATGTGCTCACAGTCTCTTGACTAGGACTAAGATGAGTGATGTGATGAGGTCAGTAAGTATTTCCTAAGGATTGAATAGCAAATGAGACTTTACCTACTAAATCACAGGGTTTTCCCCTGAAGTATTGTAGCATGGAGTTGCATTAAGACTTTCCAAGAATGTCCAAATGCCAAATCTTTCAAAATTTGTGTGTCCTTTAATAAAAGCCACACCAAGTGTGTGCATATGTGTGCTGGCAAAGCTCTCAAGGTGGATTAGGTTGATTATTCCCTCCTGATAGCAATGAAAACATGCAAATAGGCTTATTTCTGCGAGCTGTCTCAATGCATGTAATCAATGCTCAGAAGCAGAGAAATAGGCTAGCTAACTGATTCCCTCATTAATTTAGATTCAGGGTTTCACAATCAACTTGATATTTGAGATATGTTGGCCTAGCTCCATGTATGAAAATAACAAGGTTCTGAATAAAAAAGAACCTTTTAAAATATTTTCATGATCTTGCATCAGTTTTTAAGCCATGCTTTATGAGTTTTTTTACCCACAGTATGAAGTTTGTTGTATTATCACTATAGTTCAGTATGAACCCAAGGCCAAAATACGATTTGTTTTGCACTAAATCTTACAGCTGACAGTGTTTGGTTTGGTAACACAATATTCCTTTAAGAAATCTATAATAAAACCAGAAAAATCACATAATCTTGCAATTAAAGTTCAAAGCTTTAGGGCTAACCTATGAATTAAGCTCAGAGTTTAAAAAATAGCATTCAATGATTTGTTTTGGTATCCTGATTCTGGCTGGGAAGGCTGCTTTTACATCTTTGGAAGACCTTCAGGTTATTTCAAATTATAAAGACATGAAACATTCAGTATTAGGAAATGCTGTTCTTAGAAATGATTCATAATCTGCTCATACCTCAGGCTTTTTACAATCAATCTTTTTCTTTATCAAAATTTCAGGGGAAAAGGTAAATATTTAAATGAAAAACACTATCATATCCCAGAATCACAGTCCCTTCTGAGCTGGAAGGGGCTCAAGGATCAACTCTTCAGAGAATGGCCTGTACAGGGATCAAACCTGCAATCCTGGTGTTATTAGCACCATGCTCTGACCAACTGACCTCATCTCAGGGTCATATGGAATATTTATATGAATATAGAGGATCTTATATCATCTATCAGTAGTAAGAAAATCCCTGAATTAATGCTGTCCACAAACCTAATTGGTTCCTATTCCCTCAGTTGGGAATGATTGGGTTAGAGGCCATTTAAGCCAGCTTGCCACCCACAAGTCCATGGGATCTGATGGGATACACCCACAAGTGTTGAGGGGACTGATGGACATCATTGCTAGATCAGTCTCAGTCATCTTTGAAAGGTCACAGCAGTCAGGAAGGGTAGCTGAGGACTGGAAGAAAGCAAAAGTTACCCCAGACTTCAAAATGGCAAGAAGGAGATCCTAGGGAACTACAGGCTTCTATAATTCTTTGCTTCCAAGATATTAAATTTAAAATGCTCTGTGATATTACAAAGTCAAATACCACAACGATGTATTCATAATTTCTTTGAGAGTCTTAGTTTTACTTTCATTTACAAATACAATTTTATGTAAGCAAATCTACTGAAAATTATAACTGTGAACAATGTCTAGTTTTTAGAGCTCAATCTAATTTTAAGATTTAAGGCAGCATTTCTTTAATACTTCAGCAAAATGTATGTTCTGAAATGGATGCGCTATGAATTTGTTTACTAGTAGGTTTATTATACCTGTGTACTGCTTCCTACTTATAAAACACTCTTGAGATAAGCTGCTTATATTAAAACATTTGCAGGTTGCTCCAAAGCAGAAATATTGGAAGGATAAATATTGTCAGGAGTGATGGACTGTTCTGATGAAGTGATTCGTTATTTCAGTTCCAAGACTTATGAACTTTGCTGAGTGACATGCTGAATGCCCCCGAACACATTAATATGCTGATCTGCCTTCTAAACTGGTGAAAGCTGTGTTTTCATCAAGTATGCAAAAATCACCTCTCTCTGTAGAAGTAAAGATGCCACAAAATAGATGAATTTAGGGAAGTAATGCCTTTAAATTGGGTAGAAGAGTTTTAAATTTTGCTTACAAATCGGCAGGGTCTTGTAGTGAAATAGCATAGTTTTTGTAATGAAGTGGTTCTGAATCTTAAATGTTAACTTCTTGGGATTTGTAAACTCTTAGAGGGCAAAGTGTAAGGATTCAATTTTCAAAGGAGAATTACATGCTCAATTTCTGTTAACTAATCCTTTAGGCAGTACTGAAAATCTCTGCCTTACATCGCACATGCCACTGAGGAATCAGCTTGTTAACATAATGGGTTCTGAAATGAAGGGGAAGGATATTGGAAAAGAGGGGTAAGAGTGGATCATTCCACATACAAAATGCAGTGTAATTAGGGATTTTATGTTCCTATTTCTCTCCTTCTATGTCATTCTTTTCCTTAAGGTTAGATTTTTTCACATCATGGCAGACAGCGGTGGGGAGGAAAGGACATCCTCCTTCCTTTGCTCTTCCAATGGGTGGCTGACACTATCCTGTGTTGTCCCCCTGTACAGGAAGCAGGGGAGCAGAGCTTCCTTCATTTTCTGGCTGCTTCTGTACACCTCTGTGGAAGAGGATCACAGAGCTAATGTGCCCTTGCAATTTAGATATGAAGAACTAAGGCTAAAAATCCTGATAGTTGTTAGTAGTAAATCAAGTTTATGCTGTTAAACTTGGCCCCAAGTAAAACAGAATTCTTTCACCTCTAACTTAGAGGAGAGGTATCTCTCTTAAAGTCAAATCAAAAATATAGGCACCAAGGAAACTCTGTGCCCTTAGGAAACCAGGTATGATCTTTGGACTTTGTCAGTGATGAAGCAACTAAATGCTCTGTAAGTCTCGTTGAGGTTTTATCTCTGAGTTTTATAAAAAGGCCTGTCATGTAAGGGGCATGGTCCTTGAAGGTACTTTAGTGCTCTCCTGGAACCCATGGAGTAAATGGGCATAACAAATCTTTACTAACATGTGCTGAAAAGAGAACATCTGAGTGGATAGGAGAATAGATGCTTTAATTTTAGAATATTTAAAATTATTCCATATATGGAAATTTTTCTAGTCTTCAGTAGAAATCTCATGCCTAGTTTAATGGAAATATTTAAAAATAGTTAAATATATTCAGATATCCGTGTTTGAATTATTTGGACCCCAGACTAACCTGAGAAAACAAGATCTCTTTAGGAAGTAGATTAAGAAAAAACAAAATTGGGAAGACAAAATAGAAAAATAAAAGGAAACAGATTTAGATTTTCTTTTATGACAAGCTCTTCGTATTTATTTAGTGAAGCTGAACCACAGGAAAGAGCATGGAGAAAGTCTAAAAGATGAAAAAGGAGTTGTCATGTATTAATAGATGTGGCAGTGCAAGAAATACTGACATTCAGTTGATTGATAGTGAAATGAAGGCAAAAATGCATGAAGAAAAATGTGCAGAATGAACAAAAGACAAGTATAGTAATGATGTGAGATGAGAATATTTATCATTATTGCACTAATCTTATCTAGAAACCTTTTTATAGACAGATACAATTGCACAAACAGAAATGAACGAAATGAAAATTACATCCAGGTCAATGAGGCAGCACAGGCCTCAGCAGTTTAATCACATGGTGGTCCCAAGGTCCACTCTCCTAGTGCCAGCACAGCCACCTACAGACCCTGCCAAGCAGCCAGATGCTGCTGGAGGATGAGGACCTTACACAGTTGGCATTTAACTCTTGAGACAGAAGCAAAAAATGTTCAGGCTTTATTTTAATGACTGAATCACATCTTGCTTTAATAGATGAATTTAAATTCTCATATGCTCCTACAACTCTTTTAGTAAGGATTTTTATTTTGATGTGTGTTATGTAGTATATCCTGTTCTAATAAGAACATTGCTTTTTTTATTGGAATGTTAATACCAACATAAGTCCATCCCAGCTTCATCACATACTGCTTTAATTAGGACGCATTCATTTTGTAAGGAAAACCAGCAAAAGTTTGATTTTTTGTTATGATTATAAAAAGAATCATTAATGATAGATGTAACCTCTAGTGGAAGCCTGACAGTACTCATTGCATATCATTAACTTCCCAAGCACAGTTTCTCTATATATTGTTAATGTTCTCCTTTTGATTTTTTTTTTAAATAAGATTCTCTTTGTAGTAAGCATAAGAAACTTGTTACACAGCCTATGTGGTATTTTTTTTCAGAGCACTAGCATATTTGATGTCTTTACATCAAAGAATTTCCAAGGCATGGAAACACCCACACATTATTTAATCAAATTTATTGAAAATACCTGTGAAAGACTTCAAGATTTTCTCTGGGGTTTATAGAGAAGTCATTTGGACTCAAGATGCACAGTGATGCACTCCAGCTATCACACTCTTAACATTTCCTCTGTGGATGGGTTTTTCATGTAGCTGTAAATCTCCGTAATGTTACACTCTAAATTTGCAGGAACTGATTACAAGAAGACTTATTCCTATTAAAAAGCAAAACAAAACCAAAATTGATGACAGGAAGATACCATAATTATTGCATATAGAGAAACACCACATGTAGAGGTTTTGGTAGTTGATGGTGGTTACCTTGCTACAAAAGGGAAGTATCTGACTATGCTTGAAAATGAATGGCTATTTCAGTCTGGTATGAGCTGCAACATAGTATATATAATACATGGTTGTCCTCCAACATCAGCCAAGGAAAGTTGACTTTCAAAAGTCACTCTCCTGATACAATTCCATGGCACATTGCTTTAGAATATTGGATTCCTGTAAAATAAGAAAAAAAACAACTAAGCATGGTAAATCAGGCAATATTCTGTTTCTAGGTTACTTGATAAATGCTATTGCAGGAAATTTTAAGGCTGGAGTAAGGAATGAGCAGGGAATAAGGGGGAAAGTGAGTTGTTTGGTCTCTAGTTCTCTCATTCTAGTCATAAAAGTACTTGTGTTAGTTCCTCTCTGCTGACTCTGACCAATGTAAATCTGCCAAGACTACAAGGAAGAATAGAAACAAGTGCACTCTTTTTGTATGCTGTTTGGTTAGAGCTGATGAAAAAACTCTTTTTTTCTTTTTTCTTTTTTTTTTTCCCAGCAAACAGGAGTAAATTACTTTCAAAAACCTTTATTGAATGCAAGATTTCCTCCCTGATTTTCAATTATCTTCATATTTAGTACCTCACTCTCTTCTTCACATTCTTTCTACATCAGTTGCATGTCTAGCTGATAACTGCAGAACTTTTTGGCATCCATAGTGGAATGTTATAAGAGATAGAAATAGGCAGATATTTTAAAAATGCCACTATTGCCTAAGAGTTGTACATATACAAAAGATGATAGAGGTGATGCTTTTCATCTGTTTCCTCCAGTCCCTGTGGGAACAGGAGATACAAATCAAGGAACTGAGAAGAAATGAAAACTTGCACTAATTTTGTAAATTTCAGCTTTTCTCTCATGGTATATCCAAACTGGAATTGTTACCCTTCTGCACTGTATATGACCTACATATTTTTCTGAAATTGCAGTGATATGCAAAACCTAAATTAATCAAAATATTAAGAAGAAAGTATGCCTCAGGGTAAATATAGGGTGAATTTTGTACTGCTTTGTAAGTTTCAGAAGATTAGATTTTAAAAAAGTATTTTAAATAAACAGAAGATTTTTTTCCCAGCTGCAAAAGCCTACCTCGTGCCAGACTCAGAATAAAAGTGTAAAGCCCTCTGCTATGGTGGTGCTCATCAGAAGAATTTCTGACAGGTATGCTAAAGAAACTTCTTGGGAATCTTACCAATAATAAAAAAATACCTTAAGAATTCAAAATCCTGTTATGTAACATTAGTTTATCACTCCACAGGATGCTAACCTTGCAATGTTCTGGTAATGTTTCTCCAAGCTCACTCTCATCCCAAAGCAAGCAAGTGAAGGTATTGTCAGAGGGTGATAACTGTGACAGAAGCCAAAAAAAATTGCACACCTTAAACTCAAGCATTTTTTATCATGTCCCAGAGTCACCACTTCTAAATACAGGTAGGATTTTCATGTTTAATTTTCAAAATATGGGCATGTCAGATATAGATATTACCATGCACATTGAACTCCAGGTTTCTGTCATCATAAATAATCTTTTGGTGGCTTTATTGGTTAGGAATTTTGGTTGGTTGGTCGATTTTTTTTTCTGGAGCCATAGTATTACTTTGATTTATAATTATATGTGTGAGAAAAATTCATTTTTCAAATGAAGGGACATTTTTTCCATTCTAATCTGAAAGCTACATATGACTTTTATGGCAGCAACAGTGTCTGTTGCAGCTTTACAGTAGTCTTAACACTACCCAGAAGTGAAAGGAAAACCTGTGACAATGTCAAAGGTTAATCCAAGTGGAAATTGTGATGAAATATGACTGGCAGAACATGGCTTAAAAAAATTGAAAAAAAATCTGATTGAAACATTAAGCACTCATGCATAGCTAAAATTCAAACACAAAGGACTGAATTTGACTAGTTTAGCACATGTGGGTAGATGTGACGTTGAACCTCCAATAAGCAGCCGCAGCCCCGACGCCACAATGGAAAGGCAAACGGCTGCGCCGGGACGCGTGGCCAGGTGGGGCACCGGATCTGGGGAGCACGCAAGAGCGGCACGGAGCTCGGGGGGCAGAAGTCCGGCAGGAACCAAGGTGGGACGGAGAAACGTACGGACACAATCTCTGTTCTTCCAGGGAGAATTATTAGGATCTTCGGGTGAGGGTCCAGAGGAGGCAAAGGGGGGCGGGAAAGGGCAAAGGTGCATAGGCTGAAAGCCCAGAGACTGCGACGCCCAGCACATGGTGGCAGGGGTTTATATGGGAAGGGAAAAGGGGAGGGGGTTAGCTCCCGAGAGCCAACCCGGGAAAGTCTGAGGGGAGAAAGGCAGGGGTACACACCAATAGACTTCTGATAGGGCGGGATGCATAATTCAAAAGAACCAATAACATAAAGAGCTAAGGAGAGCAAAGGAGAAACCTCTGGAGAAGGGGGAGGAGAGTGCAGAAACACATTGCTACAGGTAGATGCTTGTTGAAATACAGTTGCTTTGTGCTGCCAGACTTGACTTTTTTGTCAAATTAAAATGATGAGGTGGCATGGAGCCATTGTAGCAAGTCGGTTTTGGCATCTTTGGCCAAATAGGGGAAGAGGAAGGATGGCCACTGCACACATGGATTTAAACCCTAGTGGTTGTTTTATTGACATAATAGGGTTTATACCACGGAGAGTCAACTAGTACGAAGATCTGCTGTTCATTTCCAGCTGTAGCACTGGTGTGTGTTGTGTGTGTCTATTTGCATAGGATGCTTTACATAAATGCCCCTTAAATTTCCCTTTTACTTCCCCCTTTCTTTTCTGCAGTTAAGTTGAATTCAGAGCTTAATCCAATAGCCCAGAATCTGGACTTTCTTGTATTTATATCCGACATTAGGGAGCTTGTGTGTACACATTAAAATATAATCTAGAGCTGAAAATAATGAAATAGGTATTTGGAACATATTGTATTTGGAACTTCCTGCATTGAGAGTTGCAGGAGGTGACTAGGAATAGAAAAACTGATCCTAGGAGACATGCTGATTTGCTTCTCTATATAAGTTAAATTTTTCAAAATGCTGGTCTAAAGTGTATTATACAATGCACGATTTTTAATATTCTTATTTTAATCTGAATGTATGGATAGACATGAACTTCTGCCTTAGTTTAATTCTCTACTTTATCATATCATTGTCTTGTTTTCTTAAAAGGGAAGCCTTTGAAACACCACTAGCTTTAAATTGCAAACTTCATGAAATTGCCATGTAATGAAGATTCTGGTTTGCTTAAAGCATCAGGTGCTTTCCTTTGATAATATAGAGTGTTGGAAATTTTTTTCCCAATCCTTTACAAAGGGAACCTCATCAGCTGATTGATTGACCACAGAGTCAGCTTGATATTTATAGAAACGTGAGATCCTTGTTTTTAATTACCAGTCTGTTATTTCATTTATTAGAAACTGATGTAGATACAATTCAAGAGAGACATGATGAAAAAAATTCCTCATGTAGAGAAACAAAACACAAAATCCACTAGCTGTTTTTTTTCTAAACTGTGGGATGGTTCTTTCATGGTTTTACCACTGACATATTCAGCACATTGTAATGTCTTGGTGGGCAGAGCATATTAATCCCATACTTAATAAAAAAAGTTGAATGCTTTTCTGTTTGTAGCATGCAGCCCTTCTTTCATCCCTGCTCTGTTGCGTCAGAGTCTGTGTAAGGTTTCACAGACAACTTGTTGTTGTCTAACCACGAGGAGTAGGACAAATGCTTTTTTCCCCAGCAAAATCAAAACCCTAAGAGATTACATTAGTATTGCATTCAGTCTGGCACTTCTGGGAACTCACAGCATAAAGAATAGCCATTTCACTGTGAAGTATTTCCCTCCTGACTCCGTGACTGTTGGGGAGGCAGCTGGAGAGACAGGAAAGCCGTTCTGGATGTGATCCTGATGGAGATACTGCTCTCGTTGCCTGTCCATGGATGGTTCATGTAGTGTCCCAGGCAGACTGGAAACTTCAGATGAAGTGTATCAGGGAGACCCTCCTATTGAGTCAGGAGGTTCAGAAAGACCTCCCTTGATTTCTAAGATCTGTCTCAGAGAGGAGTCTAAGTGTGGCTGGATCCAATTCTAATCCCAGGTTTGATCAATAATTTGTGTCTAAAGGGTTATAAAGGTGCAATCGAGCCTTTGTACAACTTTGTCCTGCAGGGTTAAGGATGGCAACCCAAATATACTACTATTAATGAAATAAATAATTTATTTAAATTGATGGTGATAGTGATAACGATTAGACTAAAAGACTTTGATCAGAATTATTTACTACACAGCATAGATCATTAAAACCACTAGCAAAGCACACCATTTATTGAAGCAATATTGAAGCAATGATGTTAAATCTAGCAAAATAATTAAGTAGATTGATGTTACACACCCGATGACTGTTGGTAAATCTCTTTTTCTGTGCCTGAAGGATTAAACTTGAGAAGCATCCCAGCTTAAGGGTGGAAGATTCACACACACTTCAAGAAGCAGTGCGTTAGGAGACCCTGCCTTTAGAAAGTGGGACTGGCCTTTTACAGTATAGAGTGATTGTCGTTTCTAGGAGTCATGTTTCTGAGTCATGCAGTCTTTAGCTCATCAACTTTAGACAAGTTATCAGTGCCATCACTTGTTTGTTCCTTTATCAGGAATTTTCTCTGCCATGTGCTCACTGGTACTATTTTCTGTCAGGAATTGTTCTTCACATCCTCAGAATATTTAACTTTCGGATTGATGAGTTAAGCTAGTCTTGGTATTCTTCAACTCCAAAAGCAGTGTGACGTCCCTTTTCCATCCACCACGGATAACTTTTGGAGGTAGGTTAAAGTTCAAGGTATTTTATTGCTTAGGAAGAGGTTCTGCTCCATGTGGCCAGCAATGCCTCAAGCCAGGGAGGCATCTGTACTAGGAGAGGCAGTGACCAACTCACATACTAAGTTAAATCAGGGTTATTAGAAACACATTTTCAGTCTTTTGGTGATTTCTCTTACAAACAGGTGCTATGAAGGCACCATAACATAAGAGGTGAAGTGAGCTCTAAAGACCCATAAGTTTCAGAATGCAAGAGTTTAGAGCTGCAGCTCAGACCAAATAGATCTTGGTAAATCCTATATGCATCTGTTGCTCAGTCTTCAGGCTTGAGTGAGTGCATATGCACTTATTATTGGAAAGTGAGAAAATGCAGATATCTGGGACCAAGTAAAAGGATAATTTGTAAAAGTTTGCAAACTTTAAAAAAAAAAAACAAACCAAAATCAGCTGGATAGTTAGAAGAATCTTGTGTTTGTTTTATGGATTGTTAGTGTAACATTGAAAATTATAAACTCAAATCACTTCAGTGCAACAAAGAAAGGATTTTAGTCCTGGCTGACCTGTTCAATTAAAATTCAATATCACCTCTGAAGTTGTAACAGATGTCTGTATAGACTGGAAGATGAAATTCCTTTTCTGATAATATTCAAAGCATTCAGTTTTCACTCCACAGAACTCATTTTACATTTGCTGTGATTAAAAGATTTTCTCTGCATGGAGTCAAGAGTAGTTTTACATTTCCCTATAGCAAGATCTGGTTTGACCTTATGAATCCAACTGTTATTTTGTATGCCGAATATATAATAACTGAATCTTAATAAATCAGATTTTTCCCCCTTTTCATCTTTTCTTTTTTGAAATTCCCTTCCCTTCCCTTCTCTTCCCTTTATAATGTACTCTCTCATTAATAAGAAATCCAAAATATTCAAGCAAATATTGTTATAATGAATGCTTGAATTGTACAGTGCCAGCTTTTGTACTAAATTATTCAGATAAAAATAAACATGGACAGTTTGAAAACAAACTAATATGATGAACTAGACTGAATAAAGAATTAATGAAAAACAGTACAAATATTTGTTGGTACATTTAACTGTGAGGATTAAGTGGAAGGGGAGAGGTAATTTTATCTTAAAATAAGGCAAATTGAATATTCTTTCTCGTGTTTGCTTCACTGGTAGATCTAGTGAGACTTCACACAGGGATTTTGCCAAAGATTTATTTCATATTCCTGATGTCTGTGTGGTCATTTAATATGTGGCCCAAATTACTCAAGGAGATCTTTATGTGAAGGCTTTTTTTAACTTGGGCTATTTTATAAATTAACTGCATCCTAAGAAAATGCAAATGAGGTATCCCAAAGAAGGGAAATTCCTGCATCATCACATTGCCACTTGGATGTCTGTCCTGTTGTGCACATATAGGTGTGCAGAGCTGTTTTAGATGACCTCATTTTTAATGATGGTTTAGTCCAACTATTCCCCAGATGCTGTCTGGGCACCAGGTGGGTCTTTAAGTCACAACCGTGTGTTTCACCTGTGCAAAGGACAGCAACAAATGAAATATTTAGTCTCTGGATCCTGTGTTTCCCTTGCCACCCTTGCTGCCTACCCGGTCAAGTATTGTGGGAATATCGCACATCCCCTAAGAGGTCTCTGCAGCTGACAACTTTTCATGTCCACAGATGCTCTCACGCAGCTATGCTGTGTTTAGATACACACACGTGGCGCCTGCCACAGTTCCCCAGGGACTGCAAACATTCCCCATCACAGCTGGGCTTTAGATGCCAAGTCTGCTTCTGTGTTCCCAGAGTCAACAGTCAGGTTAGACAGTCTTACTGAGGGGATTCAGATGTTAATAGAAGTGTATACATGCAGAAAACAAAAGCATCTTCCTATGGAAGTTTATGTTTGATTAGCTGGATGGGACCCAACAGTTCCTGTGTAAGTCTGTGTTAGATTATCCATTTTTCAAGTCCTGAGAGAGAGTGTCAATTCAGTCAGCTGAGCAAGAATTCATGAGGAGCAGTAGCTCATGAAGAAAAGCTAGTTATTTTGAATTAGATGGGATGAGAAAACTGCCAGAGTAACACCAGTTATGAATAAAAGGATCCTTCTTAACCAATGAGTTCAGACCAGACAAGTCAAAACATTAAGTTGGATTTTTTTGTTGTTGTTGTTGTTTTTGTTGTTTGGTTGTTTTTTATAAGTTTGTTTGCTTGTGTGGTTTTGGGTTTGTTTGGTGTTTTGTTTTTTAGTTGGTTGGTTGGTTGGTCGGTTTTCTGGTTTTTTGTTTTTTTTTTTTGTTAGTTTGGGGTTTGTTTTTTTTTTTTTTTTTTCCCTTTTTTTTTTTTTTTATTTTAAAGATATGGTTTATTTTTTCTTTTGTTCCTGTAAAATATTCTAGAGTACTGGAAGGCAAATAATTTATACCTTGTTGTCTCATCATATAAATGCTTCTAAAGGAGAAATATGAATACCCATAGTCTTGCATTTAACTGCTGCTGTGATTTGTGAGCATATATGTTAGTGCCTCACAGTGGTCATGAACTGGGATGATGCTGTGCTGTAGAAACACATGTCAAATGCTTCTAGCTCCAAGAGGCTTTCTAAACTTCCAGACCTTCCTGATAGGGTCCTTCCTGGAGAACCAAAAATCTCACTGCAGTTATTACTATTCTTTTGTATTTCCAGCACTCAGCGCAAAATATGTTTCATTGCCTAAGAAAAGCAAGAAATTTATATAATTCATAAAAAACTCAGTCAAATAAATTTCAAAGCACGCCCAATGTTTCATTATGCCTTATGTTTTTTGTTTTAAAAAGCCCACCATGTTTAAAGGACTGTACTATTCTCCTTTATCTGAATTCAAAGATGCACAGCAGAGAACTATGTGCAAGAATTAGCTTTTATTTTATTTGTGACAGATTCATTGTTTGCTTTTGCCAGGCTCCAAACCACCCACTGAACAACATGAATATTCAGGAGTTGTCAGCAGCTGCAGCCAGCTTGATTTTTCTCAAGAATTCTAGTATATACAATGGCAATTAATTCACTTTTGTATGCAGTGGTTGTGCATGAGCTGTTCCCTGATATGATTATTTTGGAACTTTTTTTAAAAATCTGAGAAATATTCATGGTTACCCCAAAAGCACATCAGCCCAAAAACCCATGAAAAAGCTCAGAACTTACAGGTCTTTCTGTTCAGACATGAACACCTGCTCCCTTATAGAGAGATTTAGGAATGCATAAACTTGAATAACTATTTTCTTACAGTCAGGCACAGTGAGCCTAGCAGCTTACATGAATTAAGTTTCTTGGGTGTGATATCAAAACAGGATTTCAGTTTTCAGTGACTAAGTATGTGGTTTTGGAAGGAAGAGTTTGTTATTGTCCAGAGCAAGAAGTTACAATATAAGCATAGAATTCTGTGAATGTTTCAGATATTTAATGGTATATGCGAGTGGCATTTATTCTCTCCAGGAAGATTCTGGAGACGTAAGGGGCACATATGCATGATGGTTGTGCTATAGTTAGGATGGCAGTGATGACTGTAATGAAAAATGGGGTCTATGGATTTGTGTTGACAGAAAGCTATAACAACATCACAGACTTTTGAGGATGGCTGGGAGAACATCTCTAATTAGGTATGGTTTGCTTAATGGGAAGACACTTGGTGTGCTCTAGAATGCTGTAGTCCGCTGAGATATCCCAGGCACACTGCTACAAGAAGAAAACCAATTGCTTTCCAAACTTAAAAAGGAGTCTATTCAATCAGACTCCAAAATATTATTAGTATTTGCTGTACGAGCAGCTTGGATTTCCCCAAGTGGTAATTGAAATTTTGTTTTAAGAGGCTGTTTGGTAAGGCTGCTGTTTAATACATGCATGGATAAGAACCTTCCTCGACTGTAGAATTTGGTCAGTGTGAATATACCCTTGTCCTTGTGCACTCCTCTGAAGCGTAATCACTATCTTTAAGTGGTCAGAGTTAAAGTAGGTTGTTACTCTTTGAAATAAAATAGTTAACTTAGAGTGGAGAAGGTTTTATGTGACTTATACTTCAGAACACATCCTGTTATTCCTAATATAATTCTGTCTTTTGGTAACTTCTGACTTCCTGAAAGACAAATAGTTGTAACTGTAAATTTTCCATTCTTGGTAAGAAATTATTTTAAAGTTTGTTTACAACTGGGGTAGCCTTTTCAAGAGTTTGAAATTATAGAGTAATGTCTATTTTTAATAATGCTCTTATCTCATTTTCACACTGAAAAAGAATTGGTGCAAAGAGAGACATTGCCAGTAACGAGCAAGGCTTTTTCAAAGTCAGGATACATCATAGAAGCCAATTGCAAAAGGTGCCATTACTTCCTGTTTGACGGCCCTTATTATTTTGATCTCATAAATCCTTTGTCTGTCTTCTTACTTCCCTTACAAGAAGATCTAACTCCCCAAATATTCTTGCATGGGATCCTTGTATTTAGTTTTTTGCAATTAAAAGTAATAACAGAAAAGCGCAGCAGAGCAAAAGATAAAGCAGTAAAGACCTAGTTGTATACTTATGAATGTTCATCTGTGTATGAAAAAGCAATCAATAGATCAAACACACTTATCTATGTACTTCTTTCCTGAGGAGTCTTCCATGAATTCTGTATTGAGCAGGTTTTTCCCAAGAAACCCTATGTTACCCAGAATTTTATTGGACCTTCAGTTATTAGCAATCCATTTTACATGTTGTTGTCACAAAGAAAAGACATTTTGTCTTTTGAGCCTTACAGAATAAATCTGATATCCCTGGACACTGAGAACTAGAAAAATATTTCCTTTCCAAAAGGAGTGATGAACATGTTTCCATGTTTGGACTTGCCAGTTCTCACCATAAACAGTGAGGAAAACTGACCTATTTTTTTTTTTTTTCACTCAGGCAGAAATGCTCCAAACCAGCCTCAATCATAAGCAAAACAAACAAAGATAAATAAAAGATTACTCTAATATTTATGGTGTGGCTACAGTGCAAGGCTGTCACGACCCTGATGGTCCTAAAAGTTACTCACTTTGCAAGGGTTTCCAGAGACAGATATTTTAAGTATTTTGGCTGGGTTTTTTTGCCTATCTGATGGAGATATATAGATATCTGGATGGATGCATAGATAGACAGACAGACAGACGGATGGATGTAGGTAGGTAGCAGGGAAAGAGTGAACAGGAGAATTCCAATTTCATTAACTTTTATGAAAGAAGCAGCTCAAGTAAACTACAGGTGTAAAACAAGAAGACAGTTGGAATTTGGTTTCTTACTGATATAACTTCAGCCAGCTTTTTCTTTCTGCTCTTTCTTCCTTTTGAAATTCAATTATTTCTTTTTCACAGGGGTTTGGGCCTCTCCAAAACATTTCCAGCTGTCCTTTAAGCTGTGAAATATGAAGATAAAGACCACCTGGAAGTGCAAAGCCTCCCACTTTGATTTTACAAAATTGTAGTACCACCTGTGCTGAGTTTGCCTCTGTAGACTAATTCCATTTTTCCACTGTTGAGCTTTCCCTCACTCTCCTCATACAGCAGCTCTGAGGATTTTAATAAATGTAAAAGAAATTTCATTATAGGAAAAATTGATTCCAAGCTCCAGGAAGCTATAAACTCTTGGAGGAGAGAAGGTGAAATAAAAAGAAAGAAATATGGAGCAATAAAACTATATGGTGTTTGCAAACAAAGCAGAAAAAAGTTTTAAGCAATACATGTTGCTAATGGAAGTTAATGACCCAGAAGCCACTGCGATCTTCCTCTCAAATTGCTTCTCTCTCTGCTCCCTGATTTTTTTAATCCAAATAGTTCCTTGACAGTGTTCTGCTATTTCTTTTCCTCTAATTTCAGTCATGTTGCAGCCCCTTCGTCACCTGTGTATTAGTTTGCATGGTGAATAGATTTGGTTCAACTTGAACCACAACAGGATTTAACAAAGTGAAAATATTTAATTTTGATTTAAGGAAATGTTTTGAAGGGGGCTGGGCAAGGGTAAACGAAACTCTTCTAATTTTCATTCTTGAACTGTAGTTTGTTTACATAACAAGTCATCCTCTTTTTTCCAGCAAAAGGCTGAAAAGCTCATTTCAGAGCAAGACCATTTTTGCTGAATAACCTCAGGGGGCTTCTGGGTTTCCCGTTTGCTTTGAAACCTATCAGGGCATAAGCCGCCCAGTGTTTGTGGTTTTATGGCAGTCAAACAGGAATACAAAAATAGCTCACCTGGAGCCTGAACTATATTTCTTAGAACCGCTACAAACCTGAGATCTTCTGAACGACCTTCAGAGCTGTTTGATTTGAAAAGTTCAAGTCATCTGTAGTCCTACTTTCTTCTCTTGTATGTCTACTCTCCTAAAGACTTGGCTTCAATAACCACAGTGCTGGAAGACAGCGGCAGCTAATGCTTGATTTAAAATACAGGTTTTATCCCTTTCTTGACAACTTTCTGTTTAATTTTCTACTCATGCTCTGAGCTTTTTATGCCAGAGTCCTCATTTTTTTTCAGTGCAGGACTTTGTGGGTGCTACCAGAAATCCTTGCAAACATGGCCATTTTATGTCTAGCTTTTCTTAATTTTACAAACTGCTTTACATAATAAGTGTGCTTCTGTAATGCTGTCAAAGCACTTTGTGGCTCACCCTCACATGAACTACACACAGAGCAATTTATATCAGAGTTCATTTCTTAATAATTATGTTAGCTTCATGGGGAATGGACTAGTGGTCACACAGCTGAAAAATAAGCATTTTTACTACTGTTCTTTTATAGCCAGAGATTGACACGTAGCTGCCTAGTATATTGGTATAGATTTACAATTTCCTTTACTATAACTTTCTCCATATATTTTTTCATAGATGTCTGAACACACTACCCTTTTGCAGTATATTCATTACTAAGAGTGGAACACTATCGTGGGGCACAAAAAGCAAAACTGGTTTTGTAAACATTTAATAAGCTGAATCTTGATCTCCTATGGACCATCTAGAGAATAGTTGTTGTTTCTTGGTTTTTTCTGATGTGGATTTCTGTTGTTTCCCTTGGTAAAACTAAAAACTACCACCTAAACTGTATCTATTTGTACTACAGCATAAGTGACAACTGAAAAATTACTTTCATTTTAGTCCTTTCAATTAATTCAGGACATGTATTTACAGTCTGCTATCTACCATTAACATGATGCCAAAATTTAGGTGATCTTTGGTACACCAATATTATGTTTTGGAAATGGAGTGTGCTTTAAAAAGCATAACTTGCACACATTGGCATGAGTATAGGAGAATCTAGATTACTCTTTCAATATGTAACGTGGTCACCTTCTATTTTCTTATCTTTTCCACCTCTTTAAATGCACTACCTTGTTCTGAGAACAGAAGATCCAGAGGAAAATAATTTATCAACATCTGCAAATCTGTATGTTCTTTATTGAAAAATTTGCATTCTTTCATTAGTGGAGAAAGAACTGAAATTCTCCATCCATCCTTTCCAAAATGGCTAAGCATGCTTCGGTAAGCCAGATCAAATCTCATGATCCTCTTCAGAGATATGTTTAGTTTAGTTTGAACCTGGACATTTTTCTTTTTTTTTTTTTTATTTCAAGGGTTTCATTTTAATGCATTGGCCACATGATGTGCTGCTTTTTGCAAATTAAATATCTTCAGCTTGTAGGTGAAGAGGTTATTTTCAAACCGTGCTGTAATTTGGTTCAGTGTTTTTCTTGTTTACAAAACCTCAAGTTTAGATTCAGAAAAAAATAACAAACAGGCATCTGGAGAAGGCTCCAAATTAACCTTTCTTTATATCTGTATAGCAATGTATTTGGTAATTTCTCTGGAAAATGTCTCTAGGTGCTTTGAAATGTTTCTTACTCCATTCAAAACAGACTGGCTCTTCTGTTGTCTCCCACTTTACATGGTGCTGTACAAGCAAGGTCTCTAACCTATTTTTTATGTATTTAAAGCTCAGCAGCTAACTCCTAGTCCATACCAGGCCTTCAGTCTCTGTCCCTCCCTTTCAATTCTTTCTTGGAAAGCTTTATATAAGATCTGGTATGAGAGTTATTGCCAGAACGTAAACTCTTATCAACATAGTTTGGAAGTTATGAAACATGTGAAGTTTCTCACTGTGTGAATTCCAATAAATCATTAGATAAGAGAAATAGGTAGGTAGTTAAAAACAAAGTACTAGCAGAATCAAAAATCAGGAAAATTGAAAAAAAAACCCAGTCCATAACATAAATATGTTTTGCAAAATTAAAAATATGCTGATATGTTTAAATGACCTTCTGTACTGGATTTGCATGGCCAGGTTTTGGTAGCTGTTGCTTGCTGTAGAAGCTTGACTCAAAATAACCTTATAGATCTAAAGCTGGAAAATATATACAAACTATCCTTATGAATATACGCATTTTACTTCTGAAATATCAATGTTTAAAAGTAATATACCTATTATTCTAATCTCCTAATTACAATTTTACACTTAAAAAATGCATGTGTTAAATGGAATATAGACAATGTACTTACCATTATACAGTTTTGCCTTTCTGAGGAATCTAAAGAAATCTCTGGCATTCTGTGCTCTCTTACACGTTAAAATGAAAGCTGTTTTTTAGATGAAATTATATACCCTTCACTATTGTTATATCTGGTCTCTTCATTAGGGAATATAAGGGATGAAATTTTATCTCCCACTGCATGCCATACAGAAGTAAAATCTATAGACACGTTTCCTGTCCATGTCTATTTTTCTCTTTCCTCTTTTCTTGATATTTAAAACATAACATAACATTTAGCGAACTTTTGCACTAAGCAATTTTGCATTTTGGGGGATAGAAATTGATTTTCCTTATCTTCACATGTGAGCATTCTGAGTGGCATTTTTCCCTTGTTTTGGAAGGAGAGAGCCTGAATCAACTATCAGCATGAAAAAAGGGACAAGAAGTATGATGTTCAGATGGAAATGTGTATAGAAATACAGGAAATTAGGGGGAAAAAATTTCATTAAATGAAAGACAAAAGGTCATCTAAGCATGAAGATTAGTTATTTTGCTGAGATGGATTAGGGTTATGGTAAGCATATTAATTTCTTATGAGTTCCCTTAGACACCCATTACTGAAGGTAAACCTTTTCTGTGTGGACAAAACCTTGACAAAAGTTCCACAATATTTCCATCTTGTTATTTTTAATAGTTAAAAGAGACCAGAATTGAACATGGACCTTTTCTTGGCCTTCTTCCACAGCCTGGCTTTTACCCATCATACCTGCCAGCTCCACTTTTAAATTTAGCACAGCATGGTAGCATGGTGTAGCACAGATTCATAAGTAATGGATACATTTAGGAAATACAAGTATCCTGCTCCTAACTGCAGTTTACAGCTAGGCACAGTTTGCAGTGAAATGAAGACATTTGGATTTACGGGTATTTTCCACAGTCCTCCTAGATTTAATATAGGAAAGAATTTCACTCATTGTTTTGCTATATAATTTGTTATATGAAAAGAGAGAGAGTTAACTTAAAAAATCTTCTCAGTGACCTTTATACATGATGTCAGGAAATCAGACAAAGTTTCTTCCAAATGGCTGTGACAAAATAACCCAGGAAAATGGAGAGAACAGGACTACACAAAATAAAATTTCAAAGAAGACTTATGATCTACAGGTGATGCTTGCAGTGCTCAATATATGGTAAACACTGCAGTCAAATGCTTGAGATGGAAAGAAGTCATATCCAATCTATATAAAACTTGATGCTCATCAATGCAGAAGAAACTCAAACAGATGTCAAAAGAAGTGAGAATCATATTTTGTAACAAATAACTGCAAAGAAAATGACTCATGTACCAGATAATGGAAATAACAATTACAGTATAGCATACAACAATAAGAGAATGAGTCATAAACCACTTGAATCAGAGGAGAGAAACATAACTGACAGTTTTGTGGTGAGGAGAAATGCAATGAGTGATAGATACTTCTGAAAAGTAAAAAATCCCAAAACCCTGGATTGTGAAAAACAAGTCTCTTGAAAGAGGAAGAAGTCTGGCATTCATTGTATAGTTCCAAGTGCTGCCTCTGCCATTCCATGTTAATGGTTTTATGTGGCATTTGCATTTTTTCCTTACTGACTGCAAAGGAAGGATGATTCTTCATTTATGCTGTGTAACTCATGATCAAGAGCACTGAAATTCCATTGCAATGGCTAAATTAGTATCTCAAAGAATAGACAAGATGCATTTGACTGGACTTGGCTCAGCTCAGTGGAGCTTGGAAAACTGAATCTCTGTGTGAGGCCCAAATCCTCTTTCTGGTTCCATCACTCCAAGGCCAAAGCTGGTTATGCAGTGAATGACATGGCAGAAGGCAGACACAAATTCTGTGCCGTTTCATAATACTCCATGGTGCTGACAGATCCCTAGGCATGATACAACTCACCTTTTAAACTGACTCTCATGTTTCAGTATATCAAAACAGACATGAACCTAGTACAGGGCTGCGTTTGGGATTTAATATGGACATCATATTAATATCACACAGATGTTCTGGCTGTTGCTGGGCAGTGCTTACACTAAGTCAAGGACTTTTCAGTGATTCGTGCTCTGCTTAGTGAGGAGTGGCGCAAAAAGCTGGGACAGAGCATAGCCAGGACAAGTGATCCAAATTGTCCAAAATGATATTCCATGCCACGGTATGCCACAGCCAGTATTTAGGCTGGGGGAGTTACCTGGAATTGGCACCTATCACAATTCTGGGACAGGGTTGGTATAGGTCAGTGAGTGGTGAGTAATTTGTTTTTCTTGGCTTCTGTTACTCTCTCCCCTGCTCCTTATTACTAAAATCATTTCCATATTTTGTTTCAATTATTAAATTGTTCTACTCTCAACCCATGAGGTTTGCTTTTTCTTTCTGATTCTCCTCCCCCCCAGGAGAGTGAGCCAGCATTTGCATGGTACTTAGCTGCTGGCTGAGCTGTGCATCAGCTTTTCTCCTTTGTCTCCAAGTCTAACTGGCCTTGGCATCCAATCTGTAACCACGTTTCTATCTGTGCTGCTTCCATGACACATAAAGAATCAGGATTTCTGCAGACCAGACCCTGAAAAATCGCATTACATTGCTCAGAAAAAGGAAACCTGGAATACTCCCCACTTACAGCAAAAAGAAGGGGAATGTGGGAAGCCTGCAATGTGGATCAAGGTGCAAATGAGGAAACAGTAACTTACTTGACTCTGGTAAACTTTGATGAGCTTCAGCTTTAAAGACCTAAAATCTCCCTGTCTTCCTTGGGTTCAGAAAATTAGTTTGTAGTTTTTTCCTATAGGGCATAGCACTTTAGAAACAACTCTGCAGCTTTTTCACTTACACTTTTTGTATTTATACCAAACTGCTGATTTAAGTCTTTTGATAAAACACATAACTTTTGGAGCTTGGCCAAATCTTAATTCTAGACAAGACTAACCACATTAGCGAGAAGTATTGAAATAAAGGTTGTGAAATGTAGTTCTAAAAGAATTTCAGGCCTGAAAGAGTTTCTTTGGAACCCTTAAATCCTTTCAAAAAATATTCTGATTCTATTATCTGAAATTCCACAAAACTCAGAAGAATTTGTGTGCATGTATGGAATATGAAAGTAGTGTGAAAAGGAAAATTGTGTGAGTTTTGTTTACAAGCAACCTAAGAAATTTGAAAAATGTCTCCTAACATACTGTACAATTCTGAAATGCCTATTTTTGTTTCAGCAACAATTTTTCTTAATGTGAATATTCACAGCATCTGAAGGTGATTGAACTTGCTTTTTTACCTGCTTCTTTATTATAAAATATTATCATCATCCCAGGATTATCAGAGAGAACATATGAAATGCTTCAGAACTAAACTCATAATTGATATACTGCCATTTTTTCTCTGATGGTATTTTCTGGCTTTCTCATTGATTCCCACGGTGCTTATAGTATTTTATGGAATCAAACCAGATGAAGTTAATGCAAATCAGTTTTTTTATTGCAATAGGAATCAAAAATGGTATGAAACTGGGGAAAATAGAGCATGTAATTTTTAATTTCACAAAGCATCATCTGCAATTCAGGTAAAGCTAGGAAAAACTTTTTTCAGACAAAGCCAATGCAAGAGAATATCATGCAATTTTCTTTGTTAGTTTTGGCAAAACAGCAGAGGAGCAATGTTAAACATGATGGTTATTTTTTTATCTCATAAATAAAGTACAAAAAAACCGTTTATTTAGTTTAGGAAAAAAATACAACATCTAAAGGGAAATTAAGGAAAAGAATATTCAACAAAATAATAATTTTTATAAAAAGTTGCTCTTTCCTAACTATAGATGTCACATAAATTTTGAAATCCTGTGTATTCACCTTTGGTATTTGTAATTAGATAGATTACACGGTCTAGGTAATATTACACTGCCAGTAAAGGGCAGGATGTAAAATCTGTTGGAAATACATCCGTTAGGCTGAAGACTCAAGAATGATCTTTGATACCAAGCTGAGTGTTCATTTTTTTCAGGACTACACATCAAAAGGCTGACGTAAGCTGAAAAAAATACTAACCAAACAGAAGTTAATGAAGTTTGGTGTTACAGGGGAGGGAAGATGACATGGAAAAGGACTATTGTGAACATGGGTTTTGGTGTACACACTTACTATAGGAAATACAAACAAACACTGTGAAATTCTTGGCCTCTGCAGCCTACTTGAAGGATTTTACCAGGGAAAAATTAGTATGTCCTTTTAGTCAATCCTATGGGACAGTCCAGAATTACAGAAATGTGTCTGATGGGGAAAATATCAGGAATTACAGATCTATAAATTTTATCCCATGTAAACTTTCCCCCCATCACGTGTGTATCAGGGGAGCAGCTTGAGAGCATGAGAACATACTAGCAATACCATAATGCACTTCCGTTTTGATATGTAAAAAAGGAAGCTGAAGCAGAAAAGCAAGATCTCAAAACTCTAAGAGAAACTTAAAGACAAGGTAGAGAAAGTCCACTATGGCTCAGCTGACAATGAACTATTGCAAAACTCCACATGGATTTCATGATTCTTTAAATTGTTAGAATTCTGAACAGAAAGCAGATTTTTCCATACTTGTCATTTTGTCAGTGTGCTGTGAATAACACAAATTATACGGAACTGCAAAGACAATGGAGTTAATGCAGGAAGCACAGCTGAATTAATAAATAATGCAAGTACAAGTGGGAGGTAGTTTCTAGGCACACTAGGAAGTCTGAGACGCATCTTGTTTCTCCTAATTGGATGGAAAATAGATCACTCATGCATGCTCCATGCTGGTTTTCAAAACACTTGTACTGAAGCCCAATTTACCTTTATGGACTAATCAGGGGAAAACAGTTTGCAGGAAACTCACTTCAAAATGTAGCTGAGAGAGAGAGAGAGAGAGAGCGAGAGAACCAGATCCTCAGTGTATGTAAAAAGCAAAGTGCCTATTTCAGAGAGTGGATTTCTGCTAGGCAATATGGCTGATAAAATTAGCTTATATTTCTGGTTATCCTAATTGCCACTTTCTGCTCTGAATCAGAGTATTTTCCTATAAGATCTGGGGACACTCAAGGCCAGACTGGATGATGGTTTGAGCAACCATGTCTAGTGGAACGTGTTCCTGCCCATGGTAGGGAGCTGGAACAAGATGATCTTTAAGGTCCCTTTCAACCCAAACCACTGTGGTTCTTTGAGATTCTTGATAGGTTGAGCATTATTGATTGTAGTACCTAGGGTGGACTTAAAGAAAGGTGAATATCTTTCAAGAAATATTAGGGTTTATTTTTATAGGCACTTATATTGGGTTTTCATGGCCTGTTCTTAGGTAGCAGAGGGACCACTTTGGTGAGAAGCTGCCAGAAGCTTCCACCATGTCCAGCAGAGCCAATGCTTGGTGGCTCTAAAGATGGGAATGGCACTGGCCAAGCCTGGGACAATTAGAGATGTCAGTAGATCCTCACAATGAACATTTAGGGAGAGATAAGTCAGTAGAGAAATTTTTTGAGTACACTCAAAACTAAAAACCATGGCCAACTTTTGCTTGGAAACTGAGTTGACATCTTTAAATCTATTTAAAGTATGGAAAGAAAACATCCAAAAATTACATTAGGTTCTGTCTCATGAAAAGTAGCAGAATTTGATCAAAAATCTTCAACCAAAATGAATTCTCAACAGAAAATATCTTCTCCACAGAACTGGCAGTACTTTGATTTCATCAACCTTTTATTGCCTTGTCTATTTGTTTTCATCAAAAAATATTCATGTAGAAAAATTATGAAAAGTCTTGGTACAAGCCTAAGAAAAGCAATGTGAAGAATTTATTTTTATTTCATTTTGTAAAATCATGTAGCCAACATGACTGGAAAATGCACATTAACACACAATTAGACAATGTTATACAAAAATTTGTTCCATGTCACTCTTGCTGACATCGCTAACAGAAATGCTTGGCTGTACATACAAATTCTCTGCTTGGTTAGTCATGCCTGAACCTGAAAATAAGAGCTCAGGGACAATAAATAAATTGAACCTTTACAAATAACTGTATTAGATTGATATCCAAAATTCAATGAAATTATTTTCATTCCTCTATTATCTTACTATATAATAATCTGTAAGTACATTTTAAAAAGAAAAAGAGGCGGGTTTGTTTGTGAAATTCCAAACCAAGAAGTTGTAAAATTTACTTTTAAAGGCAATTGTACATAAAAGTACTTCCCTGAAAAATTGCATTTAAAAAATTGTCAGTTTTTGATAAAAATAAAATTGTGTGCATAATATCTGTCTAGCTCTCAAGAATGCTGTTATTATTAATAGGAATGTGTGTGTGAGCTTGTGTGTGTATGTGCAAAGCAATTGGTGCACTTCTGAAATTGATAAAAATGCTTATACTCAGTATGGAAGTACCAGCAAAGGACAGCCTATATTCAAGACAGCTTTCAGAATAATAAAGCATTCCCTGAAGCACGAGGGAATGATCATATTTGTATGACTCTGCTGTCTAGCCCCACTAAACTCCATCAGTTAGCAAGAAGTTGAAGGCCTTGTTAGAAAGGCTAGCTATTACCAATATAATCCTGCTGTGGAAAGCTAAATTCCCTGTGAAATAAACCTCTTCTTTTACTTTTTGAATTTTGTTGACTTGTTTCTGTGGCAAGCAACTAGTTAGATAGGAACATGAGGCACCTCTGCAGTCGACACTGGGATGCAGGTGTGATGCACAGTCAGCGGGAAAAGGGAGCTGCAGCATCCTCTGGTGTATTTTCTGGCTTGGGACTATCAATGGATCATGATGCTTTCAGTGACATGCACCACAGAAAGAATTTGCCAGTGGGGTAGGAATGGCCAACAGCATATTGATTCAATTAATTATCTTAAAGAGGTCTATAGTATGGAATCTCTCATGAAAATGTGGTGGCCTTAAGCCTTTAATTTGCATACTTTTGCATTGTAAAATAGTGATCTTTCAGGAGCTATGCAGACAATTATCTACCTTGACAGAGACAAAAACTTCCTTATTCACTGTCTTTTCTGGCCCTATCAATCCTGCCTGCAGTGGGACTCACACAGAGAATAAAATTCTTAAGAATATGATTGCAAAATCTCATTTCTCCTTAGACCAAATGAAAGATAATGGAATTCTGAAATACTATTTTTCATGCCTTTTTGCATTGCTTGGTCAGATTCCCCACTAAATTCTGCTTCTCTTTCTGCAAATTTGAGCAGAAGAAATAATATGAGACATAACTAAGGAACATTTTTCAAGACAAAGCATATTTCATTAATTAACAGATTCATCCATGAGTAAAGAGGAATATAATTTTGTGTTTATTTCTGTTCAAACTATTGGGATTTTTGCTCCAAAAGGATGGCATGGCTGCCTCTTTTTGTTCCAAATCAGACCTGCATGTAATCTGTTTCGTTTGTTGCTTTACCTTTAGATTGACACAATGTTACATTGCAATTTGTTGATTCTTCTTTAAGGCTATCTAGAAGGTAAATTATGTGTTAAATAAATTAAAGCTATCTAAACCTATGAAGTTTTATAACAGATATAATTTTTGTCAAATTCTTCTTCCCACTGGAATAATAGACTGAATGTTGCCAAGTTGCTTGACAAAGGAAATTAAATTTAACAAAGCCCAAACTAAATCTTTTGGTTTTGGAACCTCAGTTCACCTTGTCAGGGTTTGACCCTGACTAAACGCCAGGCACTTTGACTCTCTCTTGCTATAGAAAAGAAACTATAAAAATACACACTAATCTCATGAGTCAAATGAGATAGGACACTGGTTGGTAGGAGGACACCCAGAAAAAGAAAAAGGGCAAACAGGCTCCAACTTAAAGTTGCAAAAAAAGTGATTTAATTACCTAACAGAGTTGGAGGATAAAATGCAAGGCAAAAATAAACTTTTCATACATTATTTTGTTCACTCCCCCCCCACCCCTTATGAACCTATTGTATTCACCCCCTTTCCTCTTTTATAATCAACAAGCCCAGGTAGGGAGGCAGGGTGTGGGGGTACTTTTTCAGTCTACAGAGCAGGTTCATAAATCTATTCATCACCACAATTCTTCTACTACAAATACTCTTTATCTCTACCTATCTTTCTTTCTGTTCAGGCAGTTTCTCTGCTGTCACCCCCCACCCTCTTAAGAAGCAATCTCTCCACTCACCCCCCTTCCCTTTTCCAAACTAGCAACACAGACAGGGGGCAGGTTGAGAGGGGTTCTCTGGTCAGTCCAATCAAAGAGAGGGGTTCTCTACTTAGCCAGGNTCTTCACTGACCTTGGCGTCTCCATGCTGTTCTCCCTCACATATTTTCACCTCCACCTCCTCCTCCTCGAACTACAAAGAAGTGAAAAGAGTGCGTGCCTGCTTTGTTTTGATTTCTTCTTAAATATGTTTTCACAGAGGCGTAACCAGCACCTCCAATTGCCCCAAACTTGGCCGGCAGCATGTCCATCACCTTCAGAGCTATCAGAGATTGGCTCTGCTGGACTTGATGTAAAAACTTCCAGAACTTACACTCAGGACACACAGGAGCCATCTTTGTGCCACTCCCCACCCCTCAGACACCTCCCCAGGCCTACCACAACAGCTTCTGAGGGGTCCAAATTTCTCCTAGAGGTTAAAAATACTTTACTGATGTTTTGAGCCAATCAAAACCACCACAGCCTATATATATAAATAATAGTTTAGAAGAGCTTTTATCTTTTCAAGTTAGGTGTTTTCAAACATGAGCAGAATGGCTATTTCATCTGGCGAGGAACCAAACTTCTTCAAAGGCATCAAATCAAAACACTTGGAAGGTTTTGAATTTCTGTTCTGGCACAGTTTAGGCAAATATGAACATTTAACATTCAAAATCATGCTAGAATTCAATATGCCACTTGTTGCTCACATGTCCAACATTTCTATGAAAGATATCCTCTCAAAAACAATCTTTTTCAGAGTTTTCTGACTTGCTTCATTTCAGAGAGGTCTTAATGCAGTGTGAAAAATTTCTTCCATATTCCATTGCTTTTTTTAATCTCTTGTACAAAAAGATAAGATATACCAGACAGTATTGTAAAAGGAAAATTTCTTTGTATTCAAATGTTTTTATAAATGTCAAACTGTGGAATTCTACCAAGTAAATCAAATACCAAACATAAATATTCTATTAACATCTCTTTTATATATGTGTGGGATAGGAAAACAAATATAATATTTCAGACTAGAAGAGATGCGTGACAATAGACTCTGTAAAATATTACATAGCTTTCTAAACATCCATTACTTTTGATACCCAGTTCATAGCTGGGGACTGCAGGTGATCAGAAATGCTTGAGAAAACATACCTGTCTGGCTATATCAAAGTTAGGGTGCCTGGCAGTTCTCATAAATCCTTGTGTATCTCAGTCCTTTCACTTTACAATGTGAACTATTCTTACAGTTGCCTAGGCTTTATACACACATAACATTTTGGGACTTATTCCAAGGAAAGGGCTTTGTCTTTCTCTCTCTCTCACTTTTTTTTTTTCTTTTTAAGAACCTTGAATATTTTTGAGGTATTTTCCCTCACATCATGGTTTGGACCTCTGGATTTCCTATAGGTGTAGGTGTTTGTAACTCCCCATCAGTCCAGGCACAGCTGAGAAGAGCCAGCTTGTCTGAATCTCCCCTATGAGGTCCTCATCTCTTTCTCGTCTTTGAAAGTTTAGGTGTTTACTTTACAGAAGTTATTCTCTCCTCCTACTTGGACAGAATCCAAAAGGTATGTGAATCAACAGCAAAAAATGGCAGCATCAGTATCAGGTACATCTCAAAGTGTCTAATTTCTACCTGAAATTATTCTGATATGTTTGTTGACATCCTTCTGATTATTATGTGCATATTTTAAAAGCCTGAAAAATCTAGAAAAATATTTCAGCCCTTGCCAAAGTAGTGATGAGTCATAGTAGCGAGTATTGATAAAACAGTGAAAGCTTTTATGCAGATTTAGTCTCAGACACTTTAAAAACTGTAGTTTAAAATCTTCCCAAATCTCAGTACTCCACTGATAGATTAGAAATTAGATCAGGGTGAGATTGGTGTGGGACATGTAAAAAAGGAGGGCCTATGGAGAGGAGAGGACTCCATCACTCTTCTGATTGCCAGAGAGTGTTAGGAAGAAGTACAGGCTTGATTGTTGGTCCTTTCCCTAAAAGAAGGCAGCAAACTTTGGTGGCAGCCTTATCACCCTTACCTGTTGCAGAGTGGCTCTGCAAAGCTCCACGAGGTTTTTCCTTTGTTTCCCTGCTCTGTATGTTATCGGCTGTTTTTGAAATATGCACCCTGCCCTATCAGAAGTCTATTGGTGTGTTCCCCTGCCTTTCTTTCCCTCAGACCTTCCGGAATTGGCTCTCCAAAGCCAATCCCTCCCCCTTTTTCTTCCCTTATAAGCCCATGCCAGCGTCAGCCTGGTCATCACTGGTTTTGGGCTCCCAGCCCCTTTGACCTTTCCCCGCTTTCCTCCCCCTTTCCTCTCCCCTGCAACCCCTCCAAAGACCCGAATGAATCTCCCTGGGAGACCAGAGACAGTGTCCAGTATGTTCTTTTGCCTCACCCATGTTTCCTGCAGAGTTTCTGTCACTCGAGCTTCATGCCACGCTGCGCGCTCCCGCGAGCTCGCGGTGCCCCAGCTCTGACCAGCCCGGACTGCGTGGGAGTTCGCATCGCAGCGAGGACCCTTTTTCCGTGGGGTTTCAGGGGTTCTGCCGCTTCCCCACAGCGAGAAACCTCACTTACCCTTGGAATTCCTCCCCTCTTCTCAGCAGCTTGGTGCTTTCTTACTGATTTCTAAGACTAATTTTTATTTCATATGGTTTTATGGATTTATTTCAAAAGCTTAAAAATGGCACATTATTTCAAATGATGGAGCTTGAGAAGGCATAATTTGAGATAGCTCTTGTCCCAAAAATCTCGTAGCTCATAGAGCAGAGCTTTCTCTTTTACAAACTAGAATTTTAGATGCTATTTCAAATGATCCTGAAAGAGCAGCCACCCCTACTTGAGCAGTCACCTAAATAAGTATGTATGCTAAATTTCCAGACACTTCCAGGAAAAGAAGTGAATTTTTTGCAAAAAATACTGGGCTGTGAATTTCTTTTTCCAATAGAAAAAAAACACACACAAGCCAACAAACTAGTCAACCAAACAACCAAACCCCCACTCCCAACAAACAAACAAACAAAAATACACCAAAAAAGCCCTCCCCTTTCCTGTCATGGTCACACGACTGCATGAAAACCCTAAACCCTCATATTTCCTTTCCTGCAAAAGAAAAATCTATTTTATTTTATTGTGCTCCTATATTGTTTCAGTTCCCACAGCCATTCTGTATTCTCCTGCATTATTGCTCAGTCTCTGTGTTCATTTTTTCCCTCAGTCTCTGCCTTCTCAATAGGTGCTAAAAGTGGATTCATTTATCATTCCAATAAGTGAATCAGTTAATCTGAACACTGACTTTCAGAATACTAATTAGAGAATACTTATTTATAGGCACCAAGTAGGATTTTTAGAAACTATATTGCCCATGTCCAGATGATTTAAGGAACTAAAGGTATCTCTTGAGTGAGAGCTGGCAGCATTTCTCAGCTCTTGAATCTGGTTGTTGACCCCATTGGGCTTCACCCTAATGCAGCATAAGGATGATGTCTGCATATCCCACCCCACCACCTTGGGGTGATATGGGGTTTCCTCCAACCCCATCATCTTGGTTTCCATGTGAAAGAAACTCAAGGGCTTGGTCCTGAAAGGAGTCATGGAGGGCTCAAATAGGTTCCTGATGAGTACTAACAGGGAGCAGGACTGAAGGTGCTAAGGCCTTCTGTCTTCCACGGAAAGGCAAAGTATTCAAATAGAGTGAAACATCTGAGCCTGGTGGCAGTCAGACCAGTGACCTGGGCTGTGACTGTCTAATACCAGGGTCTCATAAGAGCCAAAAGAGCACTACATGTGCATTTAAAATTCCCCATGCACTCAAGGATTTGCTTCTGCACAGATGCACAGGTGCCCAAGCTTCACAGGACTGAGCAGCTTGTGCTGTCATTCTCGCCAAAGCCTCACTTTCAGTAATTATGACATCTTCTGCATAAATCTTGGTTGTATATTGCAGATGAAATAAGTGTTGTCTATCATGCATCAAACACCTTCTCCCAGGATTACATGCTTTTTTCCCCTGTGCTAGCTCCCATTTTTTGGTCACATAGCATCAGATCATTTAAGTACCTGAACAACACAGTTCACACTGTTTTACAGCAAGCCTTACTCTGTGAAAGTGTGTGGGAGAGAAGATTAAAATAAGGACACACAACTGTGTGTGTGGGATATAGGTCAAATAGAAATTAAAATCTTGATTCCAGGATTCCCTGTGTGTTGTAATAAAAGATGGAAGTCTATTGGATTAGAGTGAGAGTAGCTATTGAAATTGATCCCTGCAGGCAGGAGAAAATGTTTTCTGAGAGGATGGTTTGATTGCAAGAGTAAGGACCTCTACTGTCTTCTATCATAGTACAGATAGGAGCTCTTGCTCTGGCATCAAGCAAAACTCCAAATCATTAAGGGAATGGTGAAACTTAGAAACAAGCTCTGCCTTTTATTTTTTTTCCCCCCAAAGCCAGTATTTTCAATGGATTATGATTAAGTATATGATTCTTACTTTGATCTGCCCAAAGTATTTTAGAAACTTGGGCCTCATCCCAATGTCCACAGGAGTAGAGACTGTTCCTTAAGTGTTTTAATATTTTTATTCTAATGACTTAATGGTGGCATGAATATAAGAGACAGAATTTAAAAATAATTGTATTTGCCCATTATCAAAATTAAAAATTTCTGATTAAATTATTGTTCTCTTAGAAAAGTCTTTTTTAGTTTATTGTGAAATTATAGTAAATTTAATGAAGAAATAGATTTTAAATTCTGAAAAATTAAACTAGCTCTTTCTGACATATAAGTCATGAGGGACACTTTTTTAAGTGCTCTATGATGACCGGAACTGTCCTCTTTTAATCTTACTGAACATTTGGGAATGTTCAGGAATGCTTTGGGTTTTATTTTTAGTGGAAGAAAAGAGCTATTTCTTGTCTGTTCTTAAAATGGACAGGTAAAACACAGTAGCCTTACTTGTTTATTTTTGGTTCTGTAGATGCAAGTGCACAGTTTCTATAGATACCATTGGGTAATCCTGCAAAAATGTAGGCTGCTCCGTATGGAGAGCTCAGACAGAAGACAGGCCAACCTGCTCAGGGAGGCTGCAAATGTCCCTATTATGCTACCTTTATGACTCATGCTTTGAGAAGTACATTTGTTACTATGAAATTTTCAGATGTTTATTCCAAATATCCTCCCCAAATTAATTAAAATCTGCAAATTTCAGCATACTGAAATGTATCACCATCCTTTGCTTCAGAAATGAACAGAGGATTCAAAGCAATTTTATAACTGCTTCTGAGCACCTATGTTTGAAAGAAATCATAGGAAGGAGACTTTGGTATTGATTAAAATGTGTTGCCTTCTTTTTCTTTTCCTTAATGTCACTATGTGGCCTTTGAAGTCTAAGTTGATGACAGGAAAAGTGGGTGATTTCTGGGAAACAAAGTAAGACAACTTTGAAATTGAACTGCCCCTGGGCTCAAAAATATTCCTCTGCAGATTGCAGAAGAAGCCCATTCTCTGGCCTAATACGTAAAAGACACCATGCAACAATGACCAAAGAAGAATGCAGGGAACACTTCTGAGCTGCTACTCAGGCATCTTTTATTAAGACACAAGTTTTCTGCAAACATTGTGTTTGTTTTTCTGGGCAAGATGAAGTCCACAGATGGTTACAGTCAGTGGTGACACCTAAGTAATGACATTGTTAGGATGCCTTGCTTGTTTTGTCCTTTTCCTGTTCAATATTCTCTACGTTCATATTAGAAATATATCTCCCAGCTTTAAAGATTCCATTAGATCTGAGAATTGGGTCAAATTCCTGCTATCATTAACAAACAACAATAACTTAGGAAAGAAAATATTGGCAAGTACCAATTTCTAAGTTTTGCAATCAGGTTTTACTTGATAGAGGACAAATGCATGCAAATAGATTGAAGTCCTCCGTTGATTCATTGGTCTTAGAGGTGTAGCAGTTACAAATTTGTTTTTGTCAATACAGCCAGCATTAAATGCAGTTAAAGGACACTCAATTAACAGACAATGGTACATCGTCACTTATGAGCATGTCATCTTACCGGGAAGTTTTTTAATATGTAAACTCCATTTAAGAGCTGGGACTTCATAAAGAAAAGAAAAAAGAAAACGAGTAATCAATCACATTTTAAAAACTTTTGCTGGTATTTTTAAATCTATCATCTTAGGTACCCAGTTTAAAACATCAGAGATTAATTTGGTGTACCAAGAAAAAGACTACTGATACATTTTTCCAGTTACATCAAACTAGAAGTATTTTCTCTTTTACATAGTAAGACTGTGGGGCTGAGAATGATTACTACAAGTTTAATTAGCTAATTGATCTTCATAGCCTTTGTCTTCTGTCTTCCTTACTGCTTTTGCACCTTTCATGTGCAAATTTATCTGTAGCATAAATACACTGGCCTTCTGCCAAGTTATCTCATAGTTTTCTATTGGATCTTTCAATTTTAAGCACCCTGTAAGCAGTCAGAAAATGTATGGAATCCTCCAAGAATAAATCAGATGTGGTTATCCAAATAGTTGATGATGCAATAGTGTTTTCTTTTCTCCATAACAGGTTAGAAAATGGGAGTGCCGATGGTGCTTTGCTCAGTTCTTTCAATAGCAGGGATAAATGACAAAAGGAACAGGAAAATTCATGTTATCAATAAGTGGCTTAAGGATTGGTACCATCAGCAGAATTTTGGGTTTTTTGATCATGGGGCAACTTTTGCTGCACCAGGTCTGCTAGAGTCAAATGGGCTTCATCTGTCTAGCAAGTGCAAAAGGATTCTAGCCCATGAGTTGGCAGGGCTGATTGAGAGGGCTTTAAACTAGGTTCAAAGTGGGGAGTGGATGAAATCAGGCTTTCCAGAGATGAAACTAAGGGTGGTAAGAGAGAGTCAGGGTCAGCCTTTTCTCCCATGCCACTATCAAAAGCACAAGAGGACATAATCTTAAGCTGCACCAGGGGAGGTTTATGCTGGACATTAGGGAGAAATTCTTCACAGAAAGGATGACTGGGCATTGGAATGGCCTGCCCAGGAAGGTGGTTAAGTCACCATCCCTGGAGCAGTTTGAGAAAAGACTGGATGTGGCACTCAGTGCCAGGGTCTGGTTGATAAGGTTGGCCACAGGTTGGACTCGATTATATCAAAGTTCTTTTCCAACCTAGCTGATTCTGTCATTCTCTGATCCTCAGTAGTTTTTTGACTCAATCATATTTTCCTTCAGTAAATTCTGAAATTCTCTCTTATTTCCAGGAGTGAAGCATACCTACGTGGTTTTCAGAGCTCGTTGACTGAGAAAAACAATGTTTTCTATCTTATGCACCCCTGAATGTATCATTATTATTATGATACACAGATCAGTTTCTCTAAATTTCACCCTGAGTTAAGTGACCAAGGGATCCAAAATAAGTGCAAATGAGGAGAGTGGCAAGAAGTTGTTTTGTAGAAGAGAAACAACCATGGGAGTACCTCCTAAGGTGGCAGTGGCAGTGGCAGTAGGAGGTCTCCTGGTGGCCAAGCAATCTTTCCTTCTGACATTTATGCACAGTTAGTGCAAAACAACAGAGCAGCAGCCTGCTCCCTTGGTTAATTGCAACGGAGCACCTTAGCAGTGATTTACAGTGGCATATTTAAATGCATACATTAATTAGTACAGATAAAATACTTGGCTACCACAGAGATATTTTTATTGTGGATCAGGGTAATAGCCCTGACTCACCCATATCAGTGACATTTCCAAGCTTGTGTATTGTTGAGGAGTTAACATCCCATTCAGTATTTGACAACTGGGGAGTCAAGGCTGACAGTTACCATCTCTTCTACATGGTGCCTAAGGCTAGGATTTGTCTCTGGTTTCATTTATTAGTTATATAACCCACATGCTATTTTTGAGCTATTAAAAAAAAAAAAGGAAAGAATGGAAAGGAAAGAAATAAGCCAGTGTAGAGAAAAAAAATCCCCATCTGGGTATTACCCACCAGGTAGCTACATACAGTGGACTGATCTACATGCGCATATATTAATTTTCATTTAAAACATTCGTGCCAGTGAAAACAGAGCCAATGAAACCTTTTAGGGTTATGTAACAATGATAAATGTACTGTAACAGTTACAGGCAAGCAAAGTGCCCCTGAGATTTATAGGTTCTTTGTCTCTTTTTTTCAATGTCCTGACTAGAAAAGCTCAATTGCAGTGCAGCATGTGTATTTTGCAACTAAATTTTGCTTTTTTTATCTAATGTCTTTGTTTGGATGGCCTGAGACATGGCCAAATCATAAAGTGAATTGAAATCTTATATACTACCAGTTACTACCTAATTCCCAGTTTTTCTTACTTTAGTGAAAAGTGAGGAAAACAATGCAATGCCATAAGATGTGACAGTCTGAAATCCACACTTTCATTGTTATTACAGTAGCATCTGAGGCCAGTTCTGGGGACAGCAGTGAGCACAACAGCAGGGAACATGGAGGAATGAAATTGAGCTAAATGACAGCAAGTCAAATCAAGGCAAGTGTGGGTAAGAATGTCCCCAGCACATGTTTCTGCCAGCTGCTCCCTGTGCTGCCAGCCCTCTTAGCCCTGAGCTTGCTGCTGGTGGGGTGCATCCCTCAGTCCCTTCCAGGGCACCCCAATTCCTCTATAGACAGATTTGCTCAGCAGTGCTGTAAGAGACACCATGGCATCATTTTGCTACTGCTGCACTGGCAGCCCATGGCTCTGTTCATGCCAAAGTGTAGCAGAGACACAGGCAGCAGCGTGAAGAAAGGGGGGTAAAAAAAGGCAATAAAATAAATGAGATAAGGAAAAGGAAAAGCTTGTAAAGCAATGTTTGTTTTAAATATGGTAAATGGAGTCTTCTTCGTCCTGGTGCAGCTGCCAAGTGTCCCTTCCCTGTGGGATCAGAGAGGGACTCAGTCTGTCAGCAGGTGCTGCAGTTCAGCTCTTTTCACAGCATGGGCCTGCAGCCCTTTGCTGATCACAGGTACTGTCCCACCAGCAGTTGTAAATGTTATTACTGTAGTGGAAACTGAGAAGATTTTCACCTTATGAAAGTTTTGTACCAATAAACACAAGTTCAGTTAGGTTTTGCTATTCAAAATGAAAACTTCAGAAATAAGTTAAATTTAGTTTCCCAGCTGTTTATCAGTTCTCTGGCTGAAGATACTCCAGAGAATACTTAAGTCAGGTTATCCAGGTGAGTTTCTGTTTTTGTTGTAAAAGAAATATGATATAAAAAGCAGAGCCAGCAGAACAAATCACCTTGCCTTAAAACTGCCTGTCACAGCAAGATACAGCTGAAAACCAGAAACATTTCAGCTTTGTCAGCAGAAGAACCCACGCATTATCTCTTCCTGAAACTAACATTTTTTTACTCTACCTAATGATTAAACAAAGATGATAGCAGTAATAGAGCACTATCAACTGAAAATAGTCTAAAAATATAGCTTCTGCAAAATTCTGTCTCAATCATCAATACAGACATACCTGTTTCAGTGAAGAAAATAACATTTCAGCATAATGAAAATGTGAATCAGATTTTCAGGTTCAATTGCTTCATTATTTGGCTTTCTTTTCATTACTTCTACCTATAGATGACAGCTTAGATTTTCATTCAAGCATTTTTTGTATGTTCAATGTAATACAGTATTACATTGAACAAGCGTTCAATGTAATACTGCTGCCTCCAAATTGACAAATGGGTTTTCTGCATACATTCATGTAATAAGTTAACTGTCCTGCTGCAGCTCTTAATGAAATCATCTGTTTTGGTTTGTTTTATGTTGCTTATTTTGTCATATTGAGCAGAAGTCTGATATCACAGAATCATTTAGGCTGTAAAATAATTCCAAAATGGTCAAATCCGAGCTTTGGCCCATAATGACCTTGTCAACAAGACCACATCTCTAAGTGCCATGCCCAGTCATTTATTGAATATCTCCAAGGGTGATGACTCCACCACCTCCCTGGGCAGTCCATTCCAATGCTGGACAACCCCTTCTGTGAGGAAACTCTCTGTAATGTCCATCCTAAACCTACTTTGACACAGCTTGAGGCCCTGTCCTGTCACCCTGTCACTGGTTGACTGGAAAGCCAATCCCCACCTTGCTACAGCCTCCTTTGAGGCAGTTGTACAGAGAGATAAGGTCTCCACTGAGTCTCCTTTTCTCCAGTCTAAGCATCCCCAATTCCACCAGCTGCTCCTTATAAGACTTACTCTCCAGACCCTTCACCAGTTCTGTTGCCCTTCTCTGGACTCGCTCCAGCACTTCAACATCTTTCTCCTAGTGAGGGGCCCAGAACTGGACGCAGGATGTGAGATGCAGCCTCACCAGTGCTGAGTACAGGGGGACAATCTCTGCCCTGGCCCTACTGGCCACACTGTTGCTGATCCAGGCCAGAATGCCATTGGCCTTCTTGGTCACCTGGGCACAGCTGGCTCATGTTCAGCCCCTGTCACCAGCACCCCCAGGTCCTTTTCTCCTGGGCAGCTTCCCAGCCACTGTGCCCCAGCCTGTGTTGCTGTTGTGACCCAAGTGCAACACCTGGTGCTTGACCTTGATGAACCTCATGCCATTGGCCTTGGCCCATTGATACAGCCTGAATGCTAAATCTTACCTGAGATGCTAAAGCTTACTTTGTAGTATCACAGTGATTAGTTTATTTTCGTATAGATATAGCTAGAGATAGATGATATAGATGTAGTTCTAGATCATAGACATAGATTTATTTAGTCCACAAAATCTTCCAAACTGGGATTGCATGAAAAATATTCATGTCTTCAATAAATTCAGTTATGAGTACATTTTTTCCAGCATATTTTCCCAAATGTGCTGCTGTGAAATATCACTAGAGAACATTCTATAGAAAAGTTTTTTGTTGCATGGGATGGCTTCACTCTTTTCTACCGCTGCCCAGCACACAAGTTGAGACCCACTGGTATTTCCTGTTCACTTACAGACCTGAATTCCCTGCACAGTAAAGATGAAATGAAACTAAAGTCAAAATCTGGTCTCTGTAGAATTGTAACTGTGATGGGATTGATTCTATCATCTAATATTTCAATATGTCTCATTTCCCTTAAAGCTATGAAATACACATATCCCCGCTCTTTGGAAAATATGAAGAGACTTTGAAATAGAAGGGATCAGTTTAAGTTGAATAACAAGGTATTTTTTGTATACAACATAAGAATGGGGTTAACCTGAGCTTATATACTCTACTTGAAAGGAGTTAATATTATTTAATTCAGCTCTCTGAAATAGCTTGTCTGATTATTTTGATTCACTAACAACTCTGCCTGAAATACACTCTGGTGATCAGCCACATGTTGTGATAAATATTTGGCAGCCCATCTGTGCCATGACCTGCAGCTCAGTCTGACAATTTCAGTGGTACATTGCTTCTAGTTAATTTAGATTGTTTTTCATGCCATTGCCTACAGGTCTAAACACTGCATACCATATGTAGACAAAAAGAAAAAAAATAAACCAAACCAAAACCAAAAAAGCCCTCAAAGCTGAGCATATCTATTTGAAATAACAGTCTGTAAAAGTAGTAGTCTAAGGAAGGTGAGTTCTTAGCAGGGTCTTATGGCTCAAAGCCATGCTGTAATCACATTGTCTGCCTAGAGCTAAAAATCTTTTGGCAATTTCCAGTCTCTCTAGAACTGTCAGTCTGATAAGTGCGACAAGGTAATTTGCATAATTTTGCAATGTTGTTACATACCACGTGGGGTTTTTTTTAAGAAATAAGAAAGGGTTCTCATTCCATAAGCTAGCTTTTCCCCTAGGAAGGAAAGCAGCCAACTCAGCAAGCAGCCCCTATATCCAATGAATGTAGGAGTGCACTGGCAGCCTTCACCCCTGCATTACAGAGGCTTGAAACCTGTATAATTCTAACAGCCTGGGCTTGGGGGCTGGCTCAAAATGTGCATGCTGTCCACAAGAAAGCTTTTCTATTTGTGCAAAAGCTTAAAAGAAAAACAATGCCCAGGCAAACACATGAAATGTGAGATTTGGGATGACTGCCTGTTCCCTGGTATTTCTTGTGCTAGGTTCCAAAAGTGTTTCACTTGATGTGCTGTGATCACCTCTCCAACGAGAATAGAAGAGAGCAGCGAAATCACAGAAACCATACAATGCTCTCAAAAGAAGCAAATCAGTGGGGAAGGTCATTTATAGCAAGGGGTGTAAACGAGGGCAGGAAGAAAACACAGTAACTATGATGAAGCATTAGAGAAATCAAACCTAGTGGAAATATTTGGTATTTCTGCTGACACTTCTTGGTTTTCCTTCATTTTCAAAAGAAAAAATCTCAAAAAAAAATAATAGCAACCTTGAAAGAACAAAAGGAGAAAAATACTTTAGGTGAAATCAATTTAACATCCAGTAATTTAGACAGGGATTTTGAACAGCCCTTATTTATATCTTGCAGATACTGCAGAACAAACATATAATCAGTGAAACAGTTTATCTATAGTTTTCAGGCATTATAGATGCCTTGAAGTGTTCAGTATGGTTCAACTTAGATAGCAGAAACCCTTTACAAAACAATTATATTCTGCCACAACTCTGGAGAATAAAAGGGACTCCTTCAAAAATTTCACAGGAATGGTTTCTACCCTGGACTCATCTCAGAGTCTGTTAATCTGCAAATAATTTAAGCTTTGTTTACATTATTGAACTAAAAAATGTTTAAAACATGTCTTATCACTGAGATATCTAAGCATGACACAGTGAATTGTCACACATGTGACAACATTAAACATGCATGCAATTATTTTTTAGATATTCATGAACGGTTACAGAGCAAGTTTAATTTAGAACCTATAGTGCTTTCTTTTACCAGATCCCAGACAAGTGCTTGGAATGAAGTTGGCAGGAAGTAGAAAGGGACTTTTTTCAAGAAAATGTAGGTATAAACAAAAATTGTCAGGTAAAGGGTTTCTTTGGTGGTCAGAAAGTCTTTGAAAATCCCTCCTGCTGGATTTTCTGTGGTGTACCTATGACTGTGTGCTTTCATTTGAAAAAGAAGTATGGGAAATTAGATTTTGGCTCCACTGATAATGTTATGGCAGTATTCATTTCCTCCTTTTTTGCTACATTCTAGAACACACGAATCCACACAATATAGAAGAAATTCAGCAGTCATATTGTTATCAATGCTAGAAAACTTCCCATGACCATGGTACAGCATAAAAAAATGATCAAAATTTGCCAACACTTTTACACAGTGTATGAATTGTCTTGTCTAAATATAGCCAATTCTCTGATGCCACAACTTGAAGCTGTAAATAAGTGCTGAAACTTAATAGCACAAGACTAGATTTAGACTTTTGGTATGAATAATGAGCTAAAGCCCTTCTCATCTTCCTTAAAATACTGCATGAAAAACTGGTCTGTCACAGCATCCCGTGTGGGCTTTGCCCTCCATAAAACCCTACTGCCTGCAACTCCCTATTCACAGCACTAATTGACTTTATTCCTAGCAGCAAATTGACGTCACCCTGCACAACCACATTGTGAAAGGGCAACCAAAACCTGCTCAAAGTCTTAAATGACACATGCAGAGCTGAATGTTGCCAGGCAAGTGATGGGTGGCCATGGTGAAGCTGGTTCTCATGAAAGAGAGCAGAGGAGGGGCTGAGTACAGGAAATTTTGGTGCTCTGCAGGAGTACTGTGGCATGGCATGCCTCTTTGCATACGCTTCAAAAGTCTTGACAGAAATCTCATCAGGGTCACACAGACAGCAATACACAGTCTTTTTTAAATATAGGTATATTGAGGTTGGAGAACCTGGTTCTTTACAACGTAAAACCTTTGCAAGTGCTGACTTTCATATCTCTCATCTTTCTGTAGTTGTGTGTGGATTTGCAGTACTCTAAAAGTAACAGTAGAATATGGCAGTGTAAATATTTGCCTTAATTTTTCATCCAGCATGAAATAAGGACACTATACATACACAGATCTTAAGTGCCAGCTCTTGTTTCTTTAACTTGAATATGCTAACTGTGGTACATTAACAAAAACAAAAAAAAACCCAACAAAAGCAAAACAACCAAAAAATTAAATTTACATATTATTATAATAATATAAAGACAGAGTAGGTATGGCTTAAACCAAAGGCAATTGCAGTTTAAATGTCAGGCAGCATATGAAATACACACACCCCCACTGCTTCAAGCTCTGTATTTATAATTTTTCTATTATTTTAAACTATTATCCCGCATTAATTCCTTTTCTAATTTAGAAAATATATGTTTTTGCAGTCTTTGGGATTAGCAAATGTAGAGTTGTCAAAGTTTGGACAGCTGACTGTTGTTGGAGTCCTAGACAGGCATTCTGGATAAAAACCAGACCAGAAAGAGGATTTAGCTACATCTTCTTCAAGAACCAAGAATTTCAAGCATTTTTTCCAGTTTTATGGGCAGATTAGTACTTAAATATATGTATGTTTGCTCCATTATCTTCTTGTCACTTAAGTGCCCAGAGTAGCTAGGAAATTTTATTTTTTATGAAAAATAATACTTTTCATGTTCAAAAAACATAAGTAACACTACTCAGTTTTCATTGTATTATGGCAATGCAAATATGTATCTCTGTTTGATAACTACCATCTAATTGAAAACCTGATTTTTTTGCCAATCAATGCTGCAAAATCCAATGGTACCTTCCCTTTTTTAGTAATTCAGTAACTGGCCTTGCAGATGGTACTTTGTTCTGCCCTTATCTGAGCTGTTCTCAGTGTGGATTTTTTCATCTATCAGGTAAAAAGCTAAACTGCTATCTGTCTGCAGGCCATGTGGTCAGAACAGGCTATAAAAACATCATAAAGATACATTTAAAAGAGCAAAAACTTTTTTCAAAGACTAATCAGATAAAAGGATGTCTCCTATTCATAACTTAGTCCTAGACTATGATCCCTGAGCTTAGGAAGAACTCTAGTTCTGCAGATATTCCCTTGCTCACCTCTGTTTCCCCTGATCTCTGAGAAGACATTACCCAAGCTTCTCTTTTAGCTCTCTCACACAGCTGCCCTCTTCCCTTTTCCCTTCTGAAGCAAAGATGTGCACTGTACATCTTGTGGCATCCCTTCAGCTCCTGCATACCTGCTGGGACTAAATGAAGATCCAGGCAGCTGGGGTGGGATTACATGCCTGTTCTGGCTTTACTGGGTGGCAATTGTCCTCCTGAAAATTCTTGCAGCATTTGCTTTTTGGTTTGGAAACAGATAGCTATTAATTTAAAATAATTGTGTGAATTAGGCAGCATGTCATAGTCAGTGGAGCTGAGAATTTAGGGTCAAATTATCCATGGAAATAGCTCTTAGTAGACCTACATTAGGAGAGAAAATGTCTTTTGGTTTTCAGGTAATGTGGTATTTCTGTGAACTTTATAATTAAAGAGTATGCAAACTTGTTATTAAATCACTGGATTGACTAGGTTGCTGTACAAATACTAATGACTCCATCTCTCTTATTTCCTGTAGAAGAGCACTAATGTCTTTTTTTTTCTTCCTATAAAACAAAGGTTCCATGAAACAGCCTTATGGTTATAGACTGCAACTTAATGCATTTGAGTGCACCAGGAGATAATACGTACCCTTTAACATAATATCCATAAAACTTCTGGCACAAATTCTATTTTCTGTATTTGCTGTTTTGGGGATGTGTTACAGGAAAGAATCAGACAAACCATTGAAACAACGGTCATGGATTTGTGAGAAATTTAGCATGGTAGGATGTAAAGACTTGTCTGAAAACTTAATGCTGACTTCTCTCTGGGCAGTTCTCTCCTCTTTTCTCCCACGAGAGTTTGACCTTTCATTTTCAGGAAATGTGGTATTTTTTATAAAATCTGTAATTAATCAGGGAACACAATGTAATTGAAATACTAATTACAGTTGTTTATTCAGGTACCAGTATTTCTGCCACAGTATAAGTTGCTTAAGTGCCTGTGTGACAGTGGATTTTGAATGCATATTAATCCAATTACCCAGAATATGCCCCAAAATAATTTGGTATTGACAGTCTCCTAAGCCAAAGCAAATTACCATTGAAGTTAATAGACACAATTGGAAATAACAGCTTAATTGTATCTGGATTTGTGATTTTTTTTTTCAAGCTTTTAGAATGCATGCTTTGGGTTTTTTTGTTGGTGAGGTTTTTTTGTTTGTTTGTTTGTTTGGGGGGTTTTTTGTTGGTGGTTTTTTGTTTGGTTTTTTTTTTAATCCTTCCTTTCCGTTGCCTGGGACTTGCATGTTTGATTTAAATGTTCTAGGATAATGCACCATGTTGAAATGCATGGCAGTAAGCCAACCTGAGCTTGATGGTATTGTATCCTGCATGATAGTTTCTGTGAAAATGACTGCTGACATATTTCTGAGTCTGTTATTTATGCTGTGTCACTTTTCTGTAGGTCTACAAGACGTTCCTTGTGCTGCAGTGCTTGGAACTGGTACAAGGTTTGGAAAAGTTGGGCCTGGAAGAAGGAAGCAGACTTGGAATGTGCCATTAAATTTTCAGTTTGGACACTAACTGAAAGATATTTCCAGCATAAATTAATTGAATGTGGAAACTTATGGCAATCATGAAAACCCTTTTCCTTCCAAATCCATCCTTTGGTGGAAAGGAAGCTGATTAAACTGTGTACAAAGGATCCCTTCTGGAGCTTGCTTGGCATGGCACTGCCACACATGTAGTAGCTCTGACAAACCTGCTATGCTTACACAGTTTCCCTTTGCACTGTCATGTATAAAATAGGTGACGAAGAACTCTGAAGTATGCTCACAACTAAAATAAAATCAAACAGTGCCACTAAAAGAAGTTCTCTTGTGCATTAGTCCAAGGTAGCTTTTTCCCCCACAAATGTATTTGTGTGATACTCATTTCTGGACTTACCACACACCATCTGCCTTGTGCTATATTTGTCTTATGATTATAGAGTTCTAGCTCACATGCTGACTGTGCAAAATAGGAAATCAAAGGAATTAAATAATTGGAGTGAGACTCTCTCAGTCCAATATATTTCTAGTCTAAACACTACGTTTTTGTTTAATGAGTCTGTTGCTTGGATTATTTTACTTGTCATAATGGAATGGAGCAATCCAGGAGTTTCTCAGACTCTCAATTCAACCTGCCCTTGTTTTACAAAGATAAGAATGAAGTCTTTCTTTTGCCCTACCTATTGAAGCTTTAGGACTAGGGTTGATTTTAACACTGAGAAGGAAAAAAACCTTAGGTGGACACTAAGAAAAAGGTTTTGGTCAACAGAGTGTACATAATAATGAATGAACTATATAGCCCCACTATAATAAACCATTCTCTTCACGGGAAGTTGTTGTTAGTGATAATAATTGGTGATGGTAATTTGAATTTATAATCTATCATGCCTTTCCTCACAGGATACCAAATTACTCTTCTGAATAACTGCTGAAATACCACATGTCCTTGATAGTTAAGTAAAGGATGTTTTTCTTTTGCCTGTTTCTCAGCTAGAGAAATAGTTTCTTTTTCATTAGAAATTACTATAACTTCCAAAGACCCAGCATCTCCAAAGAGTGAGACTGAAAGACTGAGGACTCAGCAAATTTGTCTTCCACAAGCTTGTCTATTTTCCAACTGAACAATGTAACACTTTAATATTCACCACCTTCTGCAACAAGGAGATCCAGAGTTTACTTTCCTAATATATGATGAAGCTCTTGTTTTCTTTGAACTACAAGTATGTTAACTTCTTTGGATGCCTTCTAACTCATGTCTTCAAAGAGCCAGTGATCAAATGTTCTGCCCTTGCCATGTGACTCATCATTTTGTAGGTGTCATGCTATATGTCTCGTAGTTTCTCTCCCTACCCATGAAACCTAGTCTGTTTAGTAATTTCTTCCATGGAGATTGACCTATAACCATTGCCATTCTTACTGTCCTTCTCCAAAGCTTTCCCAGTTTTAGTAAGTACTTTTTTGAGATAGGTTCTTTCTACACAATTTGGATCCACACTTTGGATCCACACTTTCTACACACTTTGGATCCACATAATAGCAATCAAAAAGTGATAAAACCCATGGATTGAGATAAAGAGAGTTAAATAATTGAAAGAAAAACATTGTAATTAATTTTAATGGAAAGGAAAGAGAAAGAAATAAAACCTGAATAAAGGCAAATGATACTTGTAAAAAAAATTGCTCACAACAAAATGACCAATGCCCAGCCAGTTCCTCAGCAGCAGCCCCCATAGCCAGAACCTTCTCCCTTCTGCACATGCTGAGCACAATGCTGGATGTTATGGGGTATTCCTTAGGTCAGTTGACATCAGCTGTCCTGTCTGTATCCTCTCCTGACTCCATGTACATTCCTATCCTCCTCACTGCTGGGGTGGGCTGAGAAGCAGAACAGACCTTGGCTGACTAAATGCTGCTCAGCAGTAAACAAAGTATCCCTGTGTTACCAGTACTTCTCAGCACAAATCCATAGCACAGCCCCATCCCAGCTCTTGTGAAGAGAATTAACTCTACTCATACAAAAAACAAAAAGGGCACAACAGAGTTGCAAAAAATAAGAACCACAATTTCCATATATGTTCAGTAGGTGGACAAAAATCAGAAAAATATTTTTAAAATCAGTGTTTTTTAAAAAAGGAAGAATCAAGAAGCATTAACATACCTTACAGGAGTAAATCTGCAGTATACTTCTTGAGAGCAGAGCAAAATAAACTCATTCCTTAAGTGGAGTACTATTATACCTTTTGTATATTTGTACTATACTTTCTTATAGGTGTTAATACAGTCTATTAATAAAAACTGTGGTGTCATTATATATGTCTGTGAAAGTCAATGCCACTGTGTTTGACAGCCTCTTGCTTGGCAACGAGGTTCCTGCTCTGACATCTGGTTTTGTGTCCTTTGAAATGCTGTTGCATGAGCTTCACAATGGCTTTTAAGTTGCAATTTGTAATGAAATCATCTTAATGAACACACTTGAAAAGTTGATAGCCTACAACATTGCTTAGAGAAAGCAGTCATTTTCTTGTCTTCCAAATTATGTCCTCTGGTGTCTGTATTAAAGACAAGCATTCATAATTTCCATTACTGAAATATAAATGACAACTTACTGCATAAAGAAACAATTTTATCTCTTTGTATTGGCACCAAACTATTTTGTGCATTTGGAATTGACTCATCATGTCTCCTTAAAAATCCCCCCATGCTTTACTATGTGCCATAGTTTTTTGGGTTTGTTTTGTTTTGATTCTATATATCCTGCTTATAATGATGTGTACATTATTATTCAGGAAGAGAACTTCCTATTTCTACCATCACCCTTTCTGATAGTAATTCACTATCTCTTAAAGGTCTCATTTCCATCTTCTAGTGCTCTCATCAGTGACAATTGTCTGACTCCTGGCTGTCACACTAAAAAGTAAAATAAAGCACATAGTTATAATGATAGAAAAGCAATTAATGACACTTTTCAAATAAAAAGCCTGCAGAGTCTGATGAGAAAATGGACACCACACTTTTAGCTAAAATTTTTGTCAAAAGAATGATGATCACAGATGGGCTTGCGGAACAAAATTTAGCAATCTTCTTGACAACAGCTGAGGACAGATCAGTTTGTCACATCTAGAAAGAGTCAGTCTTTTTTAGATGATTTAGTGATGCCAAATTTAAAACACATTGTATCAGATTTTTTCATGGCTTTGTGAAAAATGGAGAATTCTGACAGAAACAGAAGGGCTAGATCACTTTCATAATACTGCAAGATTATATTCAGCAAAACAAGTGCTCTTAAAAGGCTGAAAATTATGTTGAGCTACCCAAATAGATCATTTTAAGCTTTTTTTGCATGGATTTAGTGGTATGAAAGATGCTTTGTAACCCATCACACTGGTATCAAAGACTCATTGAGTTACTGAATCCCTAAACTAAAGCAAATCTATGAAGAAAGGTGACCCTAGTAGTCATTAAACAGCATATCACCTAATGGCTTTAATGACCTAGTTTTTGCTTGGTAAATTACTATACTTTGTCTTCCCTGTTAGAGGCTTTCATCTTATTTCTGGTGTTCAGTGTCAAAGATTTCTCTGGACCAGCTTATAGTGGAAGTACAGCTAGATTCAAATTCAAGAATATGCAATATCAGTTAGCTCCCAACTCTGCTTGGTTTTCTTTCAGCTTTAACAATTTGGCAGTTGGCAAGATTTTAAAATAAAATTTTGCCTAGCTTTAGCATTTTGCACTTGCACATTAAAAGTGAAAATGAGTGTAAAAATGTAGTAAGTGTAGATGAAAAGCGCATTATGCTTCAACTTTATGTAAAGCACTATAATTTCACTGAGTTGTAGTAATGTCATTTTATTAATAATCTCTTTTTCACATAAAAAGCACTTTTATTCTAGAAATGTTCCATGTATCTAGTTAATACAATTCTTGGTGCTTAAATAAATCCAATTGTATCACAGATCAGCAGCCAAAAACTTCAAAACCTATCAAGGTAAACAAAGCGATATAGTACCTCCTATTTTCTCAAATCTAGAAAAAGTACAGGCCATTTCAAAACACACCTCCATGGTCTGTACCACTTTTTTGTGCTTCTGATAAACATTCAGTCTATTGATAAACATTGCACTATTTTTTTTTGTATGGTATCTCCTGCAGTTTTTCCAGCAAAGAAATAATGCTGATTTAATATGTATTGTATGAAAGAAACCATTTTTGAAGGATAATAAGTTCATATGTCAACTGTGATGAGAAGTCTTGAGCAGTGTCTTAGAGATCTGTGTTTTAATTGCTTCTGGATCAATTTTTTGAGATCATTTTGACTAGCCAGTGCTCCTGCATGTTAAAAATAACAGCTTGTTCTGAGCACGAAATCTTAGAATTTTTGTGCGTTTGTGGTTTAGGAATTCCTTCACAAAATACTGTTCATAATTTTTGGGGTAGAACATGTGCTAACACATGAATTCAGGTGTAAAATTTCTTGTGAAAACAGGCAAATGTGCAATAAAACCATTTAGATTACATTAAATTCTTAATAATCTTTGCTTTTGAATTTTAAAATTCACAGATAAGTCCTTAGATTTTTCTTTAAATTGCCATAAAACACATAGTAAATAGTTGAGATGCTATTTGCTTATCACATCTTTCAAGGTAATTTAATAACCAAAAATTGGCCAAGATAGTCCCATGAACTCCAGTACCAATTTTTTCTTTTTAAACATATTTCAGCATTCTCTACACTTTGCTAAGCACACCAAAATATCCTAGCTGGACATTAAAATCTAGTGGCTTTACAAATAGGTTTTGCATTTCAGAAGAACCATGCTTATTATTACAAAACTATTGAAAACTTTGGTGTTTATAATGAATAAAGAAAAAAATACAGCATTTGTGGGGTGGGGTTTTTAGAGGCATTTTATAAACAATCCCTACCAAAAAAAAAAAAGAAAAAAGGTAGAGTCCAATGCTAAAAAATAACTGTCAGTCTGCTGGGCTACAGCTGTGCTTTCTTTACATCAAAATTATTATTTCTCAGCTTTTTTTGTAGTTCAGCCTTAGAGGAAAAACAAAAGGCCCATATAGGTTTTGGAGACTTATACATAAAGCTAAGGAATCCTAGCTATTCCTTGGGGATATCCATGATACACTGCTAACAAGCTTGCACAACTGAGCCAAGGAAAGCTTAGAGTTTGCCAATGACAATGGAAAACATTCACAGATCACACTCACTCCAAATGGCATTTCCCCTGCGTGACAGTTCTAGTTTATCATGTCCTGCTTACTACTTCACAAACATGTAATGTTGGGCATTTTCAGTGTTTTCCCTTTTCTCTTCTGGGTTTGTATACTCTTCCCAAGGACTATTTTTGGAGCTGTCAGCCAGGCCTGATGAAAATGACAGGGAAACTATATTAACTTTAAATAAGCTACTGAGCTGTGTATCTCTGCAGCTCCAGTGATCGTGAGTCATCATGTGGTCCCTGGGTGACTGTCACGTTTGTGCTCAGAACAGTCCCTTGATTATGCCATGATTTATTTATATCAAATTTTATACGATGGCAAATATGTTTTTCCAGTTCCTTGTACAGTTGCAAACGGAGTTCAGAAAACAAATTTAAAAATAACATCTGATAATAAAGGAAGGTGTCCAATGTAAAAAAAAAAAAAAAAAAGTTTGATTATCTTCTGCTGAGGGAAAGATGTGAAAGAAGGAAAGAAAAATCTTAAGGCAAATACGTGGGTTGCCCATGCTTTCACAAGTACTTATCTCGACATTCCCTGAAAATAAACTTTGATGTCATGCTACTGGAAACTCACTTTGTTATATTTAGTAATTTCAATAAATTAGTGTAGAATTTCTGCAATCATATTTAATTTTAGAAAACCTGAACTGACTGGAAATTTGAAGTTGCTAGACATAGTGTGCATTTCACTTTTTACCCAAGAAATTAAAATGGGATCCTCCTTTTTTTAAAGTTCTTCTGTTGAGCATGTAGCAACAGTTCATCTGCATGAACAGAAATTATTAATCTTGTCTCCACACCAACACTTTAGCTTTTTGTCATTACTTTAATTTGCTTCATGTCAAATACCATTCACTCTCTATAATAATCTAGCCTATTTTCTCTCTTCTAGAGAAAAGTACTATAGAGTTGATCCTAGTTTGAGCAGAAGGTTCTTTAGTTCTTTCTTTCAGATTAAATTATTTTTTGACTCTAGACACAAATATGCCTTCCCTATGCTTGAAATATTTTGCCATTGAAAGTCAAAATTGTTGATTTTGATTAAAAGTTGTTTTACCTTTTCTTGACCAGTAAAACTACCTTTACCTTTCTTATTGAGTCATATTTCCCACTTTCTTTCTTTTTTCACCTTTCTTTCCTCCCACTCCACAGAGAAATATTGATAATGAAAAAAACCTGAATAATTATGCAGATATTTGTACAAAAATAGCATTTGTTCATTCAGCAAAATTGATGAGATAACTAAACTGAATGATAACCTTGTACTTAGGCATATTCCAACTACTGCATTTCTAGTCTATACGAGCTTACTGAAGACCATTATTAAATATGACAGCTGTTGTATATATTGTTAGGCCTTGTTACACATTTTCTTTCATTTTTTTCAGATGCATATTAATTTGTAGATATCTGTAGCTTAATCTATTTCTCTACTCCTGTTACTTTCTGGGGTTTTATTTATTTAATATTCTTTATGTCAATTATTCTCTTAGTCTTTCTGCTTAACTTTAAATTAATTTTTTCATTTTCTTCATCTGTCTCACTGAACTCACAACTGCATGTCTGCATAATTTTCAGGACTCCCCACTGTGGTTCCAGTCAGGTTGAAATGTGTCTATGCAGAGACAAAAGTGTACCACTGCTCTGTTTTCAGGATACAGCTCTGAAAGTACTATCATTTTGAGGTGTCTGACCTACAATGTAAATATAGATGGAAAGTCACGTACAGCAGTTAGAAAAAGACTTTGTTGAAAATGAGGTTATTAAAAGAAAGATCACTGTGAAAAATCTTGATTTTTACTGAACACCACTTCTTTTTGACTCTTTTCTTTCAACTAGCTATCTTTTCTTCCTTTCAACACAAAGTCTTTGATGTATTTTCCATCGAAATGAAAGTATTGTGCTAAGGGTTGGTTTTTCTTTCCCAGAAACTGGTGCAACTCTTCTAATTAGTATTTAAAAATTGGTGAGTTTTAAAAACAATTTTTATCTTACAATTATTTCTAATTTTTTTCACCAAAATTTGATTTTTATTTTATTTATGTCTTAGGTTTAAATTTTCTTTCTTAATATTTTTTACTCACTCTAAAAAATGCTAAGTTTCTTTTTAATTCAGAGTGGAAAATTACACTTCCAGGTGCTTCTGAAGGAATTAATTGATACTTTCAGATATTCTTTACAGGTATGAAAATAAAGAATGTGGTTTAACCATAATTCCAAACTCTTGCTATTTTTATCAGCCTTTTTGAGGAAATACACAGGTGTACAAAACAAACCTAAAATGAACATAGAGGCTGCCCAATTTTTCTCCTTAATGTCCCAAAGACTATACTTCCTTAGTGTTCCATATAAATCAAATTGGTTGAAAAATAGATATTATTTAGTAAAAATGCATATTGGAGTATTCTATTCAGACTTTATACATGGAAGATGAACAAACATTGGCAATTCATAAGAATTAATTTTAGGTTAAAGACTGTATTTCGTGTGGACGTAGGAACAAAAGCAATTACTTTCAGAATTGTTTTAAAATGTAGAGACTAAATGTTGTATGAATTCCTAGTATCATGTAACTTTTACTGAATGAAGGGTACCATTTTTAGGAAGAAAAAAGTCTGCCTCATGCTTGTAAGGCTCAAAGTAGAGATGATATCTATTAAGTAATTTAACATATTCTCCATTGACCTTTGAAAATTGTCCCACAAGCCAGTAAAAAAGACATTTTTAGAAGTTCTGAATATTTTATATCTCTCTTCATTACATCAATTTATAGTCTTCAATCACATTCCCCACACAAACTATTCTTGTTCCCCTCTTTCTAAAAATAGTAAACTAAACCAGGGAACCCATAAGTTCTTCTCTTGTCCCAAGTGCAGCAGAGTGTTTTAGCGGCATCCCACCTTGTCTCAGAGCGATATCTGGGCAAAAATAATCCCTTCTTCATATCTTTTTAATTATTAAGTGTGTGGACAAGAAGGAAACCATAACCATCTGGACATATAATAAAGCCTCTTTTAGCTGTTACCTTGATCAGCTGCATGTATTTACCTTCCCTTCAGAAATCAAATTTTTGCACTCCCAAGATATTTGCAAAGTCTCAAACCAGCCTCAGGACAGTCTTTAATTTTATATTTCTAGTGGCAAACTTGGTGTACTGCTCCAATCATTGTGGCACCAGAATTGTATAGGGGTTTTTTGCAAAAGAACCCTAAAATGCCCTGGCTGAGGATCTTTATTTTTAGCAAACTAATGATTGATTTGACATATTGTCTAAGATGGAGTCAATGTGAAAATTGATTCCTCTGTAATAGCTTGCTCTAATTTGTTTATGACAGAATATGTTTCTAATAGTTCCCTTGTGTCTTTTCTTTGGATGAATTCTTAATTTCCAGTGTGTCAAGGTTTGACCCTGACTAAATGCCAGGCACCTCGACTCTCTCTTGCTACAGAAAAAAAAACTATAAAAAATACACACCAATCTCATGAGTCAAATGAGATCGGACACTGGTTGGTAGGAGGACACACACAGAAAAAGAAAAAGGGCAAACAGGCTCCAAGCTTAAAGTTGCAAAAAAGTGTTTTAATTACCTAACAGATTTGGAGGATAGATGCCAGGCAAAAATAAACTTTTCATACAGTTTTTATTC
>VZRM01000703.1:2259381-2308847 GCA_013397955.1 Grantiella picta
GCAGCATGTCCATCACCTTCAGAGCCATCAGAGATTGGCTCTGCTGGACTTGATGGAAAAACTTCCAGAACTTAAACTCAGGACACACAGGAGCCATCTTTGTGCCACTCCCCACCCCTCAGACACCTCTCCAGGCCCATCACAGCAGCTTCTGAGAGGTCCAAATTTCTCCTAGATGTTAAAAGTACTTTACTGATGTTTTGGGCCAATCAAAACCACCACATAGTGTTAAGGACACAGAGGTCCTTATTTATTTTGCTTTCTTTCTCCAACTATTTCATGTTGTACTGAAATAATTTCATTTTTATTTCTATGAAATTTCAGTAGCATGAAAGAAAGGTTCTGGTTTTCCAGATTCATTTACCAAAAAAAAAAAAAAGCAATAGTACTTTTGTCAGCCATGTAATATGACCACAGATTTGCTATTGTGTGCAAAGACTAACACTTCACGACCTCTACTCTGCTTAAATAAATATGATGTTTTTAAATGGAATTTGACAAATAGAGAAGACACATGTGCATATGACTGTACATCATGACTGAAACAGAGATGTACAGTCTGACTCATACCCCAATGGAACCTTGCATTACAAATTAGAATGAACCTTGCTTTCTGTTTTCCTTTGCTTAAGCAATACATAGTAATTGAAAAAGCAACTAAATAAATACAGAGTTAAAGAATTTTCCATTCTGTTTAACACAGCCTTTTGGATGGTGATAAGTGCAGCTGCCTAAGAGACTATTTCCTGGGAATGAAAGTCATTTCACTATGTCATTCTCCTTCTTACCCTGAAAAATACAGAAAATGCATGTAACAAGGAAAAAAAGTCTTAATCATATACATAGAATCATAGAATAATTAGGGCACTCTTAAAGACCATGTATTGAAAGGCACTTTGAAAGACCATGTAGTCCAACACCACTGCAATGATCAGGGACTTTGTCAACTAGATCAAGTTGCTCAGAGCCTCATCCTGCCTGGTCTTTAATACTTCCAAGAGTGGGGCATCTACCACCACTCTGGGCTACCTGTTCCAGTGTTTTACCTGTTCATTGTAAAGGATTTCTTCCTTATATTTAACGTAATCCAACCTTCTTCTAGTTTAAAATTATTATGCCTTGTCTTATTGCAAAAGGCCCTGCAAAAAATGTCCCCATCTTTCTTGCAAGCCCCATTTACATACTGAAAGGCTGCAATGAGCTCTCCTCAGAGCCTCATCTTCTCCAAGCTTAAAAACTGTGCTGGTTTCAGCTGGGGTAGAGTTAACTTTCTTCACAGTGGCTGGAATGGGGCTGTGCTATGGATTTTTGGTGAACACAGGGTTGATAACATAGAGATGTTTTTGTTGTTGCTGAGCAGGGCTTACACAGAGCCAAGGCCTTTTCTGCTTTTCATACTGCCACACTGTCAAGGGATGTGGTGGCATGTGGGAGACTGGGAGGAGACAGAGCTGGCACAGATGACCCTAACTGACCAAAGGGATATTCCAGAACATGTGGCATCATCTCAGTGTATAAACTTGAGGTAAGAAAGAGAATGGGGGAGACATTTGGAGTGATATTTTTTGTCTTCCTGAGTAACTGTTCTGCATGATGGGATCCTGCTCTCCTGGAGATGGCTGAACACCTGTCTGCCCACGGGAAGGGGTGAATTAATTCTGTGTTTTGCTTTGCTTGCCTACACAGCTTTTGCTTTCCCTAATAAACTCTCTCTATCTTAACCCACAAATTCTCTTAACTTTTACCCTTTCAATTCTGTCCCCAGTCTCTCTGGCAGGGCAGTGAGAGAGCAGCTGCACGGGGCTGCTGGGCGAAGGACGGATGCGCCAGCTCTATGATCATTTTTGTAGCACTCCTCCACACTCACTCCAACAGATCCATGTCCTCCTCTGTTGAAGACCCCAGAACTGATGCAGCACTGCAAGCAAGTGTAACAGTGAGATCTACTCATGTGAGCCTGTAATCTGAGCTAAGCAGCAAACCCCCCTGGGTTTGAAGAAACCTTTAGGTCAGGGTGACAGAAAATTTTCCCCCGACATGCTTTGAGGCTAGCACCACGAATACGGCTCAGGAATCAGAGGTAGTGGCTCCTGGAGTTCTCCTCCTCTTTATCCCATCTATAGTTAATCGCTAGAATGTTCTTCAAACCGCAGTTTATTATTGGTTTTTAAAGTTCTGTACCTGCCCCCCTTGCACCCCTATTCCCCAGTTTATCTGCCAGTTCTGTATCCCTCTTGCTCCTATTGGCCCTCCTGTGTAAACCCCTCCCATCTTTCCATCCTTTTTAACCCCGTGTTGGTACCGCGTTGGGCTCTGAGCTTTGGGACCCAGCGATGCCCCGTTTTCCTGTCGACNGGAGGGAGAAGTCACAGGTGAGCTCTCACCAGAGCAGAGCAGAGGGGCAGAATCCCCTCCCTGGCCCTGCTGCCCACAGGGCTTTGGATGCAGCCCAGGACACGTTTGGCTTTCTGGGCTGTGAATGCACATGGCTGGGTCATGTCCAGCCTCTCACCCACCAGCTCCCCCAAGTCCCTCTCAGCAGGGCTGCTCTGGATCTGTTCATCCCCCAGCCTGTGCTGATTCCTGGTGTTTCCCTGATGTTACACTTATCCTTTTTGAACCTTATAAGGTTCATCCACTGATGTAGTCACTCCATCGTAGAAGGCCATTAGGTTGATGACATAGGACTTGCTCTGTGTGGTGAAGCCACATGATTTATAGTATATCAAATGCTTTATAACTTCTTTCAGTAATGTAACAGGTAGAATTTTATGTGTGTTCTGGGTTTTATGGGATACTAGCAAAATAAGGAATGAATTTCACAATGATCAAGCTGACAATTTTCGTCTTTTAAGAAAGCTAAAGCATACTGAATGTCAGAAGCTCATGCATGAAATGAGGAGATCACTTAGATATTTCCTTCTGTTTAGTGCTGTATAAACTACATCTCTGGGCATCCAGCAAGAAACGAGTGACGGTTTTAGAAGTCACAAACAGAATTTCTCCCATTAAATATGAAATAAGGACTTTGCTGGGTTTACATGACATTTTCTTCCTTCAGGGTCCCAGGGATCAAAAAATATTTGCATGTATCTTCTATCATAACTACCTGTTAAATTATCTCATTATTGTCCCTTTCTTCTTTTGGAATAAGCTGGGAAGTACTGGAATCTATTGTATTATCTACCATTTGCAATTAGCAGTAGTTCCAAATCTTATCAAATTAAAGTTGGATTTGCATATTAAAGTTGAATGCCGTAAGGGCAAAAAGTCATGATAAAGTTATTCCTAAATCTATAGACCATGCTGCAGTACAAATTTCTTTCCTATCAGCCTGGGAGGCTCAGAGCTCCTGCCTGCCTGAAACCTACAGAGAGTTCTCACTGGGAAGCTGGAGGCTGATCCTGTAGCTGGATTCCAAAAAATGCTATAAGCTCAATACAGGGGAAAAAACCAAACCTAAAACCAAAAACCCGCTTTTATCATGAATCTGAAGTTTTCAAGAATGTTTCGAAAAATTTGGATCACATTTCTGATATCTGAGTTTCATCCCAAATTTGTTGTGCTTCTTTGTAAAAAACTGAGAATTGGCAGCAGAAGTACCCTAGTGGGGAAAGGACATTCCCTTGGGATGTCTGAACTATGGAATTTGTTTATGCTTTCTTGGTTTCTTATGTCACTGTTGTTGTTATATTGTAACATACTAACACAGCAATGAAACTTAACTTTTAATGAAAATAAAATATTCATATGAACCATTAAAAAGCATTATTGTGACTTTAGATCAAGTTAAAATGAAACACAGGTTGTACTGAACCATGCAGTCCCTTAAATAATGGCCACATTTACCATCAAAAGTCAAAGCCTGCCTTTGCCCATCAGTGACATATCACTAGTATTACCCTGTTGCATCAGTGAGCTGTATATTTCCCTCATCTGTGTAACACCTACATATGTACCTTGGCACATCTATTCCATGATGCACACACCTGCTTCATGATGCTCATGGTTTCAACATGTCAGTATAAAATGCTCTTAAATCTCAAAAATGTTTGATTTATTTCACTTGAAATTGTATGTATTCTGTATTTTACCACATATTATGAGTTGGAATGCAACAGACAATGAAGAGGAGGAAGGAGAAGAGAAAACATGTGTGAAGAGGCAAACAAATAACCTGTTAAACTTTTCAGGGCACAAATTTGTGTGAGATCAGCTGTGAGGGTTAGTCACTCATAGCTGAGTCATAGCGCATCCAGAAAGAGGACTCTAAGCACCTTCTTCAGCTCTAATTTACATACATTTACCTTTTTATTCAGCACAATTATTTTTTACAATTGGCCTGTGAGTTAGACCTTTTGACACAGCTGGATTCCAGGAGTCATATGAGAGGGATTGTGAAATGAAGTATAACTATGTGTCAGTAAGTGGGTGTGATCCTAAGGGAGTCTCACTGAAGCTAAATGAATAATTGAGCATGTGAAAGTTGGGGCAAATGTGATGTGCATTCAAAACTCTCCAAAGAGATATTTGTAATTTCCAGTCCCTTCAACCCTTAGCAGACCATGGTATGCTGTGGTAGGACGCTCCCCCCTCCCCTTCTCTCTCTCCCGGATTGCTGGCCAGAGATGGATGGCTCAGATTAAGTGAATAGCTTAATCAAGGGCTATCTAGTACTGGCGCCTGGAACTCAAGGTGAGACGCTGAGAGAATGTGAAAAATTTTTGAGTGACCGCAAATCCACACTCTTTTACCTATAAAACACCACAAAAATCTCAAAAAGGTAGAAGCTTTCTACATGAACGCTGGAGCGTGAAGTAAAGTCTTCTCCCCAGGGTTTGGACGCAGCCCTGTGGTTACTTTGCTTGGGATTGGATGAGGAAGGCTAATGTATTCCAGCTCCAAATTGGATTTGGTAAGATCANGTCTTGCGAATGGGACTAAGTCGTGGGGAGCTAGCTACCTTAAAGCCTGGCTCCTGTCTCCCATGCCAAGACATATGCACAGGATATTTTTGTCTATATGTTAGCTGAAACACTCTTTTGCTTCTAAAAGCTAAACTTCTAACCACATTTGATTATCAAATGTAAAATCACACAAAATTTATTTGATTAAATACTATGAAAGACACAAACTGAAATTGAAACCCAGGAGTTGATGAGTTTAATTTTTTTTTCCACAGTGTACATGGAACTGAATGGAAATAACAGTGCAAAAGATGGGGAATGATTTAGGTAAGTTGACATTCAAACTCTTAAAGTTCTCAGGATCTGTACCAAACTGGATTAGCGTATTGTAGCAGTGAGGTCAACTCAGATGACTGAAATAACCAACAAACCCCCCTGGGTATGAAGAAACCTTCAGGTCAGGGTGGCAGAAAATTGTTCCCCAGACATACCTTGGAGCTAGCCTCATGAATATGGATCAGGAATCAGAGGTATTGGTTCCTGGAGCTCTCCTCCCCTTCATCCCATTTTTGAGTTAACAGCTAGACTGTTCCTTTACCTGCGGTTTTATCATTGGTTTTTAAAGTTCTGTACCTGCACCCCTTGCACCCCTATTTCCCAGTTTCTCTGCCAGTTCTGTATCCCCCTTGCTCTTATTGGTTCTCCTGTGTCAACCCCTCCCATCCTGCGGTCCCTTAACCCCTGCAACGGAGACACTCGCTCTCTCTGCGCTCTGAATCCAGCTGCTTCCAGCCCCCGTATCCCTTCCCGGTTCCATCTGCCTTCTCCGCCCCGCCGTTCCTACCAATAAACCCTGGATTCCGAGAACTGAGAGACTGCATCTCTTTCACATCACCCCGTCTCCTGCTGAGCTCCGTCGCCGGCGGCACCCTGTGCTGCACCCGCAGGCTTCACTACAGCGCCTGATCCAGCACGTGGGGATCCCGGTGGCTTGCCTTCTTCCATGTGACTTCGGGACTAGCCGCCTGATGCAGAGGGAGAAGTCACAGCGTATTATAAATTTAAAAACAGGAGTTATTACATTTGAGACAAAGCATTTTCTGGATGAAAAGAATTCTATACTTCCATCATTTTGAACCCCACAACAGAGTATAATCCTGTAAAAGGATAGTATTACAGTATAAGATGCACAATTTCCTCATTGTATTTGGTTACAGAACAGATCCTTTCCTAGATTAGGTAAAGTGTTACTTTAAGTATGTGTATGTAGACATATGTTGAGAAGATAAAAGATGTGAATTTCAGCAGAAATGAAACAGAAAATTATTAGGGTGCCAGTAACAAACAAAGACAGATCAGCAGACAAATCATGAGTGTTAGCCATTTTGGAATTTATGATGTATCCCAAAAGGAACGAAAATAGTCTTTTCCATCAGATACTGGTTTAATCTGGATGAGGAACAGTTACATCCAGGAAGCCTCACTGCAGTGTCTGTTGTGTCTGTTTTTCAGGAAAAAAAAATTAGGTGATTTTTTTTTTTTTTTAAATGAGAAAAGCCAATTTTCAAAGCCTCAGAAACTTTGGGAGTACAATTAACTGTGATTTTCATGGCTTAGGGAAACTGAATTAACACTTATTTAGCTCTTTGGTATTAACCGCACTTAGATAATCAAACAAAAGGATAATTAAGCAGCATTTTCACTTATTATTTTTGTATCAAGTTTGCTGATTGCATTCCAAATAATTAGGGCACAAGCATTACTTTACTCCATGGTGCCTACACTGCCAGAATATGGTGCATGTTGGACAAGCAGTTTGCATGCACAAAATGTTGGAAATGTCAAACTAGTGGTCAATATACATTTGATATATAACTTGCAGAGCAAAAATTGAAATTCATATCCATATTGGAAAGTAGAATGTATTCACAAACTCAAGTAGCTGTTTTCAGGTGTAGACAGATATTTGTGTGCTTCACTGACCGGTGTAAACATGCATAACTGATCATAAAAAGTATACATGATAATATACAGGGAAGTTCTCAGCTGTTACAATGTTCTTATTCTAGGAAATAATAATGTTGAGAAGATAATGACTACATAATAATGACTACATTCCAATGTTCAATTGAACTATGCTGGAACTGAGAGTGTCACAGACCAAGAGCAAATGATCAATTTCCTCCCATGACAGTTGTAAACAAGCCAAGAATCCATGAAGCAAAATAAATTATTTTAATAAATGAAAAAAATTAACATTTTTTCTGTAGTCAATCAGCAACCATGTGGAGATGTTTATCAGAAAACAATAGTCTGTGTCCAAGAAGCTGTAGTAGGATCCTTGGATCCCAGCAATTGGGCAGGCAGTGTTTGTTGAGCAATGCCTCTTTACTCTGCCTTGCTGCTTGCTGAAGTACCTCAGGACAGTCAGGAAAGTTAGATGATGAATTTGGTATTAATCCAAGTTCGTGTATAGAGAGATCAGGAATCCCCAGCTAACAGGAATGACAAACCTTCAAGAGTGAGTGACTGATTAGCCACAGTTTGAGTCATGGTGCCAAAGCATCCATAAGGATTTTGAATTGATACTAAGAACATAAGTTATTCCTTTGACTTCAGTGAGGCCAAACTTGTACACCATGGCGTTACCTTAACAAAGACAGTCATACTCATTTTGAGTGGTATTTGGCGATTTCTGCATTCTTGTATGTAATATACTGTAATATTTCTTTCAATCAAATATAATGCTTGTCTGCAGAAATTAAAATTTCTGTATGGAAGAATAGCTATAATTCTAATAATAGACTTATCTTTTAGACTGAGTTTAGTATTTACCAGTTAATTTCAGGTTCTTTTAAGAAGACAGTGAAATGTTATTACCTTTATGAGTCTCTGTTCTTACATGAGTGATTATGCCATAACTCATTTTGTGATTCATTCTCACTGTTATTTTTCACTGCCTTTCTCTGAATTTTATTTTTTGCTTTAGGGTAGAGAGTTAAGGCAAAGTAATCATAAGATAAAATAAAGACTATTTTCTCCCATCTTCTTTCAGTGGAGATTAAACAATCTCGGTTGACTGACAGAATGGATTTCTCATTGAGTACAATGCGCTTTTTCTTGAGACTACATTTATACACAGAATATTTTTATGTTATCAGAGTAATGATGACAACTGCAAGCAATCCTCAGAACTTCACAACAAAAGGAATACATTTAATGATTTTACTCTCATAGAAATATATAAAATAGAGCAATAGATTTCATAATACGCACATTTTGACCCAATATACTATTCCTCTAAATGTCCCCGAGATTTTAAATGTATAGTTTTCCATATTTAAATTTAAAAAAATGAGAAATGCTTTGCCTAGATATATATTTGTTATATTCATAACAATTTTCTACTGTATACGCACATGAAATATGTCAGCCCATATTCCAATATTTTCTGAAAGTAAGACATAGATTTCCAGGAAACCTTTTTGCTGCTAACACAGTCGAGGTACAAATTAGAAAAGAAAAATCCCATTAACTTATTATAGATTCACTTTTAGATCCAGATCATCAAAAAATTGGGAGTCAGTAGAATTTCATCACTTTGCAACAGCCATGGATTAAGTCTTGTTTTGGTTTGAAAACAAACCAGTGGGAGATCACAAGTCAAGACTGAAATTAAAAATAAGTTAAATAATACAAGGAAAAGCACTGACAAAGTCAGATACAAACTGACACCCGGTTAAGGTGGTGGTAGCAGTCCAAATGAAGTAGTTCAGTTCAAACGGTGATCCTGTGAAGGTCTGGTCTCCAGCTGAAGATCCAGTGGTAGCTCTTGTCCTCTGGGAACCCAGTAGACAGGGCTAGCTCAGGCAGTTCCAAGGCCAGCTTATATCCAGGTGGGAACACCTGGCTCCTCCATCCTGGGCAGAGCATCCCACAATAGGATGAGATAAGTCCATGAGTCATTCGGTGGGTCCCTGATGGCCCATTGTCTGTTATCCGGGGTGGGTCATTAGCAGGTGATAACAGCTAACAGCCCACAGCTGGTGGTAATAGAATACTTAAATACATCTATATTTGCAACCTAGGACAAGTCTATACATGGAAATTTGAACAGAATACTTGAGTTCGCAATACTAAAATCTAATACAGGTTTAATTATATATACACAACCAAGCAGATATACTAGTACTCTGCTCTCACATCCTCTGAATCATACCTGCTACTATTCAAATATTGTCCTTTTATTCCTCTCTCTTCCAATGACAAGTTTCTAAGTCTCTGGAAAACAGAGTACTTCATCCATACTTAAATAGCTTCAGAATAGTCTACAAGAAGTGGCCTGGAGGCACAAACAATCCAGGTGGTATTTGGAAAGCTTCAACAATAATTTTTTGACACAAGTGGCGGAGGAACAAATGTGCTGTTGGACCTTACAGTAACGAGCAGGGAAAATCTGGTTGGAGATGTGAAGGCTTAGGGCAGCATGGCCACAGTGACCAAAAGATCATAGAGTTGAATAACCTATGAGGAGGAGGCAGGGTACTGAGTAGGATTAAAACCTTGGATTTTAGGGTAGCTAACTTTGTCTTCTTCAGGACTTGCTTGGAATAATCCCATGGAAACGTACCTTAGCAGGACAGATCTCTTTCTCCAGGCTGAAGAATAGTGCATCCCCATGGGCAAGCAAGTGGACACAAGGGGCAGGGAGACCTGTCAAGGAGCTCCTATCAAAACTCCAGTATAAGCAGGAGATAGACATGAGATGGAGGTAGGGACAGGCCTCATGGGATGAATATAGAGATGTTGCCTGAGTATGTAGAAATGCACTGAAGAAGCCCAAGGTCCATTTGGAATAAAATATGTCTTAAAGTGACAATGAGAATAAGAAGGGCCTCTTCAAATACATTAATAATAAAAAGAAAATGTGGGGAAAAAAGGCGCCTGACACTGAACAAAACAGGGAGCCCTCAACTGAGGCAACAGAGAAAGCTGAGATATGCTGTATTAGTTTGAAAACAAACCAGTGGGAGATCACAAGTCAGGATTAACATTTAATAGGAAAATTAAATAAAATAAGTGCAATAATAGAAGGAAAAATACTGACAAAGTCAGATACAACCTGACACCCTGTTAGGGTGGTGGTGGCAGTCCAAATGAAGTAACTCGGTTGAAGCAGTGATCCTGTGGAAGGTCTGGTCTCCACCTGGAGGTCCAGTGGTAGCTCTTGTCCTCTGGGAACCCAGTAGACAGGAGCTGCCTTGGGCAGTTCAAAGCCCAGGTTATATCCAGGTGGGAATGCTTGGCTCCTCCCTCCTGGGTGGAGCATCTCACAATAGGATGAGGTAATTCCATGAGTCATGTAGTGGTTTCTTGATGTCCCATTGTCTGTTATCAGGGGTGAGTCACAGCAGGAGATAACAGCTAATGGCCCACAGCTGGTGGTAATAGAACACTAAATACATCTGTATTGTAACCTAGGACTTATACAATGCTTGATTATTTGCTTCAGTCTTCATCGTCGAGTCCAACCCTCAGGAATCCCTGACTCAGGAGACCAGGGAGAAGGAATAGAGAAAGGATGACATTTTGTGTTGGGAAGGACTGGATTAGAGACCATTTAGTCCATCTTGATATTCACAAGTCCATGGTCCCTGATGGGAGGTGCCCACAAGTGTTGAGACATCAGAGCTAGGCCGCTCACAGTCACCTCTGAATGGTTGTGGCGGTCAGGAGAGATGCCTGAGGACTGCAAGAAAGAAAATGTAACCCCAGACTTCAAAAAGAGAAAGAAGGACCCAGGGAACTACTGCCCAGTCAGAATCATCTCAATTTCTGGAAAGGGTGGGGAATAGCTCGTCCTGGAAGACATCTCTAAACATATGGAAGACAATAAGGTGATCAAGGTAGTCAGTATGGAAGTCAGCTAACTAAATCACAGGTACTGACACTGATATGGTTGTTAGATTTTAACAACATAAACATGTGAGCATTATTTAGAAGGAAGAAAAAAACCTAAAATGGCTATGATACCTGTGGTACAGAAGTGACATATCATTAAGATTTACAAGTAAAAAGGAAAATATTTTTAAAAAAAAATTATTATGGAAAAAGAAAAAGAAGTAATGTATAAATATTTTTAACTTGTGGGAAAAATTTTTTTGAAACTAGTTTTCAAGTTCACGTCTCACAGAGATAGCCTTAGACTCTAATGTCTAAATGTGATCTTACTTTTTAAACCAATTTTTTTCAGAGTCAGTGGAGTATGAGACAAAAATTGGGTAATTCAAGACAACAGCAAAAAAGAAATGAAAAAAAAAGTCAAAGAGTATTGAATTGCACTCTGATAGAGAAGATGAGAAAAATAAGCACCAGATTGGAAGAGGGTACATAGATAAGAGAATTACAGGCATAAGAATATGGTTTTCACTGAGCAGTTGTTCGAATGATAGCATAGTAATTGCAGCTTATATAGGATTTTATCTATCTATATATTTTCTAGAAAACTACTGACAAAAAACTGTCCCCAACAGGTTTATGTGATCCATTGATTACAGTCTTTTTTGATAAAGATGATACAATTGGAAAAAATATAAATAAGAGCCTTATTTAAGGAGAAAAGTTCCTTGATGAGAAAAAAAGAGAATATTTCTAGGCTTTTGAATATGTGGAAGATCTAGAAAAAAAGTTTGAAGTAAAATTGAAGGAAGGAAATTGGACCACTAGCTTGCAGCAAGACAGACCCTATTAAACTCAGAGAATTGATAAAGAAATGTGTGAGGCAAGTCTCAAGAAAAAGGGATATAAGAAGACTTGGCATTTCTTTGAAGACTCAATAACAAGGGCACAATTACAAACTGTTACACTGGTGAGGAAATACTAGAATAGTACAAGGACAACAGTTTGACCATGAAATAGATACTGACCTCAATTTCAAGAACAAAGCATGCAGGAAGTATTCTAAAGGACAAATAAAATTAAAGTCTAAGTATACAAGGACAAAATTAGGTGGGCTATGGCAAAAGAAGATATTCAACTAGCCAGAGATTGTGAAAGAAAATAGCTTTACAAATGTGGGAGCCCACATTTGCACCACTCCACTATCAACAGAGGGGAAAGTTACTGGTAGATGATATTAAGAAAATTGTATGTTCAATACCATTTTACATGAGTTTACAGAAAATACCACAAAGCTTAATCCCATAGCTAGTGAAATTGTGGACATCAATTCACTGAATGTACAGTGTGACCAGGAAAAGTATATGTCGACAAAAATCTATGTTCTGGATTGCTGGGGTCTGAAGTAGTTTTCTCTAAATGCTAAAAGAAAATGATGATGGATTCTTAGATCTCCTGATGTTTGTCTTTGAGTGCTCAGATTCTATTCTGCAGAACAACTTTTCTGTTCTTTATTTTTACATGTAGAATTTCCCATTTATTCTATTGCAGTGCATTTTGAGTTCAGTTCACCTTAAAAGAGGGAAACTTATTAACAATTACAGCATCTTCATTATGTTCATTCTTCACATAATGTCTATTTTCCAAAAGGTGAAGAAAAAAAAGTTTGATGTAATTACAGTTAGGGTATTCAGCTTGATTCCTAGAAAATGGATAGAAAATCTATAAGCACCAAAAAAACCCCAGCTTAGATTCATAAGAGACTTGTCAAAAATAGTCTGCATTGAACTGACCTATTTTTCTTCTTTAAAAAGACACCAGAGTTGTACAAAAAGAAAAATTAACTTGACTTTTGTAAGGATTTTGCCCATTACATTCTCATATGACATTCTCACAAGTAATCTGGGGAAACATTTAGCAGCTGTAAGCCAGTACAGTAAAGCTAATCTCAAATACACTACTGGTTGGAAAACTACTCAGTTTACAATAGAAATGAAATTGTAAACAATAAATTTAATCAGAGTTCATATCTGATTTCATTAACACTAATATTTTTATCAATACACTAAGTGACAGAACAACGAGAATTTTTATTATACTTGGAGAATACATCAATTGTTATTGAAAAGAATGGGGAGACTAAGTTTCTGGACAAGAATGAAAAATAATTTCAAACCAGAAAGGAGTTGAAAGTCTTATAATAAGACAAGTGGAAAGTTGTACATTTAAGATGGAGTAATCAACTATGTAAAGAGAGATTAGAGAGTTAGATAAATTGTTAGTCCTAAGGAGAAAACCTGAGTGTCATTGATTCCAGTCCAATCATAAAGAAAAAATGGCATCCGATTTCTGATAGAGGTGATACCTTTCTTTGTCCTCTAATTGGTAGAATAACCAATACAATATATGCTGGAAATATATTCTACTTAGCTTTGATAAAAATTCAGGGGGTATTTTTTCCAGGTTCTGATACTGCACAGGGGAAGACATATGGCCAAATTACAAAACCATGGAACAGACCATAACACTGTTTTGAAAGAGATGATGTCTGAGGAGAGAGTATGGGAATTGTTTAGCTGTAGGAATAGAAGCTCCAAAGATGATACAGAAACTGTGTTTAAATACACAAAAGATAACTATGAAGAGACAGAAAAAAATTCCTGAGCAAATGAAAGATGATGGAACAGGCACAAGATTCAAACTAAGCAAATAATAATCAGACAAGATATTAAGAAAAATGTCCAATATTATAGATGATGATGCATCCAAATAAAGTGCTTTACAGGGCCATGGAGTCTGCATTGTTGGAAGTCTTAGGCTTGAATCTGTCAGGACTGATATTTATATCATAAACTGAACATAAATACATAATGGTATTCTAATTTCCTTTGTATACATGCACTGACGCCATACCAGGGAAAGAATATCGACTAAATAAACTTTGTATGGTCCTTCCAATCAATGGTTTTTGGGTATATTGAAATATACAATTGGAATTACAAGAAATAATAATCAAGGGAAGTTTTTATTGCTGTTTGTCCACAAATACTTGCAAATTTTTAAGGAAATATAATTCTGTGAATTACTAAATTACAATAGTAATGGCATATGATGCAGAATGTTTAATAGCAAGGATTTTTCAAAGAATCTGTCAACATTTTTCTACCTGTAGAACAGATGAAGAAAAAAAAGTGAAAGTCCTGATTAGCTGACCTTATTATTACCCAAGATTTTAGAACAGATTCTGAAGGGAAGCTCAATGAAGGATGTGGTGATAAGAGGAGAATGGGATAAAATGCAATGAAGTTCTATCACAGGTAGATTTTTTCAGAATAAGTTTAATGACTACAAATTTACTGTTCCTACTGTAGTCTACCTCTAGTCTGTATCTGTAGTCTACCTGTGAAAGTATGGCTATCTTGGACAAAATATTTCAGGTGAAGTAGGTATAGAAGAAATGTAAGATGAATACGGTTTGCCCACCATTTTGTTGATTGCATTGGCATGGGAATGATCAGTCTTTTAATTCTCCTCTGCAAAAAATCAAAAGAAGGAAAAACGCTAAGTTTAGGTATGCTTCATCAGGTAAGAATGGAAATTTTTCTTATGTCTTGTTCATTAAAAAAAAAAAAGAACAGAAAATAAAGCTGGAAACCAGTTTATTAAAATTTTTTACCAAGATGCATGTTGAAGATCACACCAACTCATTCAAGAGCTGCATTTTCAAAACCAGATTAACAGAATAAAATTTCATTCAGTCCAGTTTCCAACAACTTAAAGTTAGAGAAGTTCTGTATTCAGTAAATTTTCTGTGTGGGACAAGACTCTTCAGAGTACTTGAAGTGGGAAAAGATACGAAAAGTAAAGGTTACATGTAATGTTTAGGCATTAGAGACATATGTCGTAAGGAAATATCAGTAGAATTAATAAGTCAAGCTTCTACTCTGAAGATATAGTGTGGAAGTGCTTATTTTTCTTGTCCTAAGGGAACATAACCAAATGAGTTAACTGATATGAGTTTCCTACTGCCTTTCACATCCTTAGAAACCTCCAAAAATATTCTGGAGAGATGGTAGAGATGCTCTTAACTTGGAAATAAATCTGTCTTTCTAAATGCCAGACTTATTAATGTGGGAAATAATATGTACTTCTCTTATTGGCTTCCTAAACCTAAATAAATATTTGAGGATGAGGGCAGGGATAGGATGTGTGGACAGTTGAATAGAAAAAGAAGTTAAGTGCTTGTGATTCAAAAATGGATAACATATAATATATAGTAAGCTTGATTTGGGATAGGTTTTCTAAGAAAATTTTGGTCTAAATGAAAGATTTTGTTTTGTGAAAAGTAGCTGGCCATGATTCGCTCTATCATTACATGTATGAGATTAAAAAAATGGGCCACAAGCTGAATTGAGTTCAGACTTTCTGAGGTCTGTTCTAATGAAAAATCAGCACAGGGAAACCTTAGAATTCAAAAAAGCCATACCAAGTAACAGAAAAAGATAAAAAAGGCAAGTAAAGTAAATGTTTTTCTGTGTCGTAATAACTTCATAGTCTATAAAGTTTTAGTTTTCAGGAAGTTAGACTCCATGCAGTCTTCCCAGCAGTTTAAGTGAGGTTAGATCAGGTTAAAGTGGGTTTTGGAGTTTCAGATACTGGAAGCTGAAGAGACATTCTGCACAAGAGGGCTTTTGCTCTCTGCTTCCTATATTCTTTTCTACAGGTGGCTGCAGCCAGAAAATCACAATTTATTTGTCTTTCAGAAATATTTTCTGCAGGCTTATGTGTGTCTTCATGAAGAAGGTACTGGAGAAGCATCTCAGATTTCCTGATTTCTATGATGTAGGTCCTGAAGTTCCCAGAAATTTGAGTCTCTCAGGTTCCAAACTGCCACCAAGCTAGAAAGCATACTAAGGGAGTAGGTAACTCCAATTCTCAGCTCCACAGTTTTTCAGCATATCTTCTGGGAACTGCTGAGTTGACTATACCAGTTCCATGCAGATGATCTTGTCACCCCCATGTGATTTTCACGGTAAACTATTTAATGTTTGTGAAATAAAATACTCTGATATTTTGCTCCTTCTATAAACAAAACACAGTAACAACAAAAAGTTCCATCTAGGGTTCTTGTAATAATTGAGAATTCTATTTATCTGAGGGACACCTTGCTCTGTGCAGAATTTACATTTAGTTTCCTGAACAGAGCAAAGCCATTCCACCTCTCCCAAACATTCAGCATTGTCAGGTGGCAGAGGCTCAGAAAGAGGCCTGAGTGTATCAGTCTTCCACACTGGGGGGACCAAGAGCAGGCACAAAGATGGGTTTTAGAGACTCCAGGGCTGTTTATAGTTTCTTTGAGCCAAAGTGGGTCTATCATAACTGGGATACAGACAAATGAGAAAACTTACAGAAGCTGTAGCACTGGGCTGGGGAAAAGAAGCAAATCTATTGCTGTAAATTCACACATCTCAAAGGAAAAAGAGAGTGGGAAGATAGCTATAGGAGAGTAAGGATAAGCCATTTTTGGAAATACATTTCATAATAAGGCATTTCATTTCCAAGAGCTCTAGCTAGAATGAAATAAATATCGTACCTGTTAATGAGCATGTCCAAAGGTCATAGTTCTGAAGAATTTGTTTTGGCTGGTTTGGTATATGATTGAACATAATTTCTAGTTGAGTTTTATTTTTGGTCAGAAAAGGATCTTATAAAAGCCAATTAAATGTTTAGCACTAATGTGCCATCAAGTGGAGTATAAATTCCTTAGTTAGCACTTCACATACCATACACATACTTCACCACAATTCACAAAGTAAAGCAAATAAAAATTGCTTGATTTACAAAATCAAAATCAGTCTCAAATAAGATCTATATTAAATCATATGCATCTTGTACAGGTTGCATGTAAGCAAGTAAGAGAAAAGAAAAGCTGAAGAGAAAATGAAGACTGGAAGTTAATTACACTCCACTGTTAAGCTTATTTCCACTTTTTTATATTAGAATGCTAGCAGCAAGCCTTGACAAGCTACCCAAACACTTAGCTGATTCTATTTTCTACCTTTTTTTTTAATTAATCTTCCTCCCTTCTAATTATTTTCCATGTTGAGATTGTGACCAAATCACCAAAGATGTTTTAAAGTCCATGTCTCTGGAAAACAAAACTAGTTGTTCTTCCTGAAGGGTGTGAGCCTGTATGTCCTCTGGAGGATAGTCAGCTCCTCAGACTGAATTCCCATGAATTCAGGTCTTGCTATGGCTCTCTTTTTGACCGTTCACTTCCTGGGCACGACACTAAGCAGCTGCTTCAAAGCATCCTTTCATCTCTAAGCTTTGCATGCACTATTCCTGTCTGTAACCCTTAGCTACCTCCCATTTCCTTTTCCACAGTCTTGCCCATCAGCTTCAACACCTTCTATTTCACAAGTATCTCTTCCCTTTAATCCAGGATGCTTCTTCTACTCTGGCCACCTCATTTACCAGTTTGTTAGATTTTGATCTCACTTAATCCTCATTTATATTTTGAGACCTAGCTAATCTAGTTAATCTCAGCATTTTCAAACGAAATAAGAAATAGGCAAGTTGAAGCCATCATCTCCTTTTTTCTCCTTTGTTCTGTTTTTATTTTCCTTCGTTTATGCAGTATTAGACCACTTTTGATTTGTGTGCTATTTGGTGCAGCCAATATCTTTCCAGAACAAGCCTGATTTACTATAGGTCAGTTGATAAAGAGCATCTATAGGAAGAATATTCCAGAGAACCAAGCTGTCCTAAAATAGAAGTATTTTTCAGCACAATTCCTGGGTCACTCTTGTTAAAATCTAGGGTGTGACTCACAGCTGGCAGAACATATTAAAACCTTATGTTCCTGAGAGTGATCTGAGTATCAGGCCAGACAAATTTCCCCTATATTTTCTTTCCCATTTAGGAAAAAAAATTAGATTTTGACTGTGGAGATGTCTCAGAGAGAAAAGTGCTAACATTGTTTAAAGGCTTTGATTTTCTTACTATTTTTCACAATGGTCATTAAAACCACATGAAAAGCTACTGTCTGATTCACTTTCAGACTCCATATTCTGAAAAATTTGCAATTTACAACTTTGGTTTGTTTGTCACAAAGTCTGAAATACATACATTAAAAAAATAAGTAGAATTCAACAGGTATTTATTTCAGTAATGCTTATATTAGAATGGCTTTGTGCTATGAGATTAGCTTTAGAATAAAAAGACACAATAATTTAATTTTAAAACTGAAATGCTCAGGGACTGATGTTAATAAAGAGCAAGTATTATGCATGAAAATTTTTCTATTCATACTTAATATTTATTATCATTATGGGTAGAAAGCATTGTAAAACATTCTAATTTTTTTAATATTCAGACTCATAATGAGCTGAATAAAATGCATCCCCTTATACCATTAATAATCTACTTCCCATTGACACAGTAGACCCTTCCAATCATATCCATTTTTAAATACTCAGACTAAGATGAGAGATTTATGTAGGTCAGTCTGTCATATGTGTCTGGAATAAAAATCTGTAATCATGTGCTTTTGTAGATCAAGAAAGATCTTAAAGAAAGACTGTATGCCAAAAACTAGGCAAGAATCTTTGGTACACTTGTGTTAACCTTTCAAATTCCTTCAGCTTTTCTGCCTTTTAAATTGATATAAGAAAGTATGTAGTTTTTAAGAAAATATCTGAATTTCCACCTCTTTTCCCTCTTCCCATCTTTCTCTAGATTTAAAAGCAAACAGTTTGTAATATGTCAGTCCCACATTGTCACACAAAGCCATATTCATCCATTACATGTTCCTAATGGAAGTTTTTCCTTCCTAACTACTGGTCTAGCTAGAGACTTTTCATCCTACCATTCAAATATGACAGATTTGAAACTAGAATTTCCAGTTTCTTAATCTTTGTCTGCTTAACTGGGCAGTTATTACAAGTATACTGTTATTGACTGCATTTCTAGAGACACTGTATTAAGCTCTCTATACTTTCTCTTTTCTGTTGAGTGAAATTTGGCTTTCTGAGAGAAAAAGTGCAATCTCTCTTTAAAACTCTTCTTCAAAATTCCATTTGTCAGAGGAGCTGATAGTTTCAAAGAAGATTTGAAATAGTTCTTCAGTCTCCTACAGGCTAACATTTAGGAAACAACAATGTACTGCAGTTTGCCTTGGATTGTTTGACAGCACAGTAGGCTCAAAGTGTTCAGTGTTCATACTTTTATGGGAGAACAGAAAATATCAAGAGTTGGTTCTAAAATTTTCTTGGCAGGAAAGTTTTACATAGCAGTGATGACTTCTTAAGTCAAATTTGAAAGGGTATTTTTGTTTTTCAAATGTCATCGTTTCTTCACCACCAGCTTTCCAGTGGTTATTTTAATTTTCATTTAGTGTTCTATATGTTGCGAACAAGCTATGTGAGAACTGAATGTTCTCAATGAGATGAATTCCAGTTTATGATATGAAGGTCTCTTTCCAGACTTAGCCAGTGCTAATTGTAATTGTGTACAATGTTCTTTGAAAAAAGCACTCATGTAGAACTCTAGTAATGATTTTATGCTATCCACAGCACTAGTCAAATGTTTTAAAAGTTAAATAGAAACAAAGAAATTACAATATAGAGAAGTTATTGAAGGTTTAAAATGTTTACAGAAAACTTTTGGTCCCATGAATGATCTTTAAACAGTTTTATTTTTACTCATAGGATCAGTTCAATGTAGAGCAAGAGCAATACCTACAAGACTAGTAAGATCAGGATTTGGTACCATATAGAAATTCTTTTATGAAAAAGCTAAAGGCTTTTTTTGCAACATGAATAGCAAACTTATTATTAACTTGCAACTGTACATGCACATTTTTAACAAGAAGATTACTTTGATTGAGTCAATATGTTAAAATGCATGAAAGAATTGGTATGGTGGTAGAAAAGACCTTGCAAGTATAAACACAGAGAACTAATATGATGTTAAAACTTAATGATGCAACATCTGATCCTTTTAATGAATTACCTGTGAAACTCCTTCCACCTGCAGTGACCTGTGGAACTTTTGTGTTATGTAGTAATAACGAATACATGCAGGCTACATACCAGACGAAGGATACAAAATTCACAAAAAATCACTGAACAATAAAGTACATAATATTTCCAGGTCTCAGCACAGTTTCTCTAGATATTATCCATTTTTTTCTATATGGTACTGCACTGTGATATGTAAGCATAACTTAAATGCCTGGCAACAGCAGTGCAAATTGCTTGACTGAGTCTTAATGGTATGTTGCTAAAATCATTATTATAATGGGAAAAATTACTTTCCTTAATATTAGGGAGAATGAAAGACAAAACAGTCAAACATTTTCTGTCTGTAGTTAAACTATTAAATTCATATTTAGCCACTTGAATTCTAATGCCTTTATTTTTAAAAGTTCTGAGTATCCTCTTCTCAGTGAACATCACTGAAATGATTGACATCTCTGGAAATCAAGCCGTCTATTTAAATGCCAGGAGCGCACAAGTTTCCCAAGACTACCTACAAGATATAAGGGTAGTTATGTGATATCTGAAGCTTGTGACTAAGCTTGAGCTCAGAGACTCATGATCAGAATACCTAGTGCCAGGCTGTAATTACATTCAGGTTTGGTTCATGCTGTAGAACATCTGAGCTGATAGCACCATCAGGTCATGATGGGAAAGAGGACAATTATTGTCCTGTCCTATACACGCCTCTTTCCCAGAAGAAAAAACTGGTTTGTCTTGTGGTAACATCATCTAGTCCAGATAGGTCACCAAGCAGGGTCCTTCCTAAAGCATCTTAGATCATATAAAGCAAGAGAGCCATGTAAAACAGGAGCCTGTCCAGGCTGACATGTTGCTGTCAGTGAGTATGAATGGAGAGTCGATAGGAATCACTGCTTTAGTGGACTTCAGTCCACTCCTTGACTCAGACAATTTATGACTGTATGGACATAACCTGGCATTAAATTTAAGGTCCTACATGTGGAATGTCACTTTTCAGTTTAAGTCCTGATTTAAATTATGGTTTGGTAGCTCAGACTAACCAGGGTAAGAAATATGTGTCACATTGTTAGAAGTAAACCTGATTAAAAAATCACCTTTAATGGTCACAGTCTTACGTTACTACAGTAGGCAAGACAAAAGTCTAGACTTAGAAGTAGACAGGCTAAATAACATTCTTCACTTTTTATGCATACCAATCATGAATGTAACCTGAGGAACAATAGATAAGATTTAATAACAATGTCTGGATTAAGTGGGGGAAGTTATTCTTCTGTTGGTATTCTTAAGACATCCAGCTACAGTATTGAGTTTAAGCTTTTAAATATATCAGCAAAAAGTACTTATGTAATCCTTCAAGCAGAAGGGAAAAGGGTATATTCTGTTTATAACACTCTAAGTAGGCAGATGTCACTAAAGTAGATTCCACTTCAATGCAAGACTTTGTGATACCAATTAGAAAGCACATGCCATATTGCCTTGACATCCTGTTACTAAATGCTGATGAAAGCTTATGATCATAAGTGAAATATGTAAAGTAGGACTGAAAATATTCTTTCAAATTAAAACTGTTAAAATATATACTGTGCAGAATGTATACCAGGTGTTCTGCAATGCAGGCCCTCGGAGATGTATTTCTGTGGGGGTTTGTGTAGTACAGCAGCAGATTTCAATGCTGCCTCAAGTCCTGAAATACATCAGGTTCCATATTTTTCCCTGAAGACTAACACCAATAGCAGGTGACCAATCAAGTTACAGTAAAAGATACTGACAGCGACAACATAATTTGATAGCAAAGCTATGGTTGCACCACCACAAGGAAATTGATTTGAAACCAGTATCTCCCAAATACCTTTGGGTTCAGGCATGCTTTGTAGCACCCACTGCTACCTTGATCCATGATTATGCAAATTGCTGCTGATGCTTGAGCTCTCTTTCTGCTCCTGTTGAAGGTGGGAGCCATGGGGACCTGAGACCACTCAGGGCATATGATCACACTCTCTGATACTGGCAGGGACAGCAAGTTGGCACGTACTGAAACCCCGAAGCTGAGACTGTGTTTGAGTTCCATAATTTAATGTATACAAAAAGGCTGCCATTAAACTGCTGACTTTCCCAGGGACGGAACAATTACACTGTAAGCTCTATTTTAACTGCAAGTCTTTGGACTTGATGCAGGGCTCATTGGGCCTGAATTGCAGACACGTTCTGTTATGCTGCTTTGATTAAAATTGGTGATACTTCTGTGTTGTCCTTTGTTTACTAAGCTCTCAAAGTTATATTCTAAGACCAAAAATGTTGATCAGAACACCTGATCTAATGCATTTCATGACATGGACCATCACATTTCATATATTTTTTCTTCACTGAGAGCAAAACCAAATGTGTTTAGAAGGGCTAAGAGTCTGAGCAGAAGGCAGAAAAAGAGAGAAAATCCATCTCATATGTTCTGATGTTTATTCATATTCAGTCATAAGAAAAATAGTGCTATTCCATTTTCAGCATATTTCATTAAATTCCAACCATCTTTGTTGTTGACTTTAAACACTGAAGGATTAATGCCCTATCCAGCAAGGCTAAGTATATGGTATGATCAAATCAACTCATGGTCTTAATTTCAGTATGCTAATTAGGCAGAACCCATAATCCTAAAATTTCTTTAGCCCTTTAAGTGTTCTTATGGCTTTTTAACATACCATTTCCTTTTTAATTTTATTATTTTAAATACCCAGTTTTTGAAGTACATATATACAAAAAGCGGTCTTCGAATATTACTATCTCTTTGAACAATGCTGAATTTAGAGATATTTCTTTTATCGCATTCAGTTTTTAAATCAGCACTGCTCAATTTTTATTCTTCTGTCACTGCTAGCCCCTCCTAGTTCTGTTCAGTGTGTTTTCTCACTTTGAGAAGTCAGTTGAGTAATTATTAATCCATTTGCCTCAATTTTGATGGTCTTGTATGTGATTTTTTTTTTTAAATTGAGGTACTATGAAGCAGTAAGCTAAATGCACTGAGCAGAATGGCTTTGATACAATAAGTGTTTCTGTCTTTAATGCTCTTTATTAATATTGTTCTTCATCATCTTCTCAGCTAATTGACCTGGTATGATTACCATAATAATTAATATATAACCAACTCTGTGAGCCCACTTTTGGTGTTGGCAATGGGAAGAAAAATTTGAGTCTGCTAGGAATTATGGTGGGGCGTTCTTTCTCTTCCTCTCTTCTACCCTTATTTCTGCTCTCTGCAGTTCCAAACAAAATTTTAAAAGGTATTGAAATAAGCATTTCATAATTGTTGCCCTGATTTTGGCCAAGGATGAGGTTAATTTTTCACAGTAGGCATGAGGAGGCAGAACCTGGAGCTGTGTGGGAACAGCCAAGACAATGTGTTATTCCATATCATCTGCCATCGTGGCCAGGGGCAGAGAAAGGGACCTGCTTTCACACTTTAGAAGGAGGGGTGTTCCTTTCCCGTGGAGCAAGCATCGTGAGTAGCTGGAAAAATAGCATGGCCATGGAGGGTCCAGGCACTGTTGCTCATCATCTTGGAGCCACAGCGGGTTGGGTCAAGTGGTGAGCAATTTTTGCATGTTAAGTCACCCTCATTTTGTATACTTTTGTTAGTAGTATTGTTGCTGTTCATTTTCATATCTCATGGCTGTTTACAGTAAATTTTTCTTATCTCAATCCATAATCTCTGCCTTTTGCCTCTCTCAGCAGAGGAGAGCAGGAGTGCCTGTCCTAAACCATGACAATTGTTAGTTTTCAAAAATCTCAATTTACCATGTAAAACAAAGACAGCATGTAAGAGCTTCAAACACGGTCATGCTCCAGAAAATGTTTGGTTGTGATGAATCACACCAAGTGATTGAATTCATCATCTTTAGCAGGTGAAAATGTAAATTCCCACTTCTTTCAGCATACTGAAGTATTCATGGAATTAATTTTCCTTTTCATTATTTTTACTTTTTTTTCACATATGTCTTATAACTAGGATATGATAACTTTAAGATTTATTACATCTATAATATGTTCGAACTCATGGATCCTGCCAGAGAACATACTACTTATGCCTTTGTTTCCTTTTCAATTTCCCTAAACTATTCCGTTCTCATTTATACTCTCTCCTTCTTTTTGCTTCCTCCCAATACTTCACATTCCCTCTACTTATTTTCCTGTTATTGCTTTTTCCTTTCTTTTACCAAGTTCCTGTTTGTATTAGTTTGAAAACAAACCAGTGGGAGATCACAATTCAGGATTATAATTTAATAGGAAAATTAAAAATAAATGCAATAATACAAGAAAAAACACTGACAGAGTCAGATACAACCTGACACCCCGTTAGGGTGGTGGTAGCAGTCCAAGTGAAGTATTTAGGTTGAAGCAGTGATCCTGTGGAAGGTCTGGTCTCCACCTGAAGGTCCAGTGGTAGCTCTTGTCCTCTGAGAATCCAGTAGACAGGGCTAACTTGTGCAGTTCAAAGCCAGGTTATATCCAGGTGGGAATGCTTGGCTCCTCCCCCACTGGGCGGAGCATCTCACAATAGGATGAGAGCATTTCATGAGTCATGCAGTGAGTTCTTGATAGCTCATTAACAGTTTTCAGGGCTGAGTCATAGCAGGAGGTAACAACCAGTGCCCCACAGCTTGTGGAGGTGGGAATAGAATGATAAATACATCTATATTGCAACCTACAACCCTGTTAAACATCTCTATTCCAAGCTATTGTCTGCCATTTTTTCTTCTGTTCCTTTTTAATTATTGTAGATTTTCTTTGGTATGCATGAGAAGACCTGACAAAACAAGTTTTTTCTCTACAAATTGTTTCCTTTACTGTTGACTTGAACAAGAGATATGCATAGAAATTGTTGTATGCTTTTAAAGAATCGTGAGTTGAGAAAGACATAGTGGATTAAAGAGAAAGAACAAGAAAAAGACCCAAAACATAGAAATAGCACATTATCGCATGACAATTGCAATACAATCTAAACATAGTCTACATATACTGTCACTGACTCCCATCATTCTGTGTTTACTTTCCCAAACCTCCACAAACCTCTTGAATTTGGATATTAAAATCTAAGGAGAAAAAATGTTATTTTCCCTACAAATTGCATCAGTCAATCAGGAACTGCAGGGTTTTGATAGATTCTGGCCTTGTAATAGACATAAAAGAGAAATATGATGTTTATAGCCAAACATTAAGATGCATTCTAGAAATGGTATATCGATTATGTCCATTAATGAGAATAGTGACTCATCCAAAAACTATGCTGTATATATTCTGTAAATTTAAATTTGCAACAGTCTTTGAAGGATTCTTGTACCATCTCTAATCCAATTTGTAACATTTAACTGCATATGATTTGAATGAGTATTCCTAAAATAATTATATATACTTTTTTGCTATCAAAGTGATGTATGTTACTTAGGTTTTCCTCTGATTACCTACAAACAACTAGGAATTATTACTATCGTTTAAGTGCTCTGCACTTAAGTAAACATTGATATTGCCGTATGCATGTACTCATCTACATATTCCTTTATGTAATCTTTGTGCAATCATTGCTCTGAATCACTGATAACATTTTTCTCCATGTCTGTTTGTTCATGTCATCATGAAAATATTCATTTGATTTCTGAGTATCACTGTCAGCAAAAGGCAGTGAAAGAAATATGAAAGCTTAGTGGGACAGACTGAACTAAATAGATGAGTGGCTATAAAGGTCTGCAAATATCTTTGTTTCCTTTGGTTTTAAATATATGTAATGATTTAATTTAAGAGCTGTATACTTTCATTACAATGATTTGCCAGCCTCATACACTCCTAGAAAATGCAGAAGGTATTTGTGCTTTCCTGTGTTGTGAAGCATATATGAGCTTATGTTTTTACGATAAACTCTTTTCTGGCCATTATGTCAAAAATTATTATGTTGAATCACTGCTTTCTCTCAAAAACACATAGTGTCAGTAATATACATGAAGTTTTATAAAAAAGTTTTAAGTCTCTAAGATTTTATGCAAGGCTGAGGTCAGTGAAGGGTACAGAAGTTAAAGATTGGCTTGATATTAGACTGTTTGAGGAAGAATGACAAGAAGCCAAGATCCATGTGGTCTGGCATATGCTTTCCCTCATTTGTTTCTCTTCTACCATGGCTTGGTGGCACAGATGCAAGGAGCCAATTCTGTTGAAACAGCAGGAAAGATTTTCTTCTAATGGAACAAAATCTACTGGTATCTGCTAAAGCTCTAAGGACAGGTTACAAATAACTGATTTTAAGCTTCTCTAAGCTTCAATGAGAATAAAACATGAGGATACTCCCAACCTGTAGAACAAAGAAAATATGAAATACCTGTTCAGTTTTTAAATAGCACATTTTTAAGCAGTTGAAAAAGTGCAAAACATGTTTATTAGAAAAAATAACTGCATGGTAGATTCTGCTGTAACACAAACTGAGATTTTCTTAATTCTATTCAGGTAACAAAGACTTCAGGAAGCCACAGAATACTTCAACTATCAAAACATAAATTGCATAGCAGTACGTTATCAACTATTGTATCTTAAAACTTCTGGACTAGCCTTATTGTACCTATAAACTTCTTTCATAGTAAGTTTTGTGCAATGGGGGTCATATACAGAGTTTGCCAATAAATCTCTAGAATTTACCCAGTTGGTACTCAATGGCCTGCTGAGTTACTAGTTCATGTTTTTCAAGTCTTAAACTATGATGCTACACTGGTAGGCAATGGAAGAAAAATTTTTACGGTATTGCTGATAAAGACAATCAAGGAAGTTCCAAATAACACAGGAGTTCTTTGCTTTGTTTTCTATTTCATCTTTCTAGATCCTACCTGACTGTGCACAGAATACTGAATACCTTGAGCCTTTCATGCTTTCCTGTCAAAGCATGCTTATTTAACATTTACCTAGGGAATGTGAACCGTCATCTAAACAATTTTGCTGGAATAAAAGAGTATTTGCTGATGGAGAGCAGTGGAGATGAATCTTGGTGAGGTAGGTTGCTAAGACATTTGCTCTCTGCTCTTACTTTGGACATTGTTTTTATGGGAACATATGCCAAATCAAATGCAGTTGTAGCAGTGCATTGCATGGACCTGTTTGGCTTTGTGTCACTTGCATGCTATGGTGGTCACTGCTACTTCAGGGAAGTGTCATGGGAAGACCACAAGGCATTATGGCAGAGAAGTGCACAGTATCTCAGTATGATACAGAGGGAGGAAGCTACAAATGGAGGAGAGGCCCTTTGAGACAAAATTTCAGCATTGAGAAGCCTCAATAATCTCTAAGGCGAGAGAGACAGCTTGTAAATTTAAAGATCTGAGCTGAAGGGAGTATTGAATTATGATCCTTCTATAGGGACAGGTCACTGAAGATCACTCACTGCCTATTCCTCCTTCCTGCTTCTGGAAGTGTTCAGATATGACTATACCACTCTTAGTCACCCAGGTTTCTCTGTCATGTGGTGGCAGCCTCAATAGATCCTGTTCTTAGGAAGCTTTAACTTCCTAGTTCTCTCTGCACAGTGGTCTTTCATATTGACTATATTCTCAATTAAAGATTTAAAGAACCCTATTTTCCCTGGAGGTACTATACACAATGGATTTACCACACATGCATTTTCCACCTGCACATATTTTTTTCAAACAAGTAATAAAGTAGCGCCATCATTGCTTTCTGTCAGCAAAATAAGCCATCCTTCTTTCTTAAAAAGGACTTTGTCAAAGAGAAGTTAGACCTGCATAAGAAATTTGGACTAAGGTCAACACCAGCAAAATAATATCAGTGGAAAAACCCCAACTTTTCTGTTACTTATATTTTTTAAACTAAATTCCAGTCTCGTCTTTTTTTTTTCATAACAATGTTCAAGAAAACAGCAGTTGTTAATCCACAACTCTGTCAATCATTCCACCAAATGGAACAAAACTCACAGGATATTGCAAAGCAAAATAATGAAAACCAACACATGGAAAATTTACAGATACACCTCTTCTAATAAATGTTTAAAAAAATCCCACAAAGAATATTGTCAAACAAGTCTTGCCTATAAACCAAGTCTTGTGAAATGCTGAGGCAAAGGTTATTATGATTTCTGTTATAAGTTATTTACCTTTAGGGCACTGGTTTACCCCTAATCTAGAAAAAAATTAAGTGCTGGCTCCATGTGTTAATGTGCTAGTAGGGTTTTTCCTCACTGCCTTTTTTTTTGGGGTCCTTGCAGTCAATAAATTTTGTCAAAGTCTTCTGTGAGAGAAAGGCTAGAAACAACGTGGAAACACAGAACTAAAAATAAGCAAATATGTTCGGGCATCCTCAGGAGACAAATGCCTACAAACTCAGATGCACAAATGATGTATCTGGCTGCGTGATAATGGCAGCACCCAGCAGCCCCCCGAAACGAGGTCCCTGGGGCACATATCTCCACCGAGTCCAGGCCGGGCGGCTCCCAGGGTCCGCTCACCATGGCGTGAGTTTCCGGTGATGGAAATTCCGCAGGAAACGAAGTAAGACAAAAGAACAAACTGGACCCATCTCTGTTCTGCCAGGGAAGTTTATTAGGGGTTCTTAGTTGGGGGTTGCAGGGACGGGAAAGGGGGAGGAAAGCAGGGGATAGGAATAGGGGCTAGCAGCTCGAAGAGGGGAACCCGAACTGATGCAGGCATCGGCTTATAAGGGAAAGGAAGGGGGTGGGGCTGGCTCCCCCGGAGCCAGTCCCGGGAGGTCTGAAGGCAAGATGGGCAAAGGGAACACACCAATAGATTTCAGGTACAGCAGGATGCATATTTCAAAAAGAACCAATAACATACAGGGCAGGGGAACAAAGGGAAGCCACATGGACTCCTAAAAAACCACATTGCTGCACACACACTAGTGCCTTAGTGAATCCTCATCGTGAGGGCAGAGCACATACTGGGCTCACTTTCAGGGGAAAGATGAAAACTGTGCACATTGGATGCTACTGCAGTAATTTAGTCAGAAAGAGCTATCATTTAACATTAATTCTGTTCCATAAAACAGCTGGGGAGAAAAGCAAAATGATAGAGAAGGATAACAAGGACCGTAATGCATTAACTAATCACTTGTGCAAGCAACATCCTTCCCCTCCAGCCCCACTTCCAGCCTGGTCTAGCAGAGCTGCCTGACTTCCATCTGAAGGGCAGGCACCACTTTAGTTTCTGTATTTTTTTTTGTCACATATTGCTGGGCTGGAAATTCTCAAATCCAGTTGCTCCTAAATTGGAGTCTCCATGGCAACATTTACAGAGGTACACATTGGAGCCAGCTGCCAGAAGAAGACAATTGCATAATACAAACTGAGAGGATTTCTGCTTTTCACTTTTACTGCCCTGAGATACATAGGCAGACAGACAGAATGTAAATAATAGTGTAAAACTCTGGTGGAAAAGTGGATGATACCACAAAGCTATTTAAAATAATTTCAAGAGGTGAGAAGTTAGATATCAAGAGGTGAAATGTTAGGTCATATAAATTATTTATATTCATCCTTTTTGTTGGTTTTAATGTTGAGAAGTAGTGAGTTGCACCAAAGAGATAAAGTTGAGAAAGTAAGGTGGTGGAAACATGAGCTGTATGTCAGTTTACTGCCAGCTAAATCCAATCTCTCTGTCAGTCAGGTAACGCCAGAGGTAGATCAGGACTCTCATGTCAACTATGCAGTGCAGAACACTCAGAAAGAAGAGATTTTAAAGAATGACATGTTGGTTTTCCCAGAGTAACTGCAAGGAAATTAGTCTGAAAGATCAGGATGGAGACTGGGTTTAGGTGTGGAACTGAAGAGTAATTAAATACAGAGAGAGTAGAGGGACCAACTTGCTGGCAATCATATTTGGAGAGGCAATATTAGTAGCACAATTAAAACAAGAAAATTAGCTGTAAGACCATTATAGCAGCAGAAAATGCTGAAGTCTCCTGTGAAGCTTCACTTTCATGTACTATGATACAAAATGAGTATGTCTTTGTCTGGACTTAAAGCAGTTCAAACAGTTATTCTCTGGTCTTTCACTTATAAAACACTGCCAGAAGAAACATGAAGAATAGAGAATTCTTTCAGCTTAGCTGACAAAATAAAGAAGTTATAGGAAAACATTTAGTCAGAGACAACAGAAAAGTTTTGGATTTATCCAGTTTTTAGGATTTTGCTTTTCAAAATGGGGAAGGAAGGAAAGGGAAGGCCATCTTCCTGGGTCCTATTCGTATTCTTTAAATTTTCTTTAAACACGTTTCTAAGTAAAAAAATGTAAGTGAAAATATTCTGTTAATAAAGATGTTAGAAAAAAAAAATTAAAATTTTCCACTCTTTTTGACTGTTGTTATTGACTAGATTCAGTTTCAACTACAAATAATATTGGTTTCTGGATACTTTTTCTAGATTTGCAAAATGATTGAACAGTGAACATTTTTTACTCTGGAGTATTGAGCACAACATGCTTAAATACATGTTAATATAAATTTGAATTTAATAAACACTGATTTTATTCATATTTAATTTACAGATGCTTATTTATGTTGATTTTATTTGTAAGTTGGTTAGATTTATTTCCAAAGATTTTCACAATTAATGTTTGCTCCATTACTCTCCACTTGTGGTATGTCTGCTTCCTGCTTTTATTGACTGAATTTGAAAAAGAAGCTAACTGAAATATTAGAATTTCAGAATTTTAGTGAGCCAGAAATTCCAACAGAATTTCAGGCCTATATTTTTACCTCCTTATTTTCTATCTGAATTCTGTCTCTCAGAAATATTTTTCAACACCATGTAGCTAAGCTGAAAGAATCCTCTATTCTCCATGTTTCCTCTGGCAGCATTTTATAAGTAAAAGACCAGAGAATAACTGTAGGCACTTCTCCACTGCCTGATTAGCTTTGCAATCCTTTGTGGTATTGTTACAGAAAGGATTTCTCACACAGGTTAGATTTTGACATTTGAGACCCCAAGCAGCAAATCCCATGGCCAGCCAGGAAGAGAAAGGTGCCCGAGGTATTTCCCAGATGTGTTGCCCACAGAGTACATGAACAGCCACAGAGCCTTGTTCTTCCAGGTGGAACCCTGGAACCACAAACCAAGCAGACGGACAACCTCTGTCAGGGCACAAAACACTGCCATGTTCTAGTGCTTTGCCCATTAGAAATTTTATACCCCAAGTGGATATTGAAGTCATGGGCAGACCTCTTTTTCTGCAGATATGAGATGTGCTGTTGCCATAGTGAACAAAGAGCAGAGGGAAGGGGAATGGGAGCCTGAGAAAGGCAAGATGAAAGACTTGCACTGGCAATATGAACTAGCAGATCTCCATGGTGCTTCAGTGAAGCCAGCTAAAATAATGAACTCTTTCTGCCTTTGTTTAGTGCTAATTCATACTGATTATACTGCTAGCTCTCACCTGTGATGAATTACAGCCTCTCCTGCGTGTATCATCTCAGCTGACCAGTGTACCTACCAGGTAGTATGGAGCATACAGGGAATGGATCCACCACGGACTGCCCTTCAAGGAGTATTATATTTTCACACCTTTGTACTCCCATGTTCATACAACTGAGCCACAGCGTAACTAAAATTGCATCTAAATGGCAATGTTTAAGCACCTAACTGGAACACTGAAAGTAAAATTTATGGGCTTTATGTTAACTGGATGAAATCACAACAAACATCTCACACTGGGATAAAGATACTTAGTGGGACATCTGTCAAAGTCATAACTGGATGCAGGGCTTCAGGCTGCCATTTTTGCCTTTGGCTGTTCCTTGCACTGAATTTCAGCACATTAAAAATTCTTTGCCTTGTATCAAAAGCGTTAGATCTTTGTGGAGATTTTCTTTCCGAAGGCTACAGCTTGTATCTTCCTAAGCACCAATACTCAAAAAGACTCAAGTGAAGCCTTCCTTGTGAAAGCAATTTAATTTTATCTAACACAAACCAGGAACAATTTATTATGCCTTTAGCTCTTCAGTTGCTTCCCTGCCTCTCTGACTGTCAATGTTTAAACCAAACTCAAGATTGACATACAGAGAGCAATTTTGCCAATAGCTAGTCCCAGAATTCTGCACACCAGTATCTCTGTACCCACATTTTTATCTTCAGGATGGATAACCAATGCTACAGAAAGTGCAGATCCTCAACGAGCAGTATTTTTTATCCTTATACTAAATGTTCTATTTTTTATTCTTATATCTGACGTGCAAATACTGTTTATCACCCTCTCCTACAACTATGTGTAGGTTTTTCCAATATAATTTTTCTACATTTAGTTAATTTGAACAGTTCCACTTTCTGGCAGTTGCAAGTGAAAAGGCAACAGCTTGTACGGCAAGAGCCCTATCCCATTTCTGAATTGGAATTGATCTTCCTCCATTGACTTGTTTGTAGTGAGCAAAGCACCTGTCTCTAGAGTATCCTGCTTCCACCTACCACTCTAAACAAAAAGCCACTCTGTTCAAGTGGAACAAACATTGTAGAAATTTTTAAAAATACATTTTGTCATACAGGGAAGAGTAAACAATAAAATCTCAATGTCTTTTCATCCATATATATATTTATAGGTTTAACTATCTCACATTTGCTAGTATAGCCATGGAAGAATAAGCATGAACAGAACTCCAGCAAAGTCCTGAAATATCTTTGGTTTTGCTCTTGATACATATCCCTTCTCCAAATCCCTCTCTTGAGAACACTTGAAATTAATTTGAAGCATTCTGTTTGCTTCACCTCTAAACATAGTTTATGATGCCTTAAAGGGAATATCTGCTTTTAGGTAAACCTTTATGAGTGACCTCCAGGGACAGGAGAAGAAACAGCCATACTATCTATAAAAAACTTGGCTTAATATTTTTCTATTTATATATTTACCATTATATTGGAAAATTTCAATATGTCAGGAAAAATTCCTCATCAAAATGTCACAAAATAGATAAAAAATACCCAAAGATATTCAGGGAAAAATCTCCCTTTCAAGAATAAATGATACACCTTTTGTTTACCAAGGAAATTCTCTGTGGATGTATTTAATGAAAGTTTATCAGAGTAAACACAAATATGAACCACATAATGTCAGACTGCTGTAAAGGTGAAGTCCAACGATGTTGTTGCTTGTGGTTGACTCTAGGAGAGCTGGTATAGGCCTGGATGAATTTTTCTCCTAAGGCTTATTGAAGAGAAACAAGGTGCAAGTTTTAAATTATTTACTATTGTCTGAACTTCTCCCCATGAACAGGAACTTAATAACCACAAAGAAATATGCAAATACATACTAGAGAAACAATACAAGGTGTTGAACGGATCTGTTCTAATTATCTAGACAGACTAGTAGCTCTCTTATTCCAGTATACACCATGATTGTAATTGCTCCAACTAATAAAACTTAGTTGAATAATTCCATACGATGTAGCGGTCACTCTCACTGAGCTATCCGCTCGAGGCACACCACCAGGATCTGAAGAACTACAGGAGTCTTGGGAGCTGCATGCAGTTTAACTTAAGGTGGAGGTTTATGTTGCTCCCAAGAGCCTCCCCAACAGGGCTGGTTGATGTGCCCCTGAGCGCTTGGTTGGTCCCCTGCATCTACTCCCTCTGTTCACCTTATATGGTTATCTTCTAGAATGTTCGGCTTTGTTCAGTAGTTGAGTTATTCCCCATTGGTTCGGTCTAATGTTCCTCCTTCCTCTAAGTTGAGTTCATTGGTTAAGGGTTCTGTAGGTCTTCCTTTCCTGCAACCCTATTGGCCTGCATGCCAAACTCCTCCCCTTCATATACCCCTTATAACGCCCTGCACAGGCTTGCTTGGTGCTCTTTCGTGGATGCCTTCAGCCTGCTTTCCTCCCCTAGTTTCTCTGCCCCTCCGTCTTCAATAAACTCCCTGAAGTCCTCACTTAAGAGCCTGCATCTCGTCTCTTCTACACCTGTGCGTCTCTGCCACGCTTCCCCAGGAAGCTTGGTGTTCCCCGCAGGCGGACTACTACGGGGCCTGCAAGGACAGGGTTTCGCGATCCCCAGGGAACTGTCACAACTATAGGATATGGCAAAAGTGTATATTACATCAAGTTCCTCTATCAGTTCTGATGTCAATTCCTTCAGGTATGTAGCTAGTGATGTTATGGCCTAGCTGGTAATGTATGGCCATTTTTTCGTGAAAGAAAACCCTTCTGAAGTCACATTGGGGCTTTCTTATTTTCTTGAATTGTTTCTTGAAGAAAATGGACCCCATTATATTCTCAGTGCAGTCTTGAATGAGTTGCACATCTGAGGGACAGTGAGCTGAATTGGATCATTTCTGAATTAATGTTTGGGTCTGATTTCACATCTTGGTTGCCAGAAGAGTCACAGTATATTTTGGATAGTGGCCAAAAAGAACTTAAATAGCATGAAATACACAATTTGACGATTACTAACATTTGCTATACCTTGTTGTTATAGCAACATTAGTATCCTGTGATTGGTGCAAAGTGATTGCTAATTGCTGTAATTAATCAATCGAATGTCATTCAGCACTGAGGAGCAGCTATTGACATCGCACACCCACACACACACAAAAGCACACAAGGCTATCCCTCACTCAAGAGGGTCACAAGTTCAGAAAATACTATTTATTTTTTATTACTTTCTCCTTGTTTGTTGCAAAGGCAAGGTTCTATGTGCTCTGAGACTAGTAGCATGACAGTGGGAAAATTTGCCCTTTGGCTTCCAACAGCAGCCCCTAAATAAAAATGCTCCCAGGATCTTTAGAAATACTGAGATAAAGTAACTACGCAACTAAATGGGGAATATGGCAGCCAGATATTTTGGCTGCTTGACATTATTATTGCAAACACATAGAAGATGCGTGATAAGGTTTTATGCAAGAGTACAAGCTGATAACTGGGCTAACAGCTGCTGTTCAGTTAATACAGAAAACGGAAGTGAAAGTTTCATGTGAGGTCAAATCGCCAATATTGTCAATATCACAAATAACCATAATGGATGAATAATGTTGAGAAACTCCTTCTGTACTTACTCACTTGCTTTCCAGGTCATGGATGTGTGACACTTGTAGTGAAACTAAGTGCATCTTTGGTTATTAGGAGTTTTGCAGCAACTGCAGAAAAGCCATAACTATATTTGCTGACTTTTTGTCTACTTTTGCTAAGTGTGTTCTGCTTTTGCACTGGCTCTCTGTAGTCATTCAAGAGTGACCAGGAGTATCTGAAGAATATTTTAATTTTTTTCTTGATACTACTGGGACTGTTCCTATATAGTGGAATAAAAAATTTCAAACAGGAGCATCTTAGATGTATTCAGGGACCAAAACCGATTCCGTATGATAAATGTTCACACCTCAGTACTCTTATCCAAAAAGTCTTAAGTTCCCCTCCAATTGTTGCTATACAATCTGTAAGGTCACAACATTGACACTGACAGTAGGGGTCAGGTATATTGGGGAGACAGATATTTATATCAATTAATACCATAAAGTTCAGCAGCCACCTTTGGGATTCTGTGACTGAACAGCTATAATTAGTGTGTAAGGCAGGCATGCACTGACTATGAATAGAAACTGCAAGTAAACTACGCATTTAAGTAATGTTAATCACTTGCTCAGTGGAAGGAACAAGCACCAGTAAGAGAAGCAGAGTAAGCATGTTAGGAACATGCAGCATGCATCTGGGTGTTTTTCAGTTGATCATTGCAAGAATTTGGTAGCCAAATCCAACTAATGCCTCCTTAGATATATATCTTTAATTTTTATTTCGTGTGACACTTGAAATACCAAAACCTTTCCTCAGGAATTGGACTTCGATGATCCTTTTGGATCCCCTTCAACTCAGGATATTCTGTGATTCTATGAGATGGACCCTTTCCTAAACAGACCTACACAGCTACAGCAAAAAATGCTTGGTCCTCTGAGCAGCTCCATCTGGTTTCTCTGGAAGCTTCTTTTCTTCTTATTGTTGTCATGAGGTTACTCATACTATACCTTTGCAAAAAGTAAACTCATATAAAAACTGCTGGGGTAGGCCAGAGCTGACCAGTTTGGATCTTGTTTGGCTTGTTTTCAACCATAGCCCAGAGCAAACACCTTATCTCAGTTTAATGGCAAGGTGGTAATGATTCAGATACTAGTTTAAGGGGGCTAGAAGCTGAATAAGAATCTTTTAGAACTAATTTAGGAGGTCAGAGGTTAGATAACGATTTACTAGAAACTACTTGCTAAAACAATATATCTCTTGCTTAACAGTATGCCAAGCAGAAGGGGAGGCGGACCCCAGAACTGACTCAAATTAGTTCTAAGGCTTGGACTTGGACCAAGAACCAAGGGAGCATGCACAAGGAAACAGGGTCAAGAGTTTATCCTGAAGAAGACTACTAACTTTGTCTTTCATTTCTCTTTGGGACCCTCACCCACAATTAATCTGTGACTATGCGCTTGCACGAGTGTATTTAAACGAACTTTGAACTCATTATAATACAAAGCGCGGACAGGTAATGAATATGTATAGGGGCATTGTGTAACTTTATGCATATGTAACCTGATACAAACCTAGTGAAGTGCTGCTGATAGCGTGCATGCCTTTGGAAGGGCTACCCCCCCGCACCCCAGCTGGAATAAAAGCATATCTACTAATAAGAGGCGAGAGTGAGTTTGCAACAGCTCAACATGAGTTATAAGCAAGCTCCATTTATTTCACGACATGCGCGGTTTATATAGTGTTACAGTGCTTCTAAGTTTAGATCACAAATCTACTGGTTAATTACACAGGTTGTAGTTTACTTCTACAGCATTCCATTCTCACACATTCAGAGTTACTCCTTCATTCTCCCTTAATCGCAGGTCTCCTCCTGATACATTCCTGACAGTGTTCTTAGAATTCAAGGGCACAGCTGCATCTCCCTGGTGCCTTTCCCACAGAACATCTCAGGCCTGCTCAGCTAACAGTAGTCTTGCTCGAACACCAGCCTCTTTTCCTCCTTATTTTCCAACAATCTACTTCATCACTTTCTGATTTGTGGAGTCAATCCGCGCCTCAGTAAGAGCTTTTTTGTTTTCTTTCTCAGCCAAAAGCAGAAAGAAAATGGAATATTTCATATAAAAAAATCCCCAATTGACACTATATAAATCATGCATTTCTCATTATTATGGATTTTGAAAGATTCATATAAAAGAATTAGACTCTGCTCTTCTCTATTCCCTTATATAACTAAGCTCTTCAGTAGAAAACAAAGTTTTGTAAACACTATTTAGTAAATATTTTCAATAATTTAGTATTACATATCAGTAAATTGTTCCAGCTTGTTAATTAGTTCAAAAATACATGGTAAGGGAGATGACATACAATGCCAGTCACTATAGAGTGTCACTTGGACTCTGAGTATTTTGTTGTTTGAAGATGCTGTAAAACATCAGAAGCCATTTCATTCTACAGCTGGAATTCAACCATTAATCCGCCTAATACACTTGCAACATCTTAATTTCCCTATGCTGTCCCTGGTGATGATTTTATCTGCAATACACACTAACAACATATTGCTCCAGGGAGCATTTTCAGATGCAAGGTTTTAAAGTTGTTTTCAGACTTTTCCATCTTGTCAAGAAATGGAATTTAAAAGAAATCATTATTACAAGCATTTTTAATATTGAGAGCAAATGGCAATAGAGATGGGCCAAGAAGATATTTAAGGGCATCATATATGCCCATAGAGACACATAGAAATGCCATTTAATGTGACTGCATCAGTTTTTGGGCATAGACAATGTCCTGCCAAACAGTTCTGTGAACAAGCACAGTCTCCTTCGGGCACTTAATGTGTTGTATTTTTTCATTACACATTTCAAATAGAATGTTTTCCAACTCTCAGATAAGTACAATAGCTTCTCAGTGCACCTGACCACTGAACTTGGGAATAGTTTACTTTTGGGTATGATTTTCTTTGAAATTATCAGAAATTGAGTCAATAACTTGCAATTAATTTCTTTTTGAAATAGATACAAAGCAAGAATGTGCTAATCCATTCAGTCCTTCTAGTTACTGCACAGGGCATGAAGAAAAGACCATTTAAGTCAGTCGCCATATTTTTAGCTTATTCTCTTGTGTTTTCTGACTTTGGTAGCGTGTCAAGGCTAACCTCTGCCCAAACACTCAATATTTGCTTCCGATCTGCATTATTGAAAAGTCTTTTTGTTGTTATGATGGGACACAATCCCATTTCTGACTCACATCCTTATCTCTGGCTCTCATCAACCTATTCTTCACTGTCACCACGAGTATCCCACTGCAGAGATCTTGTGGGCATAGTCCCTCTCTCCCTGGAAGATTTCACCTCACCAAAAGCACAGAAACTAGGAAAAGCGGACAGATAAACATCAGGCACCTCTCCAAAAAACCCCATTGGCATTGAGCCAACCTACAGTAACATGTAGACAAACAAATAAAACAGGTGCTTTCTGTCACAGAGTACCTACCTGCCCTGTGTGGTCAATAAAAACAGGGTATTTCCTTGAGGATCCCATGGCACATCTGACACGATTTAATCTTTTGCAGGTCTATTCATGAACAAGAATACATTAAAAGTACTTGATAGTATTTTTGGCATTAAAAAAACTTGATAGTAAATAATATGGAACAACTGGATGATACCTAACATGTAGTCCTGGTTTGCTCAGACCCAAGGAACCTGATGGAACACTACTGCTCACATATCTTCTATGGAAATAAATCATTCCCTAGGCTTTGGTTAAGTTATCCATCCATACTTTCATGCTCAGCAGGGCGCTTATATTCATTGGCTAAATCAACATTCACAAAGAGCATGGTGCTACAGGAGAAAAGTGGGAAGGTTGGCACTGAGGACTTGATATTCCCTCCACAGATGTTTCAGCAGTTCTACCTTACTTTAAGGTAGCTCTAGCAGGCTTCTGTGGATGACAGACCTGAGGGGGCTAAATGCTGCTTTTGGTTTTCCTCTTGTTCAAATGGCATGCAGTTTTCTGTCTTGGAAACTGCTCCATGTCATGATCTAAAATGTAACAACTGTGGAGGCTGAGATTTGATTAAAGATCTCACTAATAAAATGAAACAGTACTCTGATTTAATCCACTATTTTCCTTCATGCTGTTCAGCAGATCTGTGTCTTCCCTGTGTCTTGTTTTCCACTGGCAGCATTAAGGTTCTCGCAGTAGCCATGGAAGTGCAGAGTCTGGAGCCAGGTGGGCACACACACGCTGTAGTTCTATGTCATGCACATCGCTGGCAGGAGCCAGAAGTAAGGGATTCTCACTTCCATGAAGGAAATTATTTGTGCTTGGGAAGAAAATGTGGCAGTGGCACACAGAGGATTTCAGGGCCATTTTGTTCTTTATCTCAGGGACTGAGTGGGCCTTGGTCGGGTGGGTCAGTTGTTGAGTAGCTCTCTGCATGTAAATCATCCTCTCTTTCTACATTTCTGCTATTTATGTCATAATCCTTTCCTTATGTCATTGCTGTTTCCAGTAACTTGTTTGTATCTTAGCTCAGGATCTCTGCCTTTTTCCCCTCTCAGCAGAGGTGGGCGGAGGAGGGAATGGCTCATGGTTTTTCATGTGAGCACTAATACTATTCCTAAACCATGACACTTGTATAAGAGAGAGGTCTTCTACAAAAAAGAAGAGTTACTGGGTTTTTTTTTCATTTTGCATATAAATACCAAGGCCTGAAGAATACACAGATACTCATGTTAACCATGATGTTTTTGAATTATTTCTCTTATTTTTAAAATTAGAAATGTCAGATAAAATCCTTCCTAAGTCCAGCCCTTAATTTTACATGTTATAGTATTACAATATTTAGAATAATTTCAAAGGTTTCTTTAAATGTTTAGTTGGTACAATTGTATCTGTTTACCTATGCATGAGAGACAGAGGGGGAGAACTGAGAGACAGGGAGATAGATAATTGGGTAGATAAAAGGACAATCCAATCTTGATTACTACTGATGTACATGTGAATCACATTTACTGAAGTCAGCATGATGTCTCTTGCCTGATACCTGGGAAAATTAGAGCAGAATGTTACCCTTAACATTTTTTTAAAAACCATTATTGGAGTTATTGCATCAATTAACATTCTCAAATCTAGTATTTTTTCTCCACTCAGCTATGAGTTGTGCCATCTAGAGAACTGGTCAACTGTCAATTTAAACACCAACCACTCAGTAATACTTTATATTAGCAGAAGTGGAGGTGATAGGATTGTTATGTGAAATCCCAAAAAAGCTTTGTATTTACTTTTGTATAACTTGGAGAAAACTTTATCATACTGCTAATAATAAGATGTATATGATGCCTGAGAGACATATATATTTTTTTTATATTGTATTTAGACAAAATTATTTAAGAAAATTTTATATATGCATGTCCAATATGTGATATACCCTCTTCTTCTGGCACACTAGTAGCTTATGAAAGCATGGATTCTGCAAACACATTTATTCCTAATTTTATTTAGGTGAATAACACTATTAACCACAAATACCATAAATGTACAAATACACTGGTTTTGAACATGCTTATATTTCATCTAGTGTAATGCAAATACAAGACTGACTGTATCAATTGTACTAGCTACAATAATAATATCATTATAGCCAATAATAATTTGTATTTCCTATGTATGTGTATGTACATGTATATATCAAGTAATAAATTAACACCAGAAAAACTGTTGCAATCAACAACATGCAATTAATTATGATATTTTAAATACCATAATAATACTGGGAAAATCCAGGACAGCACATTGTTTTCTTCTAATTGCATTTCCTAAGTGCAAGAGTTGTAACAAAACAACAGATGCTAGGCATCACTAGAGATATGAATCTTTGATTTGTTTTTATAACTGCTCTGACATTTAGGCTGTGGGCTTTAAGAGGAGATTCCAAGGCAAATGTTTTCATCATCATCTGACTCATTTTTGCCTGAAGGAAATACCAATTAAAAAAAGAGATAAATAAGCAGCAGCAGCAGATTATTGTTAGTCACAATTTCCTCCAGTGATTCTGCTTTGTTTATCATGAAAAGTCTGAACACTGACTTTCACTAAGGATTACACACTTCCTTACACTCACACACCACATTTATCTTGATTTGTGTTTGTGGCTGTACACAAAGGTTCAAACAGTCCTTATAAATCATTTCACTTGTCTAATACTGCCCTTATGGGAAAATTACATGTTCACTGGAAGACAGTAGCAGCTAATAGGAGAAACCAGCAAAGAAAACATGCAAAAAACTCTCAAAAAAGTCACAAGCAAAATGTCATTGCGTTTAATTACTCTCCCCAGAAATATAAGCACGATGGTGCCTGCACGTAGTGATGAATATAGCGTGTGATTTGCACTGAATGTAAAGGCATGCACTGCCAAGGGGAAAGTGCTCATCTTCTATAATAAATTCTCTAGTTGATTTTGAGAGATACTACAGACCCTATGTACTTAGAGCTCCAGATGAGGATAAGGATCAACCTTTCCTTGCAGGTTGCAGTTTGATTTTTTTAAATAATTGTCTGTGGTGGATCTTCAAAAACTTTCCTATGTCTGTGCTTTTCAATGCTGCATAACAAAAATATTCAGCTTTTTTGTCTGAAGTTGCCAGACCAGTTTACCAAAGAGTATGAAGTACAAAATTTTCTTTGAAGTTAGATTTCAATAAATAATTATTCCATACTCAATGGTATAGCTGTGTTTTGTAAACCAGTTCTGAATTGGAAAAATATTTATAGTCCTTTACACATCTGTATGGTCTAAGAAATTTTCCACTGCTTAGAGGAAGAAAGATCTGAAATAATCTTTCTTTAGAAATTGAAGTCTGTCCAATCTAGCACACTGACTGGGCCCAACATTATGTATATGGCTGGGTGCTCACACATTCCTCCCTGACTGTGGCATGAGTCTTCAGATCTCCGCAATGTGAACATAATTATATAAGAGATACAAAAATGCAGTCTTTCAGATGAAGAAACTGCTTCATTTAGAGATCCACAGGGAGTCTTTAAAGGGAGAAGTGGATATGATAACTAGTAGATCAGCTGTGTTTAATTTTTTAATTAATGTCAGTGTTTTCTCAAGCATTACAAAATAAGAAAATAATAAAAGAGGAGATTTTTTGGGTTTTGAATTAAAAGGCTACAGAACAGTTTCTAAGGAACACAGCAAATTTTATTTGAATACCACATACAGGTTCAGAGATTAAAAGATTAGAATTTCATCACAGACTTGATACTTTGATTTATTGCCATGTAGAGCAAAACTGACAGTCAGAGAACAGAACCTGCTTACTACAGGGTTATGTTGAATAATATTTAGTTTGATGTCATGTTGGTGACTGGTGTACAGTGATGCCAGGGTTTAAAATCTGGTTTAGGGTTCAAGATACTATAGGTTACATTTTGCAGAGCCATAAGAACTGCAGTAAAAGTCGACATTTATAAGAGCAACTATATGTACATGTCTGTTACTGAATAAAGTGACTGGCAGGGAGAATAGCTAGAGGTACAGGATTTGTGTTTAAATCTTTGGTAGAGGAGGTACTTTCACTGAGATTATATGTGGGGTTGGATTAAGGCTGGCAAGAGCATAAAATCATATTTTTCCTGGAAAGTCTGCCTTTAAAAATAGCCCTGACAGGTCTACCCACAGCAGCCTGAAAGTATTTCTTCCTACTGAATTCCAGTTTTGTTTTAAACTTGTGATCTTTCAGGATCCTACAACATGCTTATCTCTTTTGCATTTATTGCCACATTTTCAGATTTGAGAGGGAAGATCTACACATACTCTGGTTTGGATCAATGTTTAGTAAGTTTTTGAAATGAGTGTCCCAGCTGATCCCACTTACTATGCTTTAGCTCATGGTGTCAAGCTGCCTCAGGGTGCCTGAATTGGATTCTTCTCTGAAAAATCTACGTAGCAGATATGCTCCAGGAGCTCACCCAGTGCACTCTGACTGGAAATGGACATTCAGTCCATGGAGCAGGCTAGAGCTACCCAACAAAACAAAACAAAAGAAAAAAAAATTATGCATATATACTGTGGAGGTCAGGTTTTCAGCACAAGTTTGGAACTGTACAAAACTTTTCCCATTTATTTGCACTGCTGTACAGGTTATACAATGTGGGTCATACAGACGGTGCCACACTGGTACAGGGGTGTCTGTTCTTTTCCTTGGCAATCCCAGGGATACCAGCTGAAGTAAAGGAACCAGAGTCAGCTGCATGGAACCAGACTGGAAAAGTCTCCCTCATTCCATGCAGATACCTCCAAATGCAGGACACACAGATTGAAAAGGGGATGGAGAGGACATTCCTGAAGTTATCTGGTTGTACCCCAGGAGTCTGATTTGGAGGTACAAAGAACCTGTGTTAGAAGCTAGGACACCAGATCTAGGGTAATTGCTAAATTTCACCAGGCAAAAGTAGTTTGAAATGTTTAGATTTTGTAAATCCATAAATGGGAGTTGAGTAGCCAGGGCATGCCATAGAGAAGGAGACCATATATCTGATAGGTTGAGTAAGAAACTATTGCAAAAAGAAAAGGAGAGAAAATTATTTAGGAAATTTGTGATCTGGCACAGTCTGTGTTAAATCACAAACATTGTGCTCCTCAGTGATAAAGATCATACTCTTTCATCTAGTTAGTGGCAAACTGGTAATATCTGTTTATTTAATGCCTGTTTTTTCCCTAAAAATTTGTCTCCGTCTTCTGTCAGCATGATGTCTTCAAAAATGAAAAATCTGTTATTTGCTGTGATGGTTTACTAAATGTTGTACTGTTTTTAGGAATGTATGCACAAAAGTTGCTGCTAGATCATTAAATGGCTGAGGTGGCATTGCAGGAGCAATAAAAATCTTACCTCTGTTGTTTGATTTAGACTTCTAAGCCTAATTTTTATTGAGTTAATCCTCCACATTCTAGAGACAATATGAACAAGTTTAGCTCTCTATCAGAAACTTCATAGGTTAGTTAACAAGTGTTACAAATGCACCCTAGTAAAGTCTGGGTATGTTCAAACATCCAGTGGAACATAATTAGGACAAAAAAGAGATCAACAGTTCATTAAACCATTCCCATGCTGCTCTGGAATAGTATGTGATGAGCAGAGCTATAGAAAATCCTTATGCAACATAATATACCTGGGAGCTTACTTTGCTTCAAAATCTGTACTGCAAGCTCCAAAATCAATGGTATGCGTCCAGAATTGTGTCCATGTTTTAGCACACAGCAAGCGGGGAAAGTTTAGATGCTTGAACAATGCAGGAAGAGTAAAATTCTGCTATATGGAATGATGTCAGACATGCAATAATAATGGGCTACATTATCCCAGAGACGCTACCACCATCTCTGGTGGGCTCTGCTTTGGCCAGCGGTGGGTCCTTCTTGGAGCTGGTTGGCATTGGACCTGCCAGACATGGTGGAAGCTTCTGGTAGCTTCCCACAGAAGCCATCCCAGAAGCTACCAAAACCTAGACATGCAAATCCAACACACATGTATGTAAACTATTAGCCAATTTTCTCTCCTGCTTGCTTAAGGAGTGAAAAGTCAATATATGGTAGTTACAACTTTGAGAGTCCATATTGGTAAGTCCTCCTTGCAGTTAAGATTGAATGAGCCAAAAGGCCTATTTTACACCCTTTGGGAATTTTAAATACATCTTTCTGCACAGCCATGTCTTCAGCCTCTTCTCTGGAGACTTGAAGTAGAAGCCACAGAGGCCTATAGACTTTTCTTGCATGTGACCTGCAGGAATGGATATCATAGGTATTTGTTTGGAGTTTGGACAAGTTTATTTTTTACAAATGAAGACCTCCCAGAAACAGAGCAAAAATTAGTTCAGTATCCACACCCCTGTGGAATAAAGAGAAGCTAAATAAAGCAGACTTCAAATGTTATCCCTTTCCTAAAATGAAAGACACATCTGAATGGTTTTCAACATATGAGGTAATAAGTATATTAGCTGATTCAAACAAACAAGTACTCTAGGTATTAATGGACTAAATGTTCTTTTATGTTGGGGTTTTTTACAGGATTTTGTTTTCTTCTCTCTTTTATCTTGTCAATAATTTCAGTACAAAACCTAGAAGAAAATTCTGTATCACATAAGGATATGTAGAGCTCTTTACCTGAAAACTACATGGATTACCTTGCAGAATGAAATCTGGCAGCATTTGTGCAAAATAAATGGAGTTCTACAGTAAAGTTCTTTTATGGAATTGTCGATAGCTGAGGGCACAAACTCTTTCAACTCTGAAGAGGTTCAAGTAGGAATCATGACTTTAAATTCCTGTTCCTAGCATTTAAGGTCTAACTTACAGGCTGGAAATAATAATTTATTTGCAGAAGTTTTTCAGACATGGTTTAGAAATTAAAAAATTCTGACATCCATTTGAAGTGTTTGCAAAATGAGTTTGAGCTCTGATTCTCCAGAGTTGTATAAGATTTATTGCTAAAAAAGAAATGAAAACATTCAAAGCCTTAAAACTTAAAAAAGTTTTCCTTTATTTTAGGATTAAAATAATAATAATATGCATGCGCATCCTGCTTGCTCTCCTGGATCTTTGAACTGTGAAATTACATGCTTATGCAAATTTTAAAAGTCACCATATTTACATTGATTAGAAGTGTGCCCAGATAGATAAAGACATAAAAATTACTGATAGGAATTATAAAAAATTTGCAATACCTTAAAAAAAGGGCTTGTGAATCCTGTACGAAAAAATGTAATCAGGTCTAATACTCTTTTGGAGCATTGGCAATAATAGAGGTTTTCTTATTCAAATTCTTATTTCAGTATAGTGAGATTTTACTTATGCTCTCCAGATGATTTTTAGTATAAAGCCTCTTTCTTTGTTCATTTGATATTTCAATGGTTTACAGTTATGAAAAAAATCCACATATTTTCCAGAATAATGAATATCTGAAATAGTGTGATGACAGCAGGGGAAATTATAGTCTGTTTCATTTTCCATTGTTGAGTGTTTTGTGGAGTCATTTACAAAGTGAGCTCAAATTGCATATAGACATTCTAATTTGGATTTGGTAACAATTTATACCTGTTTGCATAGTTGTAAATAACTTCACAACGTGCTTACCAGTGAAGAATCTAGCTCAGTACCTTCCATAGAGCCATTCATTTCTTGCTTTTACATGCAGATCTATCTTCTGTCATTCAAAAGAGTTTGCTTCTCTTAATTTTTAAGGATATATTTTTGTCAATATTTTCCAGATAAATAATTGGAGGGGTGCAGGAGGTCAGACAAGGTCAATTCCTTGAAATGAATGGAGATTTAGTAGTTTCTGGGCTGTTGTGGGGCACAGCTAGCAGGCATATGTCTATTAATGTTGAAATTATAGCTGTTAAAGCAAGTGACCTTTAGAGCAGTGCGAGAGGGAAGAGCAGTGCAATTACATCAACGTGGATGGATACGAACAGACCAAAGAGTTGGTGCTGCAGATGTCATATCCTCATGCACATTTTGAACAGATTTTATTTCCGGCTAGCCCTAGTTTGGTCCCTTAGGCAGAGTGACTGCAGCAGGAGAGCATTAGATACATTCCTGGAGCATGTTTAGGTTCATCTTAAAGAAATCCAGTTCCTTGAAACCACTCCATAATACGAACCATCTTTGCTGTAAGTAGGAACATTTGGGAGATTCACTGCAAAAGCTTGTGCTGCCCACCCTGAAGAGTAGCATAGCTACAGCTACAGTACAGCACACATCCTGCAGTGCTTTGCTGCATAAACTCCTGGCCCCGCTGGTTTTCAGTGTAACTGCCCCCTCCCAAGCAATGCATAAGAGAAAATGTACATTGCCCATCTGAGGCTATAAGCACCAGCAATATGTGCCAGGGACCATAAATCAGTTTCATCTCTTCTGCTGTTTTGTCCTGAAATAATGACTGCACCCTTCAGCCTCCTCAATCCTGTCACTTCCCAGAAAACAGAGACCATTTTCTTGGAAACTTTGTACCCAACACTGCCACTGTTTTGTTTTGGTTTTCTTTTTAAGGCGTAATATTTTCTGCGAGGAAAGGATTGTAATAATGAAAGTATCAAATGTAATTCTGCATGGCTCAGCATTAAAAAATCACAAGTTGGACCTCTGGAGACTGTATTAAAATTCAGATGATTAAAAATAATTAGGGAGAGTGCAATGGCAGAGATGTCACTGATCTTATTGTAATTAATTCTGTAGAGTTCATATTATGAACTTTCCCTTATTGATCTCAGAGCTAAAAATATAAAAATCTGGAAATCTCATGTGGTAATAGGCTTTCAATGAGATGGGAATTTTTTTTTTTGAAAACACCAAATACCATTATTGTCATTATTAACTTGTGAAAAATCAACTTTTGTATTGCTGATGACTTTTAGGATTAAACTAATACATTTTTTTAGTGTATTCCTTAGAATAATAGTGAAGAAACCAAACAATTAAGACTGTACTATCATATATGGCATTTAAACATTCATCTACTTTAAGTATTGAGCTGTATATGTAAAATTTCAGGTGAATATCAGTAACAATTTTTATTTATATGAGAAAAATTCCACTTTTACTACAGAGCTGATATATGGTCTTGAAAGCTGAGTGAAGAGGGAAAAAGAGGCCAGCCTGTTGTGGTTAAGGGATCTGAATTATTTGAAAAGCAATACTTGGAGCACTGTAGTTACTGTTGCTACATGAATTGAAAACAGAACATGGATATCTATTTTCAAGTATTTAATAAGAAAGCACAGTAAATAATTTATCACCGTCTCTTTTCACATCCTTTGGAACTATATTAGGTAAAAACTTTACAACTTGCACAGTACCATTCAAAGGCTGAGCTATGTCTTCATATAGATATCCATATTTATCCATCATACATGGTGGCCTATCAAGTTGTTTTCTGTCATTATCTTTGATTATTTCATTCCAGGGTAGCTCAGTGTCTGTTGAGTCAAAAGAACAGCTCTTCATTCCTGCAAAGAACATGCCTCAGACAACTCATGTCATGCCATGGACTTATCCTGGAATTCCTTGTTGGTGTCTAGACAAATCAAATATAAATCCCAGTGCAAGACTTCTTCTATCAGATAAATTGGCACCTTATTTAATTTCTTTTGATTTCTCAGCTGCACAGTGGACAGACATTCTTATGGCTGGCTGACAGCTGGATATCCTATGTTTTGAATACAATCTTTCCAATCAATGGGGTAATAATAACAGCAATAGCAAGAAAAGTAAATGTAACCAGCCTATATTATTATATTTTTTCTGTTCCACTCCACCCCAAGAAACAAGTTTTACAACATCAGCTAGTCTAGATCACCCAGTGTTGTGATTTAACCCCAGGTGGCAACTAAGCCCCACACAGCTGCTCTCTCACTATATCCTAGTGGGATGGGGGAGCGAATCAGAAGAGTAAAGGGAGAAAATTTTTGTGTTGAGCCAAAGAAAGTTCAACATGGAAAGCAAAAGCCATGCATGCAGGCATGGCTAAGCAAGGAGTTCAATCACCACTTGTCTTTGGAAGGCATCTCTAGGAAAAGCCAGGCTCCATTACATGTAACAGTGACTTGGGCAGACAAATGCCAACCCTTTGAATCTCCTCCCATTCCTTCTTTTTCGCCCAGCTCTATATGCTGAGCGTGACACCATATGGTGTGTAATATCCCTCGGTCAGCTGGTATCAGCTGCCTTTGCTGTGCCCCTTCCTAACTTTTTCTGCCCCCCCAGTCTTCTTCTTGGTGGCTAATGATGAGGAGCAGGGAAGGTCTGGCTCTGTGTAAGCACTTCTCAGAAGTAACTAAAAACATCCCTGTGTTATCAGCACTAATTGCAGGAAAAAAAATCCAAAACATAGCTCCATACCAGCTACTATGAAGAAAGTTAACTGTCTCCCAGCCAAAACCATCACATTCAACACAGCTTCTAGAAACCTTGCTTTCATCTTCAATTCCAAGACATCCATTGGGATCTTAAGCTAAATCAGCCTGCATAGGTTTTTTCCACTCAAATACTTGTTCATTTCGGGATGCAGAAGAATGGGATCACTTCTTCCTGAGTCATCCCCAATAATAAATTACCAGTACATTACATTTTGTCTTTCACGTCACCACAGTTGGCCAGCCCTAGGAACATGGTGTGACTCTTGGAGCTGTCCTGTACAGAGCCAGGAGCTGGACTTCAATGACCCTTGTGGGTCCCTTCCAAATGAGGATATTCTGTGATTCCATGATTCTACTACCTCTCTGTCCAAGAAGATTAAAACTTACATAATTACCTCCACCTTCTTTTAAAACACTGAGAATGTGGTCAATGTTCTTCATCAAAACTAAAAATTTTAAATCTTGAATCAAAACTCTATGACTACAAGAAATTTAGAATCAAATCCCAATTTTCAGTAAACTCACTGGAGCTGGCCAGGATGTAAATACCTGGATTTGTGGTATCCTGACTATATCAGTCTTATGTTCACAGAAAATAAGCAGGTTAGGCATTACTTACTTGTGTGTATGAACACTCAGTATGACCAGTGCTAGAAATCGAAATGTAATTTTTATTTATAAAAATTATATAGAATATTATAGAAATATAATATTATAATATATTATATATA
>VZRM01000704.1:4141-46863 GCA_013397955.1 Grantiella picta
AGCAGAGAATTTCAGCTCCGGCACCTCCTCCCCCACCTTCTTCACTGACCTTGGCGTTATCCATGCTGTTTTCCCTCTACATATTTTCACCTCCACCTCCTCCTGCTCCAACTACAAAGAAGTGAAAGAAGTGCGCATCTACCTTGTTTTGAATTTTTCTTAAATATGTTTTCACAGAGGCGTAACCAGCACCTTCAGTTGGCCCAAACTTGGCCGGCAGCATGTCCATCACCTTCAGAGCCATCAGAGATTGGCTCTGCTGGACTTGATGTAAAACTTCCAGAACTTACACTCAGGACACACAGGAGCCATCTTTGTGCCACTCCCCACCCCTCAGACACCTCTCCAGGCCTACCACAACAGCTTCTGAAGGGTCCAAATTTCTCCTAGATGTTAAAAATACTTTACTTACGTTTTGGGCCAATCAAAACCACTACAGACTTAAACCTTTTCCCAAATTCTTTTTGTTTGTTCAATGTTTAGGTGCTTGTTTTTTATCTCTGGTGTGTTATAGGAAAAGAAGGAAAACCAGAACAGCTAAATGGGACATGGTCAAATGACTGAAAATAATTGTTTTCAGTAATGAGTATTTATTTCTTTAATTGCACTTGGTAATTCAAAGAGATTTCATTATAGAAGAACATTTTTTTTGTTCTATTTTATTGCTTATATTCATAATTTCTGCTTCCGTGTTGGTCTGTCCCAGTCTCAGTGCCAGTTTAAACTGACAGCACAGTTACATGAGGTGTTGCTGAGGAGATGAAAATCATGTTCTCCAGGTTCTGTCATTTCAGGGAGAGAGTAAGGATCTTGTTCAGAGGAGGGTCAGTCATGTAACACCATGGTTCTGTCTGAGGAGAAGGGCAAATGTAGATTTTTAATTGTGTCAGTTCTATTAATCTACTTGTATAAACTAGAGAAAAAGTAGGAGACTGAAATCAAGTACTCAGTTTTGCGGTTTGAGGAAATGTCAGTGGTGAGGAATCAGCCGTTTCGCATTCTTGTTACAGAGATGTTAAGTATCAGTTTAGGATACAGTTTCCATGTTCTGTGGCTCAGAGTTCGCCTGTCTAGTTGTTAATTGAATCTGGCAAACTTAAAGCGCCTAAGTGCTGATGAATATCTTGTTGAGGATTCTACATTGTGCGAGTAAGAAGTGCACGTAGTCTGTCGTCTTGTTTGAAAAAGGTGTCTTTTGGATAGAAGAAGGGGTGTGATGCAGTATTCTTTGAAATTTGTTGCAGTGCCAGAAGGTCTTCCTGTCCAGTTTAAATCTGTCATGTGTCTGCTCCTGTTACTTAAAAAAAAAAAAAAATTCCAAACCCAAAAACTTGCCTGGAGATCTAAGCATTGTGGTTTGAAATACCAGTGTGAGGGACATTATCTGAAACTTATGGTCAGATCCAAAACCAGCCATCTGTCTGTGAAATGGTACACAAGAACAACATGAGGGAGGAGCAGACGTTCTTGGATGACCAGAAGCTGTTCTTGAGTTAACACATTTAGCAGGTATAGGGGTTTTGTAAGTATTTATGTGTAGGGTAAAATACAGGAAGGCATACTTCATGGTAGCCCTGCTGCTGTAGTCAAAACGTGCTAGGCAGAGGGTGTTTTGTCTGCAGGCATTAAAAAATCTGTAGTAATCAGCTTCCCGTGTCAGTGCCAATACAGTTTTTAAGTGGGGCTTATGAAACTTCCACATAGTCTTCATAAGATGCCAGTAGGATTGTATAGTATAAATGGTGTCTGTAAATACTGTTTTGCAGTCTGATAGCATACCTTTTCTCATCTGCAGGTGTGTGGTTTCAGCACAGCATGGCTGTGGTCATCCACTTGCAAGGTGTTCTGATTGCGGTGGGGACCATGGACTTCTCTGGACTAACCATTCCTGATGGGGGCATGCATAATGTAGGGGGTGAACTGGGTGAGGCTTTCATTGTTTTACCATTGATGAAGATGTTAGGCTGGTGTCATGTGTGCAGATGATAAAAGGTCAAAACGAACTACTGCAGAGTAAAAAAAAAAAAACCTCCTGATGTGCAAAATGTGAATGGACTTAGTCCTTGGCAGTTTCATACATAGATGTGGCAGCAGATTTGGAGCAGTGGTGCTGAAAAGGATGGCAGAGTCAGCCTTAGCCTTAGGCTTTGTGGAATCAGCTGTAAATGTGCTTTGTCCTAGAAGGAAACGGAACAAGCTTGTGTTGCTTGTGTAGGAGTGGCAGTGCTGCCTGCAGTATCCTAGGTCAGCAACATCTGTGCTGCATCTACAGGGAGCCCAAGACAAGCCCTGTCTAATTGCTTTTACATCCTGGTTTTGCCAGTACTTTTTATTACCTGTCATACCCGGTAATCTTGCTGAATCGCCACCAAGATACTGAGTGCCTCCTAGGAATTGGGACAGCAAGCTTCCCATCCAGAATAAAACATAAATTTTCAAAGTAGTACTATATTTATGCAAACTGTCAAAGTTGACTGTGCTTCTTTATCAAGTCAGAGAACTATGGGGCTTTCTTTTCCATGGTGTTCCTCTTCTTTTCTTTATTGTATCCATATGGCAGAGGAAGGGTAATCCTGGGGCTTGGAATGGATACACAAAAGAATGAAGGAGATAGGCTGAATTGTGGAGTGAATTGCATTTCTTCTGAGCTGCTTATGAAGCAGCACTGAGAAAGTATGAAGTTTGAAAGTGGGGCTGATTTCAAGGCAGGGGTTTTGGTGTGGCAGTTTGTAAACTAATGGTTTAATCACTCAGCAGGGATTTGGAAAATAGTTTTTGCCTGGGTAGGTGTGGTTTGGAAAAGGCTGCAGTGATTTTGCAGTTTCCACAAAGGAAATGGTAGAGGCTGTTACTAGTGAAAGTTTGCCATAAGTGCTAGGGTTTGCTCTGTCTGGTAATATGAAACAGATTTTCAGTTTCCAGAGGAGCCCACTTCTGTTGGAACTTGGTGATATGCCAGGTTTGGAACTCAGCACTGACAGAGCCTAAAACTGGAGAGAGTAAGGACAGCTATAGGTGAAGGTGTACAGGACCTGCACTGTTAGCAGAGCAGAAAGCTTGTTTCAGAAGTCAAAAATTGTGATCCCTGAAGGGATCAATATTAATCTGTTTTCCTCTGCGTGGCCCTGAGAAAAGCGTACCTTCCTCATTTATATCTGTGTCTGAATAGTTGAGTAAGTCTTTAAAAGTTAAGCTACGTAATAATGACTTCGATGGCGAAGCAAAGACTCTCCCTTTTAAACAACACGTTTTCTTTCAATGATATAAATTTAGAAACATTTTCTTTTGGAAGTAGTGACTTGTCTAAACCCTGAAGTATTTGCTCCTGAAACAGATTAGATCTTCATAAAGAAGTAAGACATTTTAGAGAGAAGCCATGCAGCTCTTGGGGTAGGCCTAGTCTGCTTGTTTTAATAATAGTCTTGAATACTTGGGATAAATGTATTCTCAGAGTTACCACAGCGGAAATCCTGCTCATTTAGGTACCAAGTTAGTACAAATTGATTTTCTGCTGAAGAAAATTTTAGAAGAGATGTTCTGGCAAAGTGTTCTTATTTCCAAGTTGTAGCTATGACTGTCTGGTCAGTCTGAGGTTGTTTGTTAACAAGCTGTTTTGATGTAGTTCAAGGTTTTTAAGCGGTCCTTGCAGGAGAAGAGAGAGGCTGAAAGACAAAATCTTGAAGTAGGCAAGCCCCTGTGTTCAGTGCTTCCTTCTGAGCAATTAAGTTCTCCATATGGTCAGAATCATGGTGGTGAAGCATATTTCAACACTGCCTTTTGGCCTAGTTTGTGACGAGCCATATCATGGTTCCCAGTGAAGGTCATGTCTCATGGTTTCAGTCTTGTTCTAAGGCTGGATGTTTAAGGGTAAAATGCATGAGATCCTCTACTGAGTAACTTGTCTCATGTAATGCTCTGCCAAGTATGCATTTGCTTGAGGAAGTTGTTCCTGAAATTGGCTGCAAATGGAAAAGCCAGCCTGCTTTCGCAGTCTGAGGAGCAGGACTGCTGGGTCATAGTTCAAGCCAGTGGTAGGATGTGAGAGAGAACCTAAGGCAGTCTAAGTTTTGTAACTTAGGAGGGGAAGGAAGGAAAGACTTGGGAGGAGGGGGCAGTGATATGAGATTTTTGCCCATAAAATTTTTTCCTCTCTTTCAACTTTGTGATCCTCTGTCTTCTAACAAGCTTGGCCAAGTTAGTGAAGTGCAGTATGTGTATGCTTTGACCAATAGTGTTAGCTGACTAGCTGTGTTCAGATTTTCATGGAATCTGTTGCTTCTGTAACTATGATTAAATGGCTTTGGCTATTTTCTTCAGATTTTCTTTTAGTTGTGATACTCACATTTTTTAAAATATTTGACTGAAACTATAGTAAGACCTTCCTCACCAAAATTGGTGTGTATTTATAGGAGCCCTATTGCATGCGATCCTGTTACTGAAGTCAGGAGATATATATATTCCTCTTCAGCCCCATGTAAGTGAGCTAAGATGAATCCCTTGCATCCAGATGGCAGCTCTTACTGAGGTGGACCACTGCAGGAAGCTGCAATAATGTACTGACAGTGTCTTTGGATGTATGTTGGCTTTGATGTCCCTCCTTTGTGAAAAGGAAAAATAAGTGTGTTAGGGAAAGAATCACCTTGGACCTGTCATTTCATCTGTGAGTGTTAAGCAAAATGTGTGTCTGCTCCACATTTGGATGCATGAAATTCTGTTGCTAGTGTGAGAAAGGGGTATGATGTAAATCTGCAAAGAAAATAGTGAATGTTTGAGGTGTAGGTGGATAAACCTCTTAAAAATAAAACGTAGCTTTGCACTTGCTGCTTAGGGTTCTTTTTTTTTTTCCCCTACATTCTGATGCAAAATAAACTGTAAAATCTGAACTCTCTTAAGTTTTACTTAATTTCCTTTCTCGATTAATATTTACAGACTCCCACCCCAACCTTTAGAAGACTGGGCTGATTCAGATCCATGCTGTGTGAACTCAGTCTGTTACCAGATACTATTCTAGGAAATTAATTTTTTTCAGTTCCTAGGTGGCTAGAATACTTCGTGTTTTGGTGTGAATCAAGCTTATAGGCAACAGTATTTTTCCCCCATACCCCTGCACGCTTCTTTAACTGAGGTGAGGATCAGTCTAAAAGCACTGCTTTAGAGGAAGGCAGCACATGAGCTTTTGGTAGAGAACTTTCTTTGCAGTGTGGTGGTTGAATGGAGGTGGTTGGGCTGCTTCTGTGGCCAGCCCTTAGCAAGTGGCCTGGCTTAAAAAGTGTGGTGAAGGAGTGGCTTTTCCCTGTCGTAGAAGCTTTATGATTTTCCTAAAGATCTTTGATTTCTGAACCACGCTTGAACTTACCATAGTTCTTCACAATGTTAATCCTTCTGTAGATGCAGCTCAGTTGATACCATTGCTGTTTAAGCCTTATGTGAACCAAAATGCTGGTGCTTGTTTCTATGCATGTCTCCGTGCTCTTGTAGTCTGAGACTAGGTTTTTTATTTTAACTCAAATCTATTTTGTCCATCTGTAATTGACTCTTCAAGATACAGCCTTAATATAAGGACAGTGATACTGAATAAAGCTTACTTGTGTTTTTGGATCTTGTGAGCTTGAAGATTACAGGAATAGATAATAATTTGTATCTTATAATTGTGGGAAACAGCTGACAAAAATCAGGAAAAATAGCTGTTGACCAGGCTTTTTCACTACGTGTACCTTGACAGAAACTACTTCAGCAAGATTTCTTAAACTTCTATATTATCTGTTGGAAACATCTTAATGAAAACTGTTTTTATTTTCTGGTTAAAACGGTGGAGAAGTTGGATGAAAGCAACGCAAATAGGCAAGCAGTATAGAGAGTCTTCTAAAATGGGTTAAAAAAACCTACATATTTCTAATGTCTTTGTACTTTATTGCACTTGCAGGGATGAGGTGACATAGTGTTCTACAGTGTTTCACTCACGTGGTAGCTGTTGAAAGATTGTCATTGTGTTTGTTTTTGCCCACTTCCTGTTTACTGGATTCCTTGTTTTCATCAAAACTGGGAGGGGGGCGTAGGGAGAAAATATTGTGGAACTTCTGTCTCAGCTGTGAATAAACATTGGGTTGCATGGTTCTTAATTGACCTGGAACTTGGACCAATGGACAGAGGCTGAGCTTCACTCTTTCATGGTCCAGTAGCTGCCATTTTGAACACATTTTTGGAGTGATTCTGCACACTGTCACTTTGGAACCCTGGTTTAAAAGAGAATTGCCCCCTTAATTTCTGCAAACTAAAGTTACAGCGGTCCCTTAACATCTGGCTTCTGGGGATTATAGTGCATAAGCTTATTTTGTGTATGTCTTGATTAGTGATTGATATTTAATTGCATTTTTCAGGGGAATAAAATCAGCAGTGTTGATATTACAAAATGACAAAACATCCTCCGAATAGAAGAGGGATCAACTTTGAGGTGGGAGCCCAGTTGGAAGCCCGTGACAGATTAAAAAACTGGTATTTTTTTTAAAACCATTCATATTATATTAATTTAAAGTCTTTAATATCTTAAACATTTTGTATTGGTACAATATTTAGAGTCTTAGTCGTTGATTTGTAGGAAAGTAGTTAATTTATAGAAGTTTATATACCAGTGATTGAAATGGGCAATGGATGCTGATATGTTGTGCTGGCCCTTGAGAAGTGTACTGGTGCTGTGTCTGGGAATAGGACTGCCCCTAAATGTAGTTGGACTTGAGGCTCTCATTCTCATGAATTCACCCTCTAAGTTCTGTGCTATATGTAGTATTGCAGAGCAGATACTATGGAAGAATTAATTCTTTGCAGTACAGAATATCCTTGCTTCTTCCTTTCTCAGTCCTGTTGTGAATTCATAGGATTTAAAATCTGATTGAATTTGTTAGGCCTGTGCTCATATGACGGTGGTCATCTTTAGACTTAAAGAACTGTGTGCAGAAACATATTCCATGCTAGCGATTCTGGTCTGGTGCCTGTCTTGCAGCCCTCAGCTTTAAGGAAGAACACTTACCTTCACTAACCACTGCAGCAGGAAGAGGGAAGAGAGCCTAAAAATTACTTGGGCTGACTTTGAACTTTCTGACTGTGTTCGTTTCAGGTAGTCAGCTCAAAATTTAGGATTTAATGATTCTCAGTGAATGAGAGGTATAATGAAAATTGCCAAAGACATCTTAAATACCGGAATTAATTTGGTTTTGTTAGCTCCTGTAGGTAACATCTCTTTCCAGAAATCAACTATAGTTGACTTTTATTAAGAAGTCTGTGTGGGTTAGAAATTATTTGACTTAAAGCTCTGGAACCTGCCAACAGGTGAAGTGTGCAAAGTCAGTATTGAAAACCATATGGACCTCTCAGAAGGATGGAGCACTGCCTTAGACACAGGGGATTTATTCCAAAACATCTCAGTTGCATGCAGAGCATGTACTCCCCAGGTACAAGGGCATCAGAATTGTGAAAATGAGTAAACATAGCTCTTTCCATAAAGAATGTGAAGTGTGAACATTAAATTATATTTACATGTTAATTTGGCTTACCTGTGTATCCAAGAGTTGTGTGGATAAGCACTGATCTGAACCTGCCTGCATCTTGGTATTCTTGAGTTTTGTTAGTACAGCAAAAAAATTAGTTAGGCTTACATAAGTAAAATCTCTTAGCCTGTCTGTAACGTAGGCTTGTTAAAGATGCAGTTTGGTATAGCTGGCGTTTGAGTAAGGCTAGTAACTCGTGTTGTGACTGTTATCCTTCTGACATGTTTGCTCAACATCTGTGTCTGAGTCTGAGTGTACATAGCTCTTGCATGGGAAAACTTTGTGGGGGGGAATTCAACAACCTGTTATACTTTCTACATATCCCTTGGCTTAAAGTTGAATTTTGGATATGCTATTTGTCCCATGTTCTTTGATTTCTTTGGAAACACTTGCTCTTAAATGACCTGTCCTACACACAGTACTTTGCAACTCTGATCTCACAACTTGGTTATGAACTCTCCAGTTCTGAAATCTTTTGTTTACTTGCTAAGTTTTGAACCCTGGATTGCTTGCATTTCTGTTTTCAGGGTTTCTAAATCGAAATTTTTAAGAGCTGGGGGTTTAGCAAAACTGTCAGTGCTGACACAGCTCATTGGGTGTGGATTTGTAGAGGACAGAAGACTTTTTTTTTTTTTCCTCTTCTGCTTTCATCTACCCCTATGTGACCAGGATGACCCCATGGTGTGGTCACAGTGCACTCCTATGGGGGCACTGGATTTTCTGTTTGCTGACACTTGCTTTTCCCAGTGCTAGACCTTTGGAGGTCCAAGCTTTTCTTGTGTGTACTTTTGTTGCCATGTTGGCACTAAAACATAGGAAGAAGCCTCATGTTTGATTGAAGTGCTGGCTTTGATTTCTGTGCTCAGTACCAAACACATCAGTCAATTCATGGGCCACTATTGCAACTCCACTGGCAGTGATGCTTTGGAAAATATTTTGTTTCAGAGTGCCTTATGCTTCTCTTTCATGGCAGCGGCTTGTGCCCGAAATTGCTAGTTAAGAATTTCCGGGGTATTTGGATGTGTTGTCAACCCTAGTGGAGAAAAAGCTTTGTGTGCCATCAGAGTAGTCAGTGTGGAGCCTGCTCCTTGCCAAAGTGCAAAGTGAATTTTGCGTCTTTATAGCTTGTATCAGAGGTTGCTTTGTTGTATTTGGAATCATAGTGTGTTGGAAGTGCACTGCAATCCCTGATGCAGTTGTCTGTGATCTCCTATACTTGAACTCCTGGGAGTACGGTGAGTACTTTTAGTGCTTGTCTTAAGTTAGGGCTTGGGTTGATGCATCAAAGCTGTCATGAGAGATTTGTGTCTGTTGACCTCGGGTTGCTAAAGGTAGAGAGCCTCTGTGCATGCTGAAAGGTCTCTTAGTACACAGTGCTGGAGTTCAGAGGGTGAAGGAGGGGGACTGCTACAGTAGGGCCACCCTGAATAGAGGGATTCCAGAGGGGTTGCTGTAGCTATGGACATGGGCACACTGTCCCAGCTGAATTGACTTCCTGAAACCTTTTGCATTGGGTCATTTAAACTGATTCAGTGCTGGCTAGTTGCATCCTGTCTTACTGAAAAGAGAATGACTGCACTGGATGCTTGCAGTAGGCAAATGATGTTACCTTGTGTTACCTTGTTGTAATGACACATCCAAGTTTTTCTGTCTATTGTCTGAGTAAAATGGATGTGAAGGGACTTTTGATTCTGGTTAGAGCTCTTGAGTAGTATTGAGAGTATGGTGCTACCCTGCTAAGATTCAGATTGTCAGTCCCATGAGTTCAGTTGTTCATGCTGTCAGGAATTGGTCTAAGTACTGAAAAGATGAACCACTGTAGCTGTTGTCTTTCACAGTGCTGGTTCTCCTGGATGCTTCCTTTCCTCTCTGTTGCTTTGACTGCACTAAGCTTGTCTCTTCCTAGTTCCAAGGGAGCGGGGGTTTATAGCAATTCTTTTTTGGTACATAAGAAAGGAGAAGGGAAACAGACTAGTCCAGGGAATTTCCAGATACTTACCTCTTCCCAGAAGAGCATAGTTTTACATGTCTACCATAAACCCCTTTTCATACTGATTGCGGTGCTTTGACAGTTGTAGTCTGAAGTTGCTCGTCAGTGCTAACCACATTCAGAATTATGCTCTTTGAGCTTTTAATTGTCACTTAGGTTCTTTGAAAACTAATGCCAGCAGGTTGGGCATCTTAGAGGTTTTGCCTTTTTGTTTGGCCAGTTCATAAGTCCTTGAAAGGTACAAGCTCATAATTTCTTTCAAATTTAGCTGGAAAACTGCTTATTTTGCCCTCCTTGTGTGTTGCAACAAGTTGTCTCTGATTTCAGCTTGTTTTTCACTGTGTTTTAGATCATTATTTAAATCAGTACAATATGGGGTTTTCTTACCCAAGATCAATTAGCCCTCTTGAATACCTGTTGAATCAGCTGAATACTTCTTTTGTGGTTTGGGGGAGGATTTGTTGGGCCACCCTGGACATATCTCAGTTGTACTCTGGGGCCTTAGCCAGGCTTCAGCTGTTAGCCTTTCACTTTGTGTATCCTCTCATAGTATGGTTTTGTTGATAAACAAGTCTGAATTTCTTTTAAGTTACCTCTACCCCTTGGTAAGGTCATGGGCTTTTTGGAGGATTTGCATGGATAATGCTCTATTACCCTTCTGTACAGATCTGTGAGCACTTGTGCCTCCTGATGTGGTGTGCTTTCTCAGTTCTCCGATGGGGTACAGATGTGGGAGGAAGGAAGCCTGGCCTGTTAGTGTGTGGTGCTTAGGGCTGTTGAGAACCTGTTAACCTTTCTTCTTTGTTTTGGAGCTGCCAGTGCTCTCATCTGGAAGGAAGGTGGTGTCAAGGAGAGGGGGCCTGTCAGAGTTCACGGATAGATTTAGCACAGCTTCTAAGAGGTTTACTGCTCCAGTCAAGAGTGCTGAGTGTTTGTTTACTGCTGTTCGTTTCTTCAAAAAGAGGAGATGTTGAGGCTTTGCAGCATGTTCTTCAAGAAGGGGCAGGCAGCTAGCTCTAGCTCAGCCACACTTACTCAGATAGACTGAAATTTGGTCTCGTTGTCAGGTATGTTTTTCATGATGATCTTGACTCCCATCACTGAGGTGGGATAGGTGTAGATGGCACTGATGTGTGGTTCTGGGACGACAGTTCTGGTGGAGAGAGTTTCTTCTCTTGATGGATATGAAGTGGGGAGCAGTCTCACATTATTGAATTAGCTGGCTCTTGGGCTTGTCTCATCTCAGTGGTAGAAAATGGATTGTGTTTCCCAGAGGTGGTTATCTGCATGGACAGGATTATTAGCTTGATACTGAGTCAGCACTCCGTCCTTTTTATCAGCTTCCCCCTTCATTTTTGAGAATCTAGACAAGTCCTAGGCATACTGCAGTCCCAATGGCAAGAGCACCCTTCTGGCTACTCTCTTTGTGAGAGGATCTGGGATTTCTTACCTGGTTTTGCTGCACTCAGATTGAAGGGAATGGGATACTAAATTTTGTCATTACCTGTACTTAGTGATATCCAAAAATAATCTATGTTTAGTAGAACTACATTGCAACTGTGACTATTGCCCCCTCATGAACTTGTGGAGGGCAGTACTTGAGTTACCTAAATATAAAATATCTTGACTGTTACAGGAAGGAAGTTTCGTTTTTTTTCCAAGAAGGTGGTAACCAGTTAGAGATGTCCCTGCCATAAGTATCTTCCATTTGAGTTCCTCTCCTCCACAGCCTTCACTGCGTGCATTTTGGTAATACATTGGGATGAGCTAGTGGCATGGCTTAGGTGTGGTAGTGAGTGTAAGGCGAGGCCTTAGTCTGTGGTTGCAGTGTAAGCCTCTAGCACGGCCTGTTTGTAGCTCTCTTTGAAATTATGACTGGACAGGTCTTAGATCTGCTGGAGGCTTTCAGTTTCCTTTCCCTTTTTGTAGGGTTGTAGAATGGTAGCCTGAGTTGGCATTTGAGTCTTAATTTTGCCATGTCTGAACTTTGTTGTTAGCATCAGGCTTGATCGTTTTGAGATGCCACTTCTTTCTACCACTTGTTCTATTTTTTTTAAGTGTGGTTTACCAGGAAAAGAGTATTTGTGGATTTGAGTTTTGTCTTCAGTACTTTTTTCAAGAATTCACCGAGGCCTTGCCTTTCTTCCAAAATACTGAAAACACCAAAATACAGAAATTTTCTCCTGCTGTGGAGGGGAAAGCATTGTACTTGGGATGTTACCTTCAGCTGAGGTTGTGAAATATGCTGTGATTCTGAAATACTTACTAAAGTTACAAATTACCAATGCAATTTAAAGAAATACAGAGTTTACACAGTTTTCCTGATAAGAAACATTTGAATTTGACTCATTTGAGATTTCTCTACTTCTAATGTACTGAGAAATTTATATTTAAAAATGCCAGGATTTTGCAGATGAAATATAACTTTGAGAATCTAAAATTTAAATTATGTTTTGTGGGCTTGCTGGGTTTTTGCTGTTACATTGGGTAGATGATTCATGACGCGTGGTGATGGATATCTCAGAGAAGTGTGCGTATTGACTCCCAGGTGTTACTCTTGATAAGAGTGAAATGAAGCTATCAATTTTGTAAAATGTGACATTTCTAGATGTAGGGAATGTCTTTGGCTTCTGGATCTGTAATTAAATTTCTTTTTCCACCTCAGATTAAGAACTCGTTAGTTGTCTCCTTTTGCTGCAGGCAATGTTTGCATTTACTGTTCAGTTTTGGGATTTGTTACATGCTTTGCTCAGTTATTATGTAGCGTCTTTATTGCTTCTACAAGTGGTACATCAAATTAATAAGATTGGAGGAGCTAAACCAGGGTTTATTTGTGTAAAGTGTCTGAGACAGCTTACCTTATTCTTAATTAAAATATTTTAATCTACCTTTGACCAGGTATCCAGCACACATTGAAGAAATTGATTATGAAGAGGGAAAAGTACTTATCCATTTCAAACGCTGGAACCACAGATATGATGAATGGTTTTGTTGGGACAGTCCTTATTTGCGTCCCTTAGAGAAAATACAGTTAAGAAAAGAAGGACTGCATGAGGAAGAAGGTTGTTCAGTAAGTACAAATTAAAGGACATCCATGTGTGTTGCAGTTAATGTGCAGTTGTATGAATGATGCTTTAAAATGCTTCACTGTTGCTGTGTTACCTGCTATGTAAATTTTATTATTTCTTTTAAACATTGGAAAGCTAGTAATTTGAATGTTTTAATAAAGTTGTATGTTTCAGTAGTTCTCAGTTGAAGACACTTTTAACTACTGTCTTGTAGGGGTTTCATATCAATGATCAGGTATTGGCATGCTGGTCTGACTGTCGCTTCTATCCAGCCAAAGTTACTTCTGTTAACAAAGATGGTAAGGACTCCTGGTTTTGTCATGCTTGGTAGTCATGTATTTCTAATTGTGCTGGAACCTTGTTGCTTCAGTGGAGAGATACTATAGCAGATAGAAAACAGCTGTGAAAAACTGTTATTTTCAATTATGTGTTTTAGTCTGTCATCAACTTTTTTAACCTCTGTTTATGAGATAAAAACTTTCTGCTGGGATATCCAGTCAGTAATTGCTTTAAGTATGTATGTGGAAAAAGTTGTTTCTTAAGTTTGTTGTTAAGAGTTGCCTGTAACTGCAATAAAACCTATTGTCAGAGCTGCAAAACCCCCTTAAAATCAGAAGGGGAGGGGGAAACTGTGAAGGATTTGTTCTAGTGCTGGGCTTGCTTTAGATTCTCTTGCAAGATTAAGGAGAAAAAGGCTGTGTAATTATATATTGGAATATTCCACCAAAACTGTTCTGGATTTTTGTGAGTAAAGTGCATCTGAGAAACAACTCTAAGATTAAACATGCGCCTTTATTCTGACCAGAATTATTTTGGATAACTTTGCTATGTGTTCCTTACCTTGCCTGTGATAGGAGCTCTGTGTTGAGGGTTTTCACAATACAAATAAGGCAGCTTTCATCTGGAGCTAATTGTGCAGCTGGAGTATTGGAGCTGTTAGCCGATGCTGTGTTAAATAACTTCTGATCTTTGAGCTCTTATGCTTTGTTTTCACGTTTTAGGTACATACACTGTGGAATTTTATGATGGTGTAGTTCAGACAGTCAAAAACATTCATGTCAAAGCTTTTTCCAAAGATCAGGTAAGTATTGTGTTTGGGCAGCTAGTGTGCTAAAATGAACAGTTCAGGTGGCTAGATTTGGTCAATTATGAAACATGAAATGAATGAAAAACCTTTATTGCTAAAATATAGTATGTCTGAAATGAAGTCCCTTAACATGAAAAGGTTATATGAATCTTTGTGGTATGATTTGCAAAGCTCTCAGGTTCTCTAAATGCACCTCTTGAACTAAAGAAGTCATAGGTATGTAAGTAAAACAGGTTTTGAAAAATCATTGGAAAATTCAGAATGCACATACTGAAGCTAGTGGTAAGGTTTTGAAACATGCTGTGATTGTTTTACCTGTTTGAGATAAGTTTAAATACATATGTCTTAAAAATGAAGGAGTGAAAACTACGGAGTGAACAGAAACTATTCTTTTCCAAAGTAACTACTTCATATTCATGAGACTTTTAAGGAACATGGCTATTAAACTTTCACCTCACGACTTTGAGAAGATGAGCTTTTTTAACTATTCCTTGTTTTCCTTAGGTGGTTTGGCTGTTTTACCAGCCCTTCACCTGCTCAGTGCTATGGGTTCAACCTTCAGCTCATGATAGAAAGTAGTAGTGAGCCATTATATTTAAAAAAATCATCCTGCTGATGGTGAGAAGGAAGAAGTGCTGCTCTGTACTTCGATTTTCATATTCAGGCTTGTAGGAAAGGCTGACCAAGTTCTGGTCTTGAATAACTTGGTTAAAACTTCTTAAGTACCTGTTCCAGAATAATTTTCATTGCAGGCAGGGTTTTAAGTTTGGTCTCTTGCCACACATTCCTCTGTGCTAACTGTAGCCTGTGGGGTTTTTTGTAATGCCCTCTGCTTTTAGTTTTCTGAAACTTTAGTTTGATCAAAGAAACTGAATCTGTTCCCCCCAGCACAAGTTCTTAAATACAGATTCCAGAATGTCAGTGGTACAATTTAAATTTGTCACTGTTGTGAATAGGTATGCCAAACCTCCAGTTTTCTGTATCTGTCACGCTGAGAGGGAGCACTATTTCAGAATTGCCATAAAGTGCCCTTAATAGCTTTTAAATGGTTGTCATCGTGTGTGGTGGAAAGTTGACTGATATTCACAAGTGACCTACTGCAGAATCTTCATTTCCATGAGAAATATTTTTATGATATTTAGCATTAAATAAATGAAGTTGACCAATCTGAAGAAATATTTTGCATAAGAAAACAAAAATACTTTGTCTTTCCTTTAGGAAGTTTCATGTTTCTGCATAGCTTTGGAAAGGTTTTGAAAAGAGATGAAAGGGGTTTTGGTTTTGGTTTGGGTTTGGTTTTTTTTTAAATTTTGGTTTTGGGGGGTTTTGGTTTTTTTTGTGGGTTTTTTTTGGTGTTTTTTTATTTTTGTTTGTTTGTTTTGTTTTTTTCCTTTTATCCTTTGTCAAGAAGGATAAAGATTCTCTTAGCCCAAGAGAACCTCCTAAGTTACGCTAGAATATTTTTTCTGTCCTTTACCATAAAAAAGCATAAAGTGAGAATTTCCTAGTGAGCTCTGTTTACACAACCAGAAGTAAACTTTAGGAAAAAAAATACTCAAGCCACTGAAGAACTCAAGATTCAGATATGAATGCAAGTTACCTAAGGTAGCGATCCAGGCACAGGAGTAGAGTTAGCAGCATGTTGGAAGTGGAGGGGAGGTGTCTTGTTCCTATTCTTCAGGAGGAAAGACTGGAGTCATGAAGGTATACATGGCTCATATCTTAGTAGTTGTTAAGGGGAAAAAAAAAAAAGACTCCAAACCCACATGATTCCTGGAGGGAGCACCTAAAGCAGGTCATAATTTCTTTAAATTACAGTATTACTCTGTGCCTGTGCAGAGGGTGTAACAGGCTGTGTTGAACAATGGTGGTAAAATGCTAATGACCTGTAACAGTGTGAATGTGCCTTTGCAAAGACACACAGCTTTTAAGAGTTGAGTAACACCAAGAGGTAATTCAGACATACTGTATTCATGGTTCGTTTTCTTTAGACTATTTTGACTATGATGGCTTATGAGTGTTCCAATAGCACATACTTGATTCAAATCAGATGGTTCTGTGAGCATCACAGGTGTTGAAACATAGTTGCCTGACGGTTGTTTTTTGAGTTGGTTTTTTTTTTCCCCCTAACATTCGATTTTCCACTGAAGCTTCCCCCATACGGAATTTACAAACTTACAGGATGTCTGGTAAAAAGGGTGCTCAGATATGTGAAAAACTTCCTTCCCATTTGCCTAGCTATTTTCATGAAATATACAGCAATTTAATTTCATGCTTTTAAACAGTGATTTTTTTTTTTAATCATGTCTGTACCAAGTATGGTTGAAATAATGTCATAGAGGGTGGAGCAGATTGCATGTTCACCATTTTATTACATCAGTATTATTTCTTAAGGCTATGGTCTGAAAATACCTTAAAAGGTTCATGTAAGCCACATATAGACATGTGTGATGGTAAGAGGCAAGATGTAGTATAGTACAAGGAGATAGTGAGTCTTAAATGGATTCTCAGAATTCTATATAGCTCAAATCACCTGTTACACTTTTTTTTCCCCAAAATGGTGTTGAGGTATTTAGCCTTTGCTGTCCTCTGATTCTGGGTCAAAGTTGAGGCTTCTTGTGCCCTGTAGGACTGTCTGGGAAGGAGAATGGTTGCTCCTTAATGCTTCACTTATGCAACAGGAAGAGAGAAGTTAGTTGAACTAAAGGCAGTGTTGACACATGACCTTTATATTATAATTAATATAAATATGACAATTTATATTATAATTAATATAAATTATTAATTCATATGCAAAGCTAGAAGGTTTCTGTTCATTTGGGACAGCCTGTAGCAGGATCACTGGAGGGGGAAAAAACCCACAATCAGCATATATGATCATCCCCACCCCTTCCCAAAGTTGGTAATACAAAGCCTGATCACAAAAGGGGAAGGACGTAGAGTAGCCATGAGCTGTTGATACAGGGTGTTCTTCCTGGCCTGTTGTTATCTAATAAGAACTATGGGGAAATGGGCTGGCGGTTGAATTTTGCCTCAGTAGTGTGCTGGCTGGGGACTGTTAAGGATTTTCATGTCCTCTCAATGCTGGACAGAAATTACAGAAAAAGTTTTAAGTTTTGTTTTTAAATTTAAATGTGTAAATTCTAACATCACATGGTTCCTGATGACTTTGCTGACTGTAATTGCTTTATAGGACTCTGCCTAGCAATTTCAGCAGCAATGACTAGTACAAGCAAACTGTGGGTCTGTTTTGAATGAGGCTCCTCTGTGAAAAGAGTTTGCACATCCAAGTGATAAAGCTGTTCGCCATTTTCTGTGCTCCTGACTCCTACTCTTTCTGCAGTGTCCCAAGTAGGCTTTAAATCAGTACTGCACAAGCTAGTAAGGACCCAGCCTACATCTGGAATAAGGGAGCTGCAAATCTCTTCTGCCATTGCGTGGTGAAGAGTGGATTTCTTGCCCTGTCCTGTTATAATTGCATAGGTCCTTCACCACGTTGGGTGCCCTTTGCAGTCTGTGGGTTACAAAAGAGCATGTACTTTTTTCACTTGAAAAATGGGACAAGGATGCAGGTCTGCTAAATAAAAAGGGGAAGGGTGGCTTTCAGACTACGAGTTGATTTTCATGTAATTCTCTTTATTCTAGAATATTGTGGGTGATGCTAAGCCTAAGGAAAGAGGTAATGAAATTCCATCATCTCCTGAAAACCGGGAGAAATTTAAAGAGCAGAGGAAAGCAACAGGTAATGCAAAGAAAGACGAAGATGAAAAGACATTAAAGACTGAGAAACGAGTTAAGCAACCTGATAAAGAGGGAAAATTTATAGTGATCTTGGAAAAAGGCAAGGTCTCAGAAAAGAATATATCTAAGAATGGAAAAGAAGATAAAGAGAATATATCAGAGAATGATATGGAATATTCAGTAGATACACAAATTGAGAAGAAACCTGAGAATGACAATGTAAAGAGTCCACAGGAAAATGCAAAAGAAACTAAACGAAAGCGTGGCAGACCACCAATAACACCTCCCACGGGTATGTAGCCAAGCTTAAATGTTTAGGCATGTACCAGAAAACTTCTAAACTTACCTAAAGGAATGAGAAGTATGTTGCTCTTTCACAGCCTAAATATCTAGAAACTTTTTAAAAAATTGTTCAGGACAGCCAAGAATATACTGAAGTTTGGAGCCTTGGTAGTTCAGTCAGAGATGAGATTTAGGCAAGTAACCATCATGTAATATAAAGCATACATGCAGTAGGATTAAATGCTACTATGTAGAGTTCAGAAAGCCAGATGAAGCTGTGTTTATGCAAGTCCAGTATTTTAGATTGTGAGACTTGGAAATTTGTGTTAAAGTGTTTCACAGCTTTGTATCCAATAAATTTTTCTTCTCTATCTAAATCTGTAGAGCCAAGTTCTCAGACGCTACAGCCCATAACTTTGGAGTTGAGACGTCGGAAAATACCTAAAGGAGGTGATGTTCCATTGAAGCGTCCCAGGATTGAAAAAAACCTGTGTGAGTTTTTTGGTATTCAGCTCTCACACTGTGTAGATGTGTGTGTGTGTGTATAAAAAGTTCTTCAAGCATAATGGGTGGGGGAGGGGTAAAAAGTCTGTGGTATTAACCTTCAACTGGGATAGATGCATTGACTGAAATACAGCACCTGTTTTTCGTAAATTTGCCATTCATGTGTGGCATCATCATGCTGGAATTCCCTCCTAAATCTTGGAAGTTGGTCTTGGATAAAAGAGGCATAAGTTGTGAGCCTTGATGCCTAAGTTCATAGATGCAGACGCGGCAGCGATTACATTGCCTCCAATATACAGAAGGCTATGAAAACCTGAATAGTTGTAGAAACTCTTTAGTTACTAGATGGAGGATCTACTGCATTGCTTAGCAAGGGCACTTTAATACTACATAAATATTCATGCCACTGCAGTCAAATAGCTTCTACTTTATCTTGGTGTGCTGTGTGTGGAGACTGAAGAACTTGGGCGTGTTGATGAGGAAAGAAAATTGTATTCTCTGTAGTAATGTCATGACCAAGGAGATTAAGATCTAAATAAAGCTCTTTCCTTAATATCAGAGAGTCTTAAAACTTTGATGTGTGTAGGTTATCCTGCTCAGTCATGGTTGTTTGTGTGTCTGATTTGTCTCATCTAACTCCTGGTATTACTTATGTCTGTGGAACAGCTTGTTTAGACCCGCTCCACTGTAATGTGAAGAGCACACCTACACTGCTCTGCAATCTACTTTTGTATACATTTTACTCAGTGGATTTTTTTTTCAATAAGAAACCAGTAAGATACTGGTCTGTATTTGTACTTCAAATCTGTTACTAGAAGAACAAAAGTTGAGAGCTTTTGCTGTGTTTTGATGCTTATTTGTAAGTTACCATTGTAGCTTTTACAGAGGCCTAATTACCCAGGGTTTTTAGCTTTTGCTCTTAGCCTCAGTCCTTAAAAAACACACTTTCAAGCTGTTACAGGGAGGAAAGAACTTGAAAGTTTGCTTGTGATCTGTTTGTAATCCTGTAACTGCATGGTACCATTAAATACAACTGTTCCAGCTCAGGAAAACTTAAAGAACTCTTCAGATAATGCTGAGAGAGACCAGATCAGGAGGCGATCTTCAAGACTCTCATCCAATATTAGCCATGAGATTTTAAATACAGATCTTGTCACAACTTCCACAGAAGTTCAGCCTTGGAAAGATGCAGTATCTAACCAAAATGAGTCTAAGAAGGGTAAGTGCCTTTGCAGTGTACTCTGGATTTTTCTGATGAGATGGTCATGTAATTGTTGCAAGCTTTATATTTTCAGTTGCTTAACCTGCAGGCTTCATATCTGCAATTAAAACCTGATTGCAGGAGCAGTGCATGGAAAGTTTTTATCTCTCTGCTGCCATGATTGCGTTTGGCTTTTGATTCCCTCTCCATCAGTAACCGTAGCATTTCCCTTGGGTGGTGGGAGCTTATCCAGCAGTGGAATAACTGGCCTTGCAAAAGAAGAGCTCCATAGGCTGTAAAAACATCCAGGGAAATAGCTTGGTTTGGGGTTTTTTGGTTGGCTGGTTTTGTTCTTCAGGGAATGCAGGTTCTGATTGTGAAAATTAGGCAGTTTCAAAGTTTAACACTTTCAGATTGTAGAAATAACAGCCCAAGTGCTGAATTTAGAGTTCTTACAGTTAAATGCTGCTGTCGAACATGAAAAGCATCAAATGGAATGCTTTTATGCTTAAACAAGGTGGAGATAACACCCTGCCCTGAATTTCACTGCCTTTCCCTTTTGGGTGAGCTCTTACAGCGGTTGGAGGAGATATCTGCTATTCTGAGCTATAAACAGTTAGTTGTGAGTTTCTAAGCAGCTATAAATTTAGAGGATTGCTAGAAGTTAGTTGTATTGTAAAAATTTTGTGTGACCAAGAGCAAGCAGAGCATGGATGGGTGTTTTCTCCTCTAGAAAATGATGAACATCTCTGCTGTCTACCCTCCACCCCCCCAGTATTCTGTGGTATACTTTTGTATGCATTTTACTCAATGGAATTTTTTTTCTCATTCTAGTCCAGTTAGAAATTCCTGTTGAACCTGACCAAAGTTTCAGTGAACTAGGATCACCTGGAAACACATCGCACAGCACAGCATTCAGTACGGATGCCAGTTTGCAGGAAGAAAAAGTTGAAGACACTGAGTCTTCCTCTGTTACTGTCAGAACTCAAGAACCTTCTGCTGCTACAGGTTCAGATTTTTCATATTTAATATTGATGCATTTCTTAAGACAGCTGGCACCAGGTGTTCTGTACTTGTACAAGTGTTACAATTGTGCATTCTTGCAGTGTTAACCTTGGTAAAAAAAGCACGGTTTTTATTCCTTGTGGACTCAGTTTTAATCTTATGCTTTCAAGTTGGACAGCGATCTTAAAAGTGGAAATCATAATTTTTAAATCACTGGCTGTAATATTTTCAGCATGAGTGATGAAGTTAACAAATCCTTGTTTTCAGTGTTTGGAATTCTGGATTAAATTGGACCTAACATCTTAAAAGGTCAGGTTTTGTCCCTAATGTGCCGCGGATATGTGGTAACATTACTGTTACCTCTGTTTGGGAATCCTGATTGTGCATATTTATATCCTTATGCTTAGACTTGGAGGCTTTAGTGCAAATTTATGAAATAGTTCAAACATTTCAGCGTCTGTCTTGATATATCTACTCTGTTTTCTCTTAGCTGGGGAGTGTTCTTACCTTGGTTTTTCAAATTAAAATTTCCTATGCAGGTAGAAGACTGTCAAAACGTGGTGCTTTCCTATGAATATTTCACATAATTTTAATCTTTGGATCTACAGCTAACTGGGGAAACTTGACCTATGTATTTCCTAGTTTATGCTCTATCAAACAAGCTTAATTTTAAGTGGAACAGAGCATTTGGAGAGATTTACAGTTGCTCAGCGTAGCTAGAGTAGTCTCTGTCTGTTGTTTGTTGGTTATTTTAAATTTCCCTTGCACGTATCTTCTCTCATGCATTCTGTTGTAACTGTACAAGTGAGATGTCCTCTCTTTCCGCTAATATGCACCATCAGTGCAGGAAGGAACTGACCTCTTTGCTTCACTCAGGTTGGATGTGTAAATGGTCTAACTGTTCAGAAGTTAAGAGCTCTTTTGATGTTGGTCTCCTTCAGCTATTGCTGAGCATTTGTAATTTGGGTTTAAACTCGGGAGAATTCCAGCTGAATGTGTATCTGTGTGTGTGGTGTCATTCAGGCTAATGCAATGTGTGGGAGCTTCCGAGCTTTCTTCATTAGCTACCAGTAGCTAAGCTGTGGGAACAGGGCTTGTTTCTGGCTCTTTTGTCAGGACTTAAGCAAGCTAGATTAAAATGTATTTGGGAATATGCACTCACATTGAATTCTGCCCTGAGGTACAACACTGGTGGTACATAAAAATCCAGACTTCCGAGTGTGGATTTGATTTTATTTAATTAAAAGTTGCTTCAGTTAACATTAGAAATCAGACATGCACCTGGGTATACATTCAGATGTGGCAAGCAGGTGTTTTTATTGGAGAGCACTTTTAAGGATTGGGGATAAAAACTGTACAGGGTTGATATAAACAAATTCACAAGCCGGCATTTTTAGAAATGCAATATTGAACATTTATTAGGAGAACAAAGATTTACGGCCGGGCGGGAATGCCAGGGTTGCCTTATTCTCAGTCCCACACCCTATTAATTATAATGTGTGCTTAAGTACTTTCTGTAACTGTTACATATTAAGTCCAAAAATACCTGTTTACACTTCAGTCATTCCTTCTTCTTCGATCTATGCCCCTGTCCACCAGGCCGGAGCCCATCTTGGTCTTCTGGTTTGTCTCAGGGCTGAAGGCTGAAGTCTTCTATAGCCCTAATTCAAGTTGTGGCTGACAACTTCTCAGAGAGGTGTGAATGTAGATAACAGATTTCCTGGGATGCATGAGGTCTGTTTGTTTTTATTCCTTCAGGGCGTCTTGATCTCTGGCTTTGTGACCTATCAGCTTAAAAGACATCTATTACCATGTATTTCTTACCACATTTCTAGCATACTACAACTATTACATAGTTATAATTCACTCTTTGTTTCTACTTAATTATATTTTATCCTAGTGCTACTTTACACAGTACCTTATCACTTGTAAATGTTAAATTCATATATGTGAAAGCCAACATTCACTATTCACTCATTTATCACAGGGTCTTTGAGTAAACAGTGTCACCTGAAATCCAAGTACAAAAATCTACATTTCCATACTTAAACAACATTAAAAATGTTATTAACGAGCCGGTTTTTGAGACAAGAGTTTTAAAACTCAGATTGTATCACAGACAAATGCTTTGTAGTTAAAAGTGGATCTGTGTTTCCCTCTATGTGCTCTGTCTTGGTCGTGGGATTGTATCAGTGCACCCCAGTGCTGATGAGCTGCCTGATGGGGGAGCAGCAGGGCTTGCTTGGTCTTTCCCCTTGTGGTGGCGTGTGTGAGTGTGTGCGCGTGTGTGGCAGCATAACAGTGACAGACGCCTCTAGGTGGGATCTGAAAATGCCTCTGAAAATCGCCCGTGGCTTCCTGCTCTTGTGTTGGAGGGTAGGATTTGTACCTTTTGTTTTCTTTCTCTTCGGGAATTTTTGTCTCATCTGTTGCTAAGATGCCTTAACTCTCCGTACTTAAAAGAGACAAAAGAGGTTACCAGGCTCAGGGGAGGGGGGCACCTGGCTGCACTCCTCCTATCCCAAGATTTCTGTGGGGACATATCTGGAGAAATTACACGAGGAACTCGGCTAAGAAAAAGAGGGTTGGGGCAGCCCCTGCCTCTCTTGCTTCCAGGCATCTTGTGAAGACAGCCGAGCTTCCGCAGCTAGGAGAGCGTTCTCTGTGACCGCCGGAGCCCAGCATCTGCATTTCTTCCTTACTGGGTGAGCTTTTGTTTGTAAGAGCAGCCGTTTGAACTGGGACCTTATCAACAACAAATTTTGTCTGGGAAGGACCTTTACCATCCACTCGGGTGCCTCAGGGGAAACCCAGGGGCTCTCTCCTCTACGGAGGAGTCCGGCTCCCACATCCTAGCCCTGCGGCTTTCCTGCCGCTGACTCACGTTGTTTTCTGCTACACTGTGGCCACGCATCCCCAGGACACACCGCGGCTCCTGCCACAGCTGCGGAGCTCCTGCCACCTTTGTTGGCTAGCTCGGAGTGAGCCAGCTCTGGTGTTCCAGCCTGCTGCTCGGAGCTCTCTGCTGCACGCCGTCCTGCTGCCCAGCCCGCCCGCCATTACTGCCTGAGGGAGGTTCGCCCGACCTCGCGCCACAGCGCCCCCTGCAGCTGCGCGGGAGTCATCGCACCTGCCCTGCCTGGCCGGGAGCCCAACAGCGCCCCTGCTGGCTGTGACCGTAACTGCACCAAAGGGAAGGGTGCCTGGCAGCGCAGAGCAAGCTGCCCGCCGAGTTTCTGGTTTTGGTTGTTGCTGTTGTTGTTGTTGTTGCTTGTTTGCTTCGTTACAGATACTAGTAAAGAACTGTTATTCCTTTTCCCATATCTTTGCCTGAAAACCCTTGATTCCAAAGTTATAATTATTCGGAGGGAAGGGAGGGGTCATACTTTCTATTCTAAGGGAGGTTCCCACCTTCCTTAACAGACACCTGTCTTTCAAACCAAGACATATCTCCAAAAGCTCACCTACCCCAGAGGTGCTCCCAGGACATTCTGTCGGTTCGAGAAGATGGGGACTGGCCCTGCCCTGCAGCCTTCTTGTCGGAATGGGCATGGCCCCAAGGCTGCCAGAGCTCTAGGAGTGTTTGGACAATGCTCTCAGGGATAAGGTGGGATGACTGGGGTGTCCGCATGCTCTGCTCTCTAACCCAGACAGCTTTCTTGTCAGGAAAACTCCTCTGGCAGAACGGGATGAATCACTGGAGCAAGACAGCTACTGCTGGGCATTCTGTGGGGCCAGAATGTCAAACAACCCCAAAGCTGCTAAAGATGTCTCTCCTTTGGGATCCCTGTTTCCTTCCCAGAGAAAAGGCTGGTTGAACCCAAGGGCTGTGATAAGACAGGACCTGGCTCCCCAGAGCCTGGTCAGTGGGGAATGGGGCAGGAGGCGCAGAGAAAGTGGAGAAGCCCCAGTCAGCCACACACCACAGACAACATCTCAAATTCCCCAGAGACCACTTTTTTGCACCTGTGTCTGGAAGCAGAGTGGGTGTTTTGGAGTTGTTCTTGATTTCACCACATGGATGCCCTCCCTGCACTAGAACAATAAACACTAAAGTGTGACATTAAAGTGTGACAAGGGCACATAGAGCACTTTGGTCTGCAACCAAAGCTGGAATTATGCACTGGATCCCAGTGCTTATCAGGGTCTTTCATGTGGCAACCCCGGGCCTTGCTCCTCTGTAGGGAATTTGTGCTTCCCTGTGGCAGCCCCCAGGTCAGGGGAAGAGGGTGACAATGCAGGGTTTAGCTTGTGGAGATGCTCACAAGCTTGGAACTGCAGGGTTTAGCTGTGGAGATGCTCACAAACTTGGGACTTTTCCTGCTCCTCATCCTTCACCTCTGCTATGGTCCAGGTGAACTGTAGATTTCCAAACACAGAGCCCACAAATGTCTGACGCTTGAGTGGAATGAACACATTTCAGATTCTGATGAGATATTGAAGAAGCATCACTTGAACCATGGTGGCTGAAAAAAATGGTGCCCCAGCAACCCTGACTGCAGCCACACAAGTATAAGAGTTGCTATGGTTAGTTGTTTTTTTTTTTTTTGCCAGAATTACTTTGTCTGTTGTTGGCATTTTTTCGAGAGCACCTCTAACAGGAGTTAAACTAGGGCAACCGCAAGTGGGACCAAGCCTGTCTAACCCTCTGTTCACAAGGCTCAGTTTTATTTTTAAACCATCTTCCTGGAGTCTGTATCCTACAGTCCCATTAACAACTTGTTTCTCAACAGCCTCTCATTCTGGGGGAAAAGGATTTGTCACCCAAAATAACAGAGCCCAGAGTGGGCCTCAAACTGATTTTTTTTTTCCTTCCAGACTGTTCTGGTTATAGAGGAAACGGAGGTTTCACTTCTGTAGGCTGTGGGAATGGCCTGTATGTCACTTACACTGCTGCAGGGACAGGAAGGAAAAGGAGGCATCTGCCCCCATCATTGTGCTGGCACTAGGCTTATCTCCAGTTTGTCACCTTGAGCTGGTGGCAGCCCCACCCAGCCCAGCAGGTGACAGGGACAGTCCTGGCTCACCTCGGAGATCATTTCCTGAGTCAAGTTTCCACTGTAGAAGGCTGACACCCCTTCTGCCCCCAGCAGCTGCAGCACGGCCGCAAGGTCCAGGCGCCGGACGAACATTCCAGGCAGTAGGGGTTGCCCATCTGGTAGGAAGATCTCCCGGAATCGGTCAGAGCAGTTCAGGTCCTTCAGTTCACTTAGGGCTTTGGCTGAAGGTGAGAAGGGGAAGGACATCCAGAAAAAACAGGGGTCAGGAAGGCACAAAAGACCTGGAGTCACCTTGCACCTGATGGGGATGTTGGAGGCCTGCTGCTCCCTCTGGCCCTACTGCAAAACTAGGGGGAAGCTGGATCATGGATCCTTTGGAAGTGGGAAAGAAACCCAAAGAAACCTCAGCACCCTTCCCTGCCTGGCCCTGGGCACTGCCCAGTGTGGCTGCTCTGCCCTGGCTCTGCCCAGCCATGGCAAAGTGCTCCAGTTTGGCTGCCACCACTCGGTCCCCTGGCATATTGTGGCTCACGCCACTGCTCAGCTCCCAACACCATCCATCTCCAGGTCCACAAAGCCCAGATTTCCCATGACTAACCACATACGTCCCCAGCCACCACAGTGGGCTGCTCTGTGCTGGGCAGTTGCCCATCAGGTACTCACCCAGGTCGTGTGTGACATTAAAGCCATTCTGGGCGATGCCAGCCGTGAGGCCCAGCAGCTCGGACCACGGGAGTCTGCCGAAGGAGAGAGGACAAGGAGAAATGGGCCTTGGAGGGGTGCAGTGGGGCAGGGTGGTGGGGATCAAGTACAAGGCTAGGCTCTGCAGTCAGGGGCTCCTGGAATACCAGTTCTGGGACCAGCAGTGGCCAAAAGGAGCACTGAGCTTTCAGTGCTTGTGTTCCTCCTTATCAGGATCATCTCACTGCTCCAGGATGTGCCCCAGAGAGGAACTGCAATGCATGGACCGGGGAAAGGGCACCTCAGGAGCAAAATCTCAAGCCAGATTCTGGTCCTGAGCAAGTAATTCAGAGTCTTCCCTCCTTATCCCAACAGGGCACTAAGGACAGGCACACATCCTAGGATCCAGCTGAAGAGAGAATGAAAATGCACAGACATGCCAGGCAATGTGCTGCACCTCTAAGAGAACATTTATTGTACATCTTCTTAGCCAAAATTTCACTTTGCAGAAACCATGACCAAGCTGAATTCTTTCTTTTCTACATGAAATACCAAAAAAAAAACATCTTTCAACAGAAGCCTCCAAATATCCCTTAGCTAATGGTTTTGACTGGTATCTGAGAAGGTGGTCTGATGGCAAGGGCTTGTGTGCTCCCAGCTTCCCTGCAGGGACCCCAGGGCACAGCCTGTGCCAGCCTCATGTCTTACCTGCCGTGTAACTGGTGTGCCTGGTGCATTCCTTGGATCATGCCTGGCACCCCCACAAGCAGACCTGGCTGTAAAATAGGAAGGACAAAAAGGAAGAGTAGTCTCCTTTCCATGAGGACATGGGACATAGTCCCCATTTGCAAGTCAAGGAGGTCCAAGTCATGTTCACTTTGGAACTATCTGCATAGTTAAGAGAGGGGAAGAGGTCTGTTTCAACACACTTTACTACGGAATAAAAGGTTTTGGAAGGAGAGAGGCAAATTCAATCTTGTTCTCAACCCAGTTTGGTCAGGAGAATTAACTCAGCAGAACCTGGGATTATGCTCCTTCCTGGAGCTCCCAGCATCCTGCTGCCACAGGGACATGCCTCTTAACTCCCCAAAGCTCTGCTGAAATTTTGGGGCTTATAAAGAAGGGTTTTCCCTAGATTCCCCATGTCTGCAGGGCTCAAGATCTCCCATGATGAGAAAGACCTCCTGTTGCTTTGGTGGGCATCTGCCCCTCAGCCTGAAAGTTGGAGGGAGGAGAGCTGGAGACAGCAGCCCTGGAGGGAATGGCTGGGATACTGGTTCTCACCTTGGTGTCATGCTGCAGGTCCCTGTCCAGTGGGATGCCCAGGGGAGCCACCTCACGGAAGTCAATCACCCAGCTTCTGTTCTTGCGGATGTCATGGACCAGCATCACCCCACCCCTGCAGTGAGACAGGGTCAGGGCACAGCACTGGCTGTTCCTGCAACAGCCACTGCCATAGAGCTTGGGTGGCACTGGGGCCAGGGCAGCTCCAGTGTGACAAAGGTCACTGTGGCAGGTCACCAGCCCCAGCAGAGCCCGGGGGTGGCCAGAGGTGCAGGGAATGCTGCTGTCCTTCCCTAGGGCACACACCAGGACAGCCAAGGCAGGGCCAATGCAGGACACAGACAGCCCTGTGCTGAGCCCGGTGAGGCTGGAGCAGTCCCTGGGATAGGGAGCCGCTGGCTCTGTTCCACCACCAGGTTGGAACCATCTGGGATTTTCTTTCTAATCTGAGCAGTTTTGCAACAAAAGAGGGTTTTTTCTTACATCAGCAATGGGTGGTGCAGCTGAAGCAGTGATCAGGTGGCTGCAGTTTATGCAACGCTCCTGAGCCCTCCTGCAGAGAGAGTCAGGAGCACTAGGCTCATGTAGATGCCACCCCAGAGATGAGGGCTGGGGAGAAGGCCACCCCTCACTGCCATGCCTCTCTGGCAGCTGCCCAGAGCTGGGCTCACACCCCAGCCTCAGAAGCAGAGCTCGTGGAAGGCAGGACTTGGGCTCTGAAAGCACTGGAAGTGAGCCTGGGGTGCTGCCAGCTCCTGGCACACTCACAGGGGGGCTCACCAGCCCTCTCAAGCCTGGGGTTTGGATGTTCCCAGCAGCCTCTCCGGTAGCCACAAATTTCCCGGCCTGGGGGGTCTTTGTCTTTTGCTAACAACACAGTGCACAGGAAGGGTCCCTGTCCCTGCACAGACGTGGACATATCCACTGCCTGATGTCAGAGTGCTGGCACCACATCCTGGGCCTAGCACTGCCAAGAACACATTTCTCAGCTGGAGAGGGACTTTTTACAAGGGCACATAGTAACAGGACAAGGGGGAATGGCTTTAAACTGTCTGAGGGCAGGTCTACATAGGAAGTTTGGCATAAATCCTCCATTTGAGGGGGAGGTGGTGGGGGCACCAGGCACTGGCACAGGCTGCCCGATCCCTGGAAATGTCTAAGGCCAGGTTGGACAGGACTTGGAGCAATCTGGTCTAATGGAAAGTGTTCCTGCCCATGGCAGGGAGTGGAATAAGATGGGCTTTGAAGTCACTCCAACCCAAACCAGTCTGGGATTCTGTGAAACCACTCACTTGAGGACATGTAGAGACAAGAGCAGGGGGTGAGTGCCCCACACTTACCCTCCCAGCCCCGAGGTGTGGGGGTTGACAATGCCGGCACAGAGGGCTGAGGCGATGGCCGCGTCCACCGAGGAGCCGTGCCTGGCCAGCACATCAGTGCCCAGCGTGGTGCAGCGTGCAGCATCCGTCACCACAGCGCCGCGGTGGAACAGCTGCCAGACAGGAGAGGGTTTGCTGGACAGCAGTACTGGTGCTGCCCAGATCTGCACCCATCAGTGTGGGATGTGCAGCCTGGGGCCAGCGCAGAGGCCATAGCTGATCCATCAAAAGCCGGTGGGAGCTGGAAATCCCTTGGCACATCCCTGCCCCAGAGCAGCTGCCAGTAGTCTCAGCCACCTGCTCAGACAGCTTTCCACAGTCTACATGCCAAGCTGGGGAGACCACGTCTCCCTCTATCCCTCACAACCCCAGAGCTGTCCCTGTGCTGCAGCCAGGCAGTCACTGGGAATGGGGATACAGCTGCAAAGAATGCAGCACACCCCCAGGACCACAGCTTGATCTCATCCTTGTGCCAGGGTTGTCCTAATGCAGTCACAGGATGTTTTAAAGAGTTGATTTCATCCCTATGGCACAAATTGCAGCATCTCAGCATGAGCCATGCTGGCCTGGGGACATGTGAAGACAGAAGGGCCACAGCAACATATGGAGAAGGTGGTGGTGACTCCTGCTGACTGGGACCCTGACAGAAGTTCTGTATGTGAATCCAACCGCATGGCCACACTGCCTTGGCTCTACAATCTAGCACTGGACTGTGGGACAGATTAGGAGGAGGTTCACCTCTGTTTTAGCTATTTCCCTGCTTGGTCCTGGATGAATATTCCAGAGGTGAATCTGGGCATGTATGCCCATAATCCATAAAACTCTCTCCAAGTGGACAAGATGCCTACTGTTTAACTAAGAATTTTCTGAAAGCGCTCCCATCTGACTCAAATCACAGCTGGAGTCCCAGCAGTGGGGCTGCCTGTTCCACCCCAGCAGCACCCCCAAGCCTGCCTGGCACAGCCTCCCCTCCACCCAGGCCATGGGACAAGCTCCAAGAGTCCAGCTCGGCTCTCCAAGCACAACCCCCAAGTGCAGAAAAAAGCTTTCAAGCCAATTTGAGGAGGAACCAGAGGGAGAATGAGCACCCAGGGCCTCGCTGACACCAGCCATGGCTCCGCAGTACTCCCCTTCCCAAACTGCTGACCAGAAGGAAAGTTAGGGAGCTCTCCTATCTTTGGAGCCAAAGCCCAACCTAAAAGCCGCTGTTTTGTCTTACCTGAGGGTCCCCAAAATAGATCTGCATGATGAGGGCCACAGTGACGCCCGTGGCGAAGGTCAGGCAGGCAGTGATGATGACAGTCAGCCCATCCTGCCGGCAGCTGCAGTCTCCCGAGAAGGGGTCCTTGCTGGTCTCTTGGAGTGGGGACATGTCCTGGCTTCCCATCTCCGAAGAGGACGAGGGCAGGCGCTGGAGACGCGCAGACTTCAGGAAGGAGTCTGGGTCTTTGTGGGCAGCAGGGAGAAAACAAGTGTGAGTTATTGAGCAACTCGGAACTCTTATTGCAATGTTTACACGGCACTATCATTACACCAAGCCACGTCCAGCATGGCTATCACGTTCCCTCTTGATGCCAGCTCTCAGGAGCCTTTCTGGCTCAGATACTGCATTGGGTCATTTTACTGATCCCTTCCTTCAGCTCTAGTTATGAGCTAAACTGACTTCCCTGGAGACTAAGAGAGACAAAAAAAACCTGAATTTTACTCCATTTCAGTCCATTCATCAATCTTCAGTGATAGGCTCACTCCTATGCTCCATTTGGAGGGGTTCTTAACACAGCAAACAGGTCTCTGAAATGCAGTGGGACTGAAGAACAGAAAATTAAGATATTTCAAAAAATGCAGCAGCTTTAGCTGGAGTTGTGACTGAGCTAAAGCTGCAGAGCAGAACAGAGGTAAAGCAAAACATTTGGCCTGGGCACAGAAAATACCTCTAGGGAAGCAAGTGAGGGCAGGGAGGAGCAAACCTGCAAACCGGAGGCCTTGGAACATCCACTCGCTCCGCTGCAGGAAGGACTCTGCTTTAATTCCTTGCTTCCTCTGGCAGATGAGGCCCCCTGTGAAATGTAGCCGCACACTGGACACCCGGCTCCAAGACAGTAGAGCAGTGGGGCAGGGTTTGCTGGGCCTCAGCAGAATGAAAAAGTCTCTTTTTTACTCTGAAAGATGCCTCGAATCTCTGTGTCAGCTGCTGCCCTTGGGCTGGGAATGACACCGGCTGAGGATGCCCTGCCCATCCTGGTGCCAGGAACACTGAGCTGCAGGGGCAGCCGTGAGGATGTGCCCATCCCTGCTGGGCTCCGAAGGGGACCAAGTAGCTCAAGGGCATCATCCAGGGCTCCTGGAAGAATTTTTTTCAGGGGCTGCAGTGCCCTGTGCACCCACAGTGGGAAAAAGAGGAGCACAAAGTGGAAAAGACAAGTTGAGAAGCTAGTCTCTCCATTTAGGAGATGCTTCCTGGGTTTGCAAAGGGAGAGGGAAGTGAGCAGGAAAGCCCACATCCCTCATCACCTGCCTGCCTGTCCATCTGCTCTGGAAGGGGTATCGCCCTGGGCACTGCCAGCCCAGTGCTTGCCAGGGCATTAACATGACCTGGCTGTAGCTCTCCAGAGGCCAGGGAGGGAAGGAGTTTTAATTACAGTGAGGCTGCAATAAGGAGTAAACTCCCACAACCAGGGAACCCCCTCAGGTTGAATTTAATCTCACATGTGCCATGGTGGTTTAGGAGTGGGACTGGGAAAGGCTCAGTTTTCCCAGCCCGAGCCTCTGAGCACACACTGGGCCCCTTGCTGTCTTGTCTGGTCTAAGCAAACTGGAGTGGGAGGACTGGCTGGTGGCCTCGGTGGGGGCCCAAATGGCCTGGCAGGGGCTGCCATTTGGGAGAGATGTCACATACAAGCCCCTGGCACACCTGAGCAAGACTCCAGCCTCATCTGTGGGGAAACAGTGAGGACTGAGCTAGACTCCTCTGCCCAATCTCTCCAGGACACTGTCACGCTGCTCTGCTCCTGTAGCTCTGGTGACAGGCCAGTCCAGCATGAGAGGACATGAATATCCAGGATGCAACTGTGGAAGAGGGCAGACCACAGCCCTCCTACCACAAAAAGTACCTCCATTCTCTGCCATGGACATCCCACTTTTAGTCTCTGTGACCACCGGTGCTGCATAGGGACAGCAGCACCATGGTTTGGGGATAGGAGCAGCTAGAAGGGGTGAGAAGGGAGCACTGGGAGCCAGGAGCAGTCTGCACAGCCAATGCACAGCTGCCCATCCCAACTACTGGTGTCCATGCTTTGAAAGAGAAGCCACCAAATCCCACTTGACTTCCACAGGAGCCATGAAGGAGATGTGGTTCCATGGGGGAGCCACTGCTTTGGAGAACCAGGGCCACCTCAGCTCTGGAACTGCTGCGGAGGGGACAGCAGAGACTGGAGCTGCTGGAGGGCTCTGCAGGTGCTCCTGCAACAAGTGTTGGGAGAGCAGCAGCTTCTCCAGCCGCCCCATCTGCAGGCACTGACACAGCCAAAACTGCACCAGATTCTGGGGGTACAACGAGAGGCCTTGTGCTTCCAAGAGAGCTGTTCCCACACCCCTGCAGGCAGCAGCTCCACCCCGACGGCCAGGAGAGCACAGGGTAGGAATGGGCAATGGGAGCTTCACCCGTGGGCACGGTGGGACAGGGCAGAGGGCAAGGGGAGCCTGGGGCTGTGCAAACACGGGCCTGGGGGTTGGCAGGCACCCGGACTGGGAAGCAGCCCCAGGGTGGAAGGGCAGCGCCGCTTGAAAAAACATGACATGGGGGAGAAACATTTCTCTCAACTATGGAGGAGCAAGCAATCAGTTAAAAATAGGCAGAGGATTTTCTTATGGATCAAATGATCACCTGTCTTTATTCCAGCTAAGCACCGGAGGGATGGAGCATCCCAAATAGCGGGATGTGCAAGGAGCATCCCAGATGGAGAGATGCTCAAGGAGCATCCAAGGAGGCCACGCATAAGTGATCCAGGCTGGAAGGCCACGGAGGCTGTGGGAAAGCACATTCCAGGCTGCCCTGGATGCTCTGTGCCGAACCCCTGGATCGCTGGCTGCCTTCCGTCCCTCACGGTGAACGCGGGGCCGGGGCGCAGGGACGGCGGGAGCCCGGGGAGCCCCGCTCCGGGCGCGGGGCCGGGGGCCGGGGGGTGCCGGGGGCCGCGGGCGGGCTCTGCCGCCGCCCCTCACCCGTGTCCTGCTCGCCCAGGAATGCGTCCTCCTCCTTGCGGGCGCGGAGGCCGCTCTCGGCCGCGCCGCTCGGCTCCTCCTCTGGCAGCCGCGGGAAGCTGGTGATGCTCATGTAGTCCACGGGCGAGCCGGCGGCCAGGGCCCGCTGTCGGCCCGGCCCCGCCTCCGCCGCTGCGGGCACCGCCATCGCCGGGTGACACTGAGCCGGGTCACGCCGAGCCGGGACACTCCGAGCCGAGCCGAGTCCCACAGCCGAGCCAGGGCGGGCCCACAGCTCCCGGTCTAACAGAGCCGCCCCGCGCCGGGCCGGGCGGAGCCGCCGGAAGAGGCCGGGTCAGGCAGGGGCGGCTCCTCCCCGCGGCGGCTGAGCTCTGAGAGCCGGGAGCCTTGCGCTGCTCTCTTGCGGTGCCCGCACGGCAGCTCGGAACAGGCACCCGGGATCGGGATCTGGATCGGGCTCGGGGCGGAGGGGAAGAGCCGGGCCGGGCTCCAGCTGGGCCTGCTCCATGGCCCGAGCTCCCCTTCGCCCCTGACCCACACAGGGGGGATCAGCCCCGGCCCCACCGCACCAGGCAGGTTCGCGTTCCGGGCCAAGCCTCCAGGGAGCTGCATCCGAGATTCCTCAGTCCTGCCTCCAGAAGGCTGGAAGTTTTCCAAGGGATGTGCATGGACATTATGTCGTTGCCGCAGCCAGCCCATAGTAGGGGGGTTCACATGTCGCCGCTTGCCACAGGGAGAGGGGGCACCAGCACCCAGTGGGACCATCAGCAAGAGATGCCGTGACATTGCCCCAGAGGAGCCTGGTGTCTCCTCTCCCACAGCCTTCCATCGTGGGCTGCTCGTGTGTGTGGCTTTCTGGGATGAGAGCTGGAGATCGTGGTCCTCTCCACAGCACAGTGGGATTGGGTTGGTGTTTGCAGGTGCAGCTGGCCAGGCTCACCTGGCACTGGCGTCTCTCCCTGATCCTGGCTTCAGCAGCACTGGCACAGGTGTCAGGAGGGGCTGAGGCTGCTGGGCAGCACAGCAAGCCAGCACAGAGCTGCGGGGAGCCCAAAGGGGGGCACAGGACCAGCCATGCCTGGGACAGGCCTGAGTTGTGGTCACCAACAGCCCCCAGTTGGCAAAGAGTTGCGGTGGACAAACATGCAGCAGGGCCCCTGGTTTTACATGGATGTTTCTGAGATCAAACTGGCTGAAACATTTCATTTTTCCCCCTACACTTTTGGAGATTGATCTAAAAACCAGCAGTAAAATAACTGGACAATGGAAGAGGTTGCTTCTTTCCATGGTCCAAGTCTGTGAAAATTCCTTATCCCTGCAACAGTACTGGCCTCTCTCTTGACTTGGCAGACACACTTGGCTGTTGACTGCCAAATCTGAAAAATCCATCTACTGCCCCAACGTATCCTGGACATCTGTTGTTTTAGGAGGCAGAGCATGTGGAGTGTTGGGCTCTGTGGAGATCACCTGAGAGGTACGTGTCTTACTTTCTCATCCTCCAACGAGCCAGCTAATCCCCTGTGTGAGCAGCTCCACTGGCACAGTGCTTCTCAATGCAGAGACTTGTAAATCTTCCTTTGCTGTGGCACTGGCAAAGTTCTGGTTGTGCCTCCATCAACTTGGGGGCATCATGGCCACTGCAAGCTATAGTAAATAAACAAATAGGAACAGGGATTGGAGTAGCATAGTTTGGCTTTTGCAAGCCAGTCTCAGCCTGCTCCACTTTCAGGCATCTCTCCAGTCTCCCCATCCCCAGGAGCTGGAGGGGTCTCTTCCCCACCACTGCAGCTTCTCCAAGTCTGGGAGCTATGTCCATACTGCATCCTTCTTGCAGAGGATCAACACGCCAGCCCAGCCTCAGCCTCTCTGGTGTTTATGACAAACCCAAACCAATTGACTGTGGCAGGAGCAGCTACCTCAGCCCCTCTGGCCAGTGATCTGCCACCCCCCTCGGTCATGTCACGGCTGGGTCCAGCCTGACCAGCCCCTGTGGCTGTGGTAGGGCAGAAGGTCAGAGCCCCGGTCAGTGAGGGTTAATGTGACTCTATCCGACCACGATCAGATCTGACAGGGCTCTGGATGGAGCCACGCCGGGGGGCAGTGGAGTCGCTCCTCGTAGCTGTGGATCAGCAGTCAGGGACTCTCCCCAAGGATCAGCAAGAAACTCCTCGAGGCTGAGAGCCCTCAGCTCATCATGTAGGGATTGTGCATTCCAGGATACCCTTCTACAATCTTGATAATTCTTACAGTCAGGTAGTTCCAATTCTACTTCACAGCACAAATCTGTATGCAACTGTTGGCTGAGGTTTAATTGATTTATAAAATAAGTTTATTTGAATATATTCTTTTTCTCCACTTTATAAGCCTCCATGACACCTGTGGGCAGCTGAAAGCCAACAACTGTGAGCACAGCCTTTGCCAGCTTGGCAATCGAGCTGGGGAACTGCAGAGATGGTGACACCCCATGGAGGGGACAAAGGCTCCTTGGGGGGGTGCTGCCATCCCAACAGGCACCTCTTGGTGCCAGTGGCAAGTCTAGCTGGGCTCTGACAGCTGGGGTTGGCAGGACTCCAGATGCCTGGGGGCACAGCCACCCCCCAGCACCCCTTGGCGCCCTCCCCAGTTTTCTCCCTTTAACACTCACAGTAACTTGCATTAGTTTTAGCTAGTGCTGGGCCTGAAGCCCAAGGACCACCAGAAACTCCTTTACCAGTTCCTCCCACCACACACTTGCTGCTCACTTCTCAGCAAGGTTAGGCCTGGGGATATCTCTCACCCTTCTGCCAGGGACTTGCTGCTCTTTGCTGAAAGCCAAGGTGATGTTCTGCAGGTCTGCAGCTTAGCAGGGAGCTCCACTGTACAGCCTCCTCTCTGCATCCTTGTGTCATCTCCGTGCGGTCACAGCTCCTGCTGGAACTGTAGCCCAACAGCTGGGGCTCCCACAGCCCAGCTCTCCAGTACAGGAAGGACCTTTTTCTCCTTGAGCTGAGGCTCCATGGTAGCACTGATCCCCATCAGCCAGCAGCTCACTCTTTCCCACCAAGGAGTGGAGAGTGTAGAGCAAGTTCCTTGTGCCAGTGCAGAACTGCAAGGGCAGGGGAGCTGCCCAAGCCCTGCTCTCCCACAGCATTCCCTGCTCCTGTCAGCCACTGCACTCCTGTCCTCCCAGCACCAAAGCATGCTCTCTGCTTGACCATTCCTACGTCAACCTCTCAAATCTCTGCAATTCCCCCCCCCATATTTACAGTTCTCATAATTTGTAAGATGCTCAGCTCCCTTCTACTGGCTGCCACATCCCCTTGAGCTTTTTAACTTCTTCCTTTATGGGCAGATGCCAAAGCTTTAGTTCTCTTGCTGACCAGCACAGGGGATACCTGCTCCTAGCCCCTGAGGCACCCCTTAAAACAGAAACCTGAAGAGATAAAAAGCCTGCAGCTGAGCAACAGCAATCAGTAAATTCTTTACCAGGAGCATTAAAGAAATCCAGAGGCCATTGTCTGTTCATGGTCATGATCCTCCTCAAGAGAGAATCCTCCTCAGCTCAGGTTCAGCTTCCAGCCACTAGAACTGTACTGAACTGGTGGGAGCACAGGCAAGCAAGGAAAAGAGCAAAGAGGCAGGGAAGCAGCTCTGCACTCTCTCTGCATATGGTACAGCAGTGCTCCAAGTCCTGCTCCAGACCACACCTGAGAACTCTGGGATGAGCAGTGGCTCAGTGTGTCACAGGGCAGGGACAGCGACTAAAGGAGCAGAACAGCTTGCACAGACAACATGTGGCTTAGCCTGCTTAGCTGAAGCATGGATCTAAGCATTAGCTACCACTGCAAATGCTTCTGGCCTCTTCTCAAAGTGCATAACAGGAGACCTGAGAACCCCAAAAACTTTACCAAAAAATCCAGCTCTGAAAGGAATCCCACACTTCCACCATTTTACAAAAAAATCAAAGACCAGAAGACACAGAAGCTGCACAGTGGATTATTCAGGCAACATTTATTGGAGCATTTCAAGTATACAATGGTTTTACTGATGGCTGTGAGCAGCTAAGATGCAGACAGATGCCAGCAGGAAAGGGTGACCTAGAACTAGCAGGCTATGCAATTCTCATGGGAAGTTAATGATTTCAGCTTAGCAGAGAGGCAAAGAAAGTAGCAGACTAAAAGTTTGAGCAAGTTTGGGGATAGGGAGGAGAAAATAAAGAAGTTTTTATTTGAGATCATTTACTTAAATTGGCCACTCACAAGTAGCAGAAGCTGTCTGCTATTGCACTCTTCCCTTGGCATCCCAAGGACCTAAATAGCCAGGGGTGTTTCTTCCACCAAGAACAGACAGATTTTCCTTGGTGAGAATGGAGGCTGGCCCTGGCTCAGCACTTGGAGATTGAGATCCCTGGCTTTGCACTCCCACTGAGAGCCAAGTTGTGGCACTTCCACCAGTGAGGAGACAATGCAGGCTTGCAGCAAGAGCACGCTGAACTATCAAGCCCTCACTATAAGGCAGCATTAGGTCAGGACTCTTTTTGGGTGCCTGAGCTGTTTAGAGAAGCAAGAACTACATGGCAACAAGACTACAAGGTCCTCTGACAAGAACAAGGACTGTGCGTGTTTCCCAAGAACTATTTCTGAAAGACATGTTCTTAAAAGATATCTTAAAGCAGAGGCTACCCATTGATGCACAAAAAGGGCAGGACTAGGGAGGGAGTGAGCTATGAAGTGATCAAGCACCTCCCACACCAGAGGTTGTGTACTCTGCCCGATTTGCAAGTTGGTACTTCTGCATTTAAGATAATAGCTGCCGCGACTGTGTTTTAGTCTCCTGCATTTATGAACAAGGAGCAGTTGAATTCAAGAGCTTAAAACCAAATTGAAACACCAACATTTAACAGGGTATCTCCAGAATGACTCCCTTGAGACTATGAAGCTCTGAGGTATGTGATGGCAACTTGGTAGTCAGGCTGGCAGAGTGCAGTGGAGCTTCTAAGCCTCCCGAATACATCTTGGTTCACCAAATGAATCAATTCTTCCTAGCAAAATCACTTAAAAATTTGTCTTCAGCAAAAAGCATTTAAAAATTTTGATCAACTGATTTGCAAGTAAAACAAAAAAATATTAGAAATGGTAACAACACAGTCTGTTTAATCAAATCAGATCTGGTTACTACAAAAACATGCGAAGGACAGCCACCAGCTCATGTCCTGCGTACTGCTGTGCTTTCTGCCCACATACCTATGACTGCTTTTGCAACACTGTTTGTCTAAATGACAACCATGGAAGACAAGTCAGGGTTTAATGACAGATTTCAAACAGAAGGGCATACATACATTCAATTAACAGATTCAACCCTCAGCACACAGGAGTTTGATAGAGTTACTGGCTAGAGTCACAGAAAGTTCCAAATTTGAACAGTCTTGAACCACTTCCAAAAATTCCAATGGCTTTTTAATAGTTCAAATAATTCACGGAGACAGGCTTCTCCAGCAGAAGAGTTGGGGCTCCTCCAGGCTACCCAGACCACTGGTACAGAGGAGAGCTGGTTTGACTTCCCCACCTTCTCACCAGTCCACTAAAGACTAGGATTTATTAAAACCATCTCTATTTATTGACGACTGATTTAACAGGCAAACACTGCAGACTGTGTCAGTCATAGTGGATGGCAGTATAGAAGATTATCCAAACAACCTGTGGGGACGAAAGGAAGGGAAAGTTATTTGGATGCCTCTGGAGAAGGGTCAGACACAGCAAATGAGCCTCAGGCCTTGCTCTCAACAGGGGACTGAGAAATGAATTCCAGCTTTGAGGTGATCTTGGAGAGATCTTAGGATCACCACATGCCACAAATGCTGGCAACCAACTTGTCTGCCCTCTGGGGTGCCCAGCCTCTCCACATTAAAAACCCATCACAGCCCCTCCAGGCAGCAGCAAATCAAGTGCTGTGATCAGAGACTTGGGGGAGAGGAGCAAGGGAAAAACAAAGACACTCAAAACACCTGTCCAGGTATAATTAGTTCTAGATGGAACTCCACCAGGATATCTGGGACAGAGAATTGGAGTAGTTCATGCATCCTTTCCTACAGAGAAATCCCAGGCATCAGCACTGTATTTCACAGGCAGCAACCATCAGATTTTGGGATTTTCTTTCCCAATCATTGCCACTTATTTGATGGTGTTAACACATCTCCTTTCTCGCACCACCTCATCTGCTTTCCTTTCAGGTCTTCAGAAAGTGCACCAACATAATTCACAAATCAACTTAAAGAAAGCAAGAGGCATTACCAGAAACAGTGCAAAAGATGTCATGAATCCTTCCTTTGTTAGCTCCCACGTCCCACCATACTCCTCCTCATCTATCTGCTGGAAGCTGCTGAAGTAGAGGTACAGAACACCAGCATTGATCAGGCAGAATCTGCAGGAAAGAGGTTAGGAACTATCATTCCAGTGGCACAGACTGCAGATATCCCACATGCCATACCGTGAAATATCTTTCATCCACAGCAGAGACGAAGCAAAGAGGAATTCTTTTCCTGCAATGCTTCCCAGGCAGCTCAGTCACTTCCTTGAAAGAGCCAGGTGAGCTTGCCAGGTTGGGGTGAAGTTCACCTGACATGGCACAACCTACTCCTAGAAGGGCTCAAGAGGCAGAAGTCAAAAGCTGGAAGAATCTTTGGATATGCAAACCTGCAGGTTTTACTGTCCTGCAGATCCATAGCAGTTGTGCCCCCCCAGAGAACTTGCATGTGCTACTTGGTCTGAGGCTGCTGAAAGGAAAGACTGTCACCTCCATGCTCAGGGTTAGATCCCTGTGAGCATCCCAGGATCAAAAAAAGGAAGAGACTCAGAGCTAGGGAAACTCAACAGTGCCCTGAGCTCCAGCACTTGGGTCCAGCCCCAGTGCTGCACCTCAGTGCTGCAGCAGAGAGAAGAAACATAACCTTCTGCTTGTCTTTGGACAGGTTTGGCTTTACACCACCCCAGCTTGGAGCTGGGGCAGCCTGGGCAGGGACAGGTCCATGTCCTGCAAGGAAGGCTGTGTGGGAAGGCTGGGATAACAACACACACAAAGTGGGTGACCAGCAGCAGCTGGAGCAGCTGCATCACTGCTCAGCCGAGAAACCATACACACGCTTCCAGCACCAAGTCACTCCTGTTTACATTTAGCACAAGAATTGTCTTAGGTGCCTGAAGGTGCCTTGTCAATTAATGGTGGCTAAGTAAGAACAATTAACTGTTCCTGGGCACAGATTTATCTGTTTGGTGTAGCTACCGAGCTCCTGCTGGAGCATCACCCCTCCACCTTCTTACCACAACCAGAATACTCGGGAGGAAGGACAAAATGGCAACTGAATTTTGCCTAAGAAAAGCCGTGAGGCTGGAGCTTAACCATAAGACCTTGGCTAGGCAGAGACATTTGCAAACAGAGACTCCCTAGAGGAGACCCAGCATCTTCTCAGAGCCAGTGTCCAGACAGCAGAGCTGTGTCCCCATCTCTGCTGTCTCTTGGACACTTTCAGGCATGTGTCAGGGCCCAACAGATTTTCATTTGTAACTCACTGCAGCCTCCAGACATCTTTGGGGGCGTGACCTGGTTCCCATGTCCTGTGGGGACCCAATGCACACACCCCCTTCCAGCCACTGCCTTCCCCCCCAAATGGCTGAAAGAGCCACGTCAGCAAGCCGGGAGCACTGCCAGAGTTCTGCCGGTGCCACTCTGCCTGCTTGGGACCTGCAGCCTCTCATGTTCTGAAGAAACATTTTCTTTTTCACAGAGCAGCTGCCTCTGTTGTCTACTGAAAGAACCTCCTCTCTGAGGAGGGCTCCTGGCTTAAAGACCAGGACTTGCACACCTTCACCCCATGGACACTCCTTCCTGGGTGATCACACCAGGCACCACACTCCCAGCCCCTCCCATACACGCAGGACACACATCCCAAGTGTGTGGAACAAACTCTTGTTCCTTTCTTCTGTCATTGGCCCCCTTAATAACAAAGCAAGTAATAATTTAAAAGGTATTAATCAGGCTGAGGAGAAAGAGACCCATGGAGATGTTATGATTGGGGTGAATTTCATGGCACAGTCTGGAATGCAACACTGGCTGTGAGACACAGAGCAGGCAGAGCCTGCCTTTAGTCAGCCCACTGTTCACAGCACAGCCTCAAACAGGTTCCCAGGCCAGGCCAAATGTGGGAAAGTACATGAGAACATGAGACATAAAAGGAAATAAACCTTACACTGCTATTCCCACGAATCCCTTCAGTGGAACTACTCCCCAGATGATTCCCAAAATAACTGCAATGATCTGTCGGAACCAGTAGATCACATCTAAAAACTCGTCCTGAGGAGATAAAGCACAAGAAAAATTTTGGCATTTATTATGTTTCTTTTTTTTTTAACGATCACACAATTAACAGGTGAAAATTCAACATACTGAACACTTATTTCTCCACTCAACAGTATAAAATATTGCATTCAGAATAGATAAAGCAGCTTAGGGCATCATGCACCCTGAACTTCTCTGCTTCCACATTAAACACAGCTTTGTCCTCTGATGGCCTGTATTTACTAAATGTGTAATAATAATCCCCTGCAACAAAAGTTTAAGCAACTGTTTATGCTTTATAACTGTTCCACCCACTCTGCCCCAGGCCCTCCTGCACCAGAGAGCTCCCAGGCCAGCTCCAAAGCAGAGCTGTACCTCACTGGTGCCACGAGCACTCCCGTGCTGCCAGAACAGCAGGGGTGTGCTCATTCCTGTCTGTCCAAGGGCCACACTCCTGCAGCTACTGCAGCTGAGCAGTGCTGGCTCATGCTTCAATAAGGTTCACTTCAGCTCACATCTCTCTTCCCAGCCTCCCCCCCGCAAACAACCTCTGTGATATTACTGTGGGATGTGCCAGCTGTTCAGCTCTGCGTGGAAGATGAGAATCCATGTTAGATATGGACATTTCTCCTGGTCACTGCACTTGTCAGGCAGTTCAGCCTTCAGATCACATCCTACTGCATCAAAACATTGGCACAGCTGTCCCGGCTCCCCTGCTGACTCTCAAATTCCAGCCCCATCTGCCAGAGGCAAGGGGGCAGGGATGCACAAGTTCCACGAGGTCTGGGAGCAACAGGTAAGGAAAAAGTGACTGATTCCTGTCTGTTCCCCAAGGAAACAGAGCGTGCACCTTCCCCACGCCAAAAGGCAAAGTCAAAGCCCTGGCCGTGCCAGGGATCCGGTAGGACCCGGGATTCAGTGGGAGCTCCGGACACCTCGTGGCTGTGCTGCTGGGAGGCAGCAGCAGGGAGAAGTACTGAGCAGGAGCACTGCAGCACATGGAGACATGCACAAGAAAACTTCGGAAAGTGGATTCTATTTCTAGTGTTCCTTTAGCTATACAAGGGAAATTTTTATTTAATCCATTAAGAGTTTTAAACCACAAGCTCAAAGTAACTGCGGTGTCTTAACATAGTGTTTCCCTTGGCTCCAAGCCCAAAGAGCAAAGAGCTGGGTGTGCTGCGGCACCTCTGCCTGCGGGGGCACCGAGCGGGCCGTGTGCCGGGCACGGGGCACACGGAAACACCGGCTCCGGTTATCGGTGCGGCGGCCAGATCCCAACAGGAGCGTTTACCCCGCAGACACCCCCGGCACTCATGGGGCCTGAGGGAACGGGGCGCTACCGAGCTCCGCCACAGCCCCGGCTGAGCCCGGCGGGTCCCCGCAGAGCCTTCAACCACGCTCAGAGACGGCGGATCCTCCGGCACC
>VZRM01000712.1:0-97562 GCA_013397955.1 Grantiella picta
AGCCACCTGGGCCGCTACAGAAAAGGACTGTTTTTTTCGTCTGAATTTGTTGTAAACTATCAGCTGGAACAATCATTGTTTATAAATCATGTAAGTAGGGTACATCAGTGGTGCAGAACAGCTCTATTTTCAAAATAAAGCATTCCAGAAAAAAAAAAAGAAAAAAAGTAAGTAAAAGGGGATTTAAAGCCACAAATGTGGAGTGCAGAGCTATGCTTTAGAGGAACATAGATGTTCAAGGCCTTCTAATGCTCTGACTAGATGAACAGAAAAGGACAGTGTACTGAAAGGGAATGTGATCAATGGCAAGAGACACTGAGGATCTGAGTACCAGCTCTGCTATTATCATGCAAGTTTTCAAAACAAAGAAGGAACTGAAGGAATATAAACCGCAGAACAGTCTCCTCTATCTTTTGCATTTGATCTTGCTTTGTCTGCCACAGTACTTGAAAAAGAATTTCACCTCCTAAATCTCCGAGGAGCTGCTCCTGTGTGTAGCAGTTGAACAACAGTTGGCAGTGACAGAGATGGTAACTCACACAATGACCAGTTGGTGGCTGGGTAGTTAAGATGTTCACACAGCTAATTTTTAGTGACTTCCCCCTTAAAAGTTAATCAACAACTGAAAAATCAAGTTCTCATTTATTCACCCTTGCAAAATAGTTGTGGATATTACTAACCAATGGCCTTGCCATTTTCAAATTAAAACAAGGCTGTGTGAACTTGGAAGGTACAACGTCTGGGGTTAGACTAGCCACAGCAGAACAGTAGGAGAAATAACTCACGTCTTTGTTGGACTGAATGAAGAAAGTGGAATGGCACTGTAAAGAGATAACAGACAAAGAGCAGTGTATTCTATTGAGGTACATAGCAAAAAAGGAGTTTGATGAGAGGACTATGGGCTTGAAAGTCTAATGAACAGAGAAGAAAGAGGTAGTATACTGTAAAAGTAAAATAATAGATTTAGGAAAAGAGTTACATACTTTTGGAGATGGACAGAGAAAGTATGGGTTGTTCTGTTTGTACATTACAATTTTTAGCAACACATGCAATTGTTTGTGCTTGTCATAATCAGAAGAATATGCCATCTTGAAATACCATACTTCCCAAAAACTTGAGGAAACAAATATTATAAGACCCAAGTGTACTATACAGGAAAACCAACCAACTTGTTATCCATGTAGATATTTTCTAAATTCTTTGGGAATCAAGTATGTGTCATTTGCCTTAAGGTTAAAATAAATTATGTAGTTGGATTCTGAAATAGTATATCTTGAGGTAAGAATAAAAGAAATTATTTTAGTATCTTTTTCTTAGAGGGCTTGGAATGAAAGGCATTTGTTACTTCTTTGGAGGCTAGAACACTTACCACTACAAAGGACTGCAGTATAGGAAAGGGAATTCCATCAAGGAGTTTTGCTTTTTATTATTAAATCCATGCATTTATAATCACTAGTTTTTCTGTTAGGTTATGCTACATAAAATGTTCCCCGTATATAAAAATGGCTTTCCTTGTGAGAAAAAGTGAAGTTGCTGCTGAGGTTTATAAGAAAAACTGTGGCGCAGGGAAGGATTAATCTTCCAACTTCAATGTTTAGTTAACAAATAATCCTTCTTTTCAACTAAGAGGTACTCATTTCTCAAGTGTTTTCAAAGTCAAACTATTCTTTTCAGAACAGCCAAACTGCAAACTTAAAATTTCAATTATAGTTTCTTATTAGTCATTTTTATTATAATAATTAATGTACTTACAAAAATTTTCACAAGCAAAATGGTGACTTTATGTACTGTTTTCTCTTGAACTCATTAAGAAGGTTTGGTCTGCAAAATGTTTCATAATGACTAGTTTTATAAGAAACTTTTATTTTTTCCTCTATGGAAATGAAAGATTTTGTAACCAAAACTCATGCCATATAAAATAAAAATAGGAAAAACTACTTGAGTTAACAGTGCTTTGGTATGAGTTTAACAGTGCTTTAACAGATTGCTTTGGTATGCTTACCTATTGAAATGCCATCTCAAAATAGTATTACATATTATTCATTTAAAAATTCTTTGATTCTTGGAAAGGAAATTATTTTAGGTTTATTTTACTTTTACTGGTTTTGTCTGATTCCTTTTTGTTTCCCAAGAATGCCTGTAACTTCTTTGCTTCACACAGAGATAGTATAAATTGTAGTTGTATCCTGTGTAGTCTGATATTATCAGGTCATTGTTTGTTCTTAATTAACTGAATATTCTGATATTATCTTTTCTAAGAGAAAATTAAAATATGGGTAGATTTTCTGATATTGTCCATCATTTTAATACATAAAACCCCCAAAGAGATAACAAGGAAAAAAAAAAGGAAGATGAAATGCTATATTTACAAAAAAGTGTATCTAAAAATCAATATATTTCTTCACCTTGCTACAGTCAAAGGTGCATTTCAAAGCATCTGCTTGACCTCAGAAATTGAAATAGTCTTAGATTATAGCTAATTCATTTATTTTGTCTAGGATATTGGCAAACTTAATAAATGAGATAGCCTGATAATTACTGCTGGAGCTGGGATTTATGTTTGACTTCTCAGTCATTGATCATTACTTCAAAGAGTGATTCATGGACTCTGCCTCTAGAATGTAATTCCTCAAGGGAAAGTTCTAGACTGAGACAGAGTTCACTGAACAATCCAATGTATCTTAAAGTGTTTCTTAATCAGGAGAAACTTTGGTTTTTCAGGTCCTTGATCTTCAGGATCTTGACCCTGTCAAACCTGATCACATATTCCTGTGAGGGTTAATATTGTAAATAAAAGGACTTTCTTCAGCCCTTTTTTCTATTCTGTTGTGAGGAGAAAATAAGGAAATTGCTCATTCAATTTCCCCCATTTGTTATCACAGTTCAAAAATTCGTCACAGTTCAAAATTTATTAATTGTTGGATAACACTTTTAGGAATTTACTCTTTTTATTCAGGAAGTATGTCTGGCATTAAAAGACTAACCTAGCATTAAAAAATCCCAAAAAGAGACACAAGCAGACGTTCCTTGACTGGAGTGATTGAAAAAGTAGCTCACTTTGGAAGAAACAAGGTCCTCTCCATTTTCAAGACACCGATAGCAGGATTAAGATTGTATGACTTTCCATACTAGTACCTGCATAGGAATGTTATTGGTAGGTAAAGATATTAATTTACTACAGTTATTACATAAATAAGATAAATGAGAGTGCTGGAATGATTATATTAAGAATGTATGATTAAGATAAGCATAAATCCAATAAAGGATAGATTTTATGACATGGCAAAATGCATGATAAAAATGTGCTACAGCAAAGGTGAAACAAGTACCTCCAAAAATAAGATTCAGAATCTGCATGCTGATGAAAACGGAAGTAAAACAGTAAAAACTGTTTTCTTTAGAAAACAAATAGACCAATGATAAGAGAAAACGACAAAATGCCCTAATTAAAAGATAATAAGCACCAGTGACATTTTCAGTAAAATCAGGAGCTGAACTCTTCTCTGTGATGAACAGTGACAGGACCTGAAGAAATGGCATGGAGCTGTGTCAGAGGAGGTTTAGATTGGATATTAGGAAAAGGTTCTTCACCTAGAAGGTGGTTGGGCACTGGAACAGGCTCCCCAGGGAACTGGTCACAGCACCAAGCCTGAAGCAAATCAGTTACTTTATTATATTAACCAGCTACTTACTGAAATAATAGATTTTTTAAAAAATGATAGCTTATTATATTGTGCTTGAACATGAAAATAGGCAATACAATCCATGTAGACTATTCAAATATATTAGACCAATCATATTTTATCACAATTGACATCACTATTTGGTATTAGTAAGAATCACATTGTTTCAAAACACATGAAATACCACAGTTTTTACCTGAATTACAAGTCTTACCTTAAAGGTGTTGGCTACTTCCCTGAACTTGTACATTTGGTATGTTTGGCTATCTAGCTGTGTCGCTGCCCTCCTGGATCTTTCGAGGAGCTCACACTCCTCCTGGGCTTGGGGAAGCAGATGACTTGCCCACGGACTGCGTGGCCAAGAATGAAGGAGACGCAGTCTCTCTGTTGAGCTCTCGAAGGGTTTATTTGGAGATAGGAGATCAGGAAGGTGAGAGGTTAAGAGGTCAAGACAGGGAGCCCCGAAAAGGGGCGTACGGGGGGCTTTATGGGGTCGGAAGAAGGAGGGACTATAAAGGAAACATCCAATGGGGAGAACAACAAAAAACAACTGACATCAACACCTACCAACAAGCACACACCGGTACCACGCCTTGCACCAAATTTCAACCAATCAACAACAACTTACACAACAGACAAAGGAGAAATTTCTCGAACCAAACCATATATGACTAACAGGGGAGGGGGGAGCTGCTGCCCAATAGTGTCTTTTTTATTTGAATATTCAGATCACTACCCTGGAGGTTGATGGGAAGCTTTCACCAGGTCACCCTATCCTAAGGGTACCCTTCTTCCCAAGCCTCCTCGGGTTCTTCTTCTTCCCATTCGTCTCTTGGGGACTCATTGCTCTCTGAGTCCTCCATATCTTCCACTACGTGGGCCACAACATAGGTGCCCAATATTAATCAAAGTGTAGAGAACATAAGCTGGGGTCAAATCTATTTTTGGAGCACTCACTTTGAAATTAGAAAAAAGGGCAATCAAAATCGCCAAAGATTAATAGAGTTTGAAGAATTTTGTTTCTTCACAATGGTCTGCAGAATACATTCTAGACTATAGGCATCATTTTAAACTATAAATATAAATTAAGCCCTGTTATGACTGACAGTGGTGAAAACTTTAGCCTGTAACAATGATTCACACAGAAATACCTACCTTCCTCACATTTTTAACACAGAAATACCTACCTTCCTCACATTTTTATTATCTATTCCATATTGAAGCTTATGGTTTGGACTGAAATAAAACCAGAACGTCACAGAACATAAAAATGTTGCTAACTTGTTATATTTAAAATAATAATAATTAAAAAACCACCCTGACAGGAGTTAGAAAACAGTATTGATTATTTACAGACCTATCATTGCCCAAGAAAAGTTTTCTATGTTACACTGTTTAAATAAAATAAAATGCCGAAAAATGTACTTTTCTTGCAATAGTTTTCATTACATTTACCTATCTACTTTTTTCTTTGGGGATTTTGCTTTCAAAATTAAAATTTTATGTTATTTGTTTCTGAAAAGATGAATTTTGGGTTTTTAAAGAATTTTGCCCTTTAATTACCATGTTGATGGGAATCTTTTAAGTTGTAATAAATCATATGATACTCTAAAATTTGATATGGTACCTTTACACTCTCTTATAGGCCTTTCTTTTGAATTCAGTCTGGTAAATGTTTGCTGAAATTCAGTAGTGTTCCTGAGATCACCATACTGATTCACTTAGAAGGTTGTTTAATTACAACTTCCACAAGGCAGGAGACAATCATTTTTAGTACAATTTGTCTTTCAAGGAGATAAAATTTTCTTTTGACCTATAGCCTCTTCAAATTTTCTCATTTCATTACCCATAGTTTATATTTTACTCATAAAAGTGAAGCTGAAATGCCAGCTGATCTTGAAGTTACCATATTCAGCTGTTTCTATTCTCATGTCCTGAAAAATATATAGTGACTAAAAATGGGACATATTTGGAAGATATTTAATATATGAAAATCCTTACTGGTGAAATAAATATTACCACAAAAAATTATAGAGGAAGAAACATAAGCACATCAGTTGTTTTAATGATCCACAGTATTGGTAGAGCAATAGGTAGGATGCAGCCAAGAGGTTTTCTATAATAAACCTAATTCAGTGAAACCTACTAATTCCTTTTGGATAAGTGGACCAACTGAAAATACCATTTTCATAGCCAGAAATGTTATTCATTTATCAATGCAAGTACTGTAGCATGCACCTCTATTTATGAGTCTATCTACCTATCACCTATCTATCTCTAACCACTGCTGGTGGTCTCATGAAGCTGGAGAGGGGAGAAAAACTCTAAGGGGCAGACTTTGATAAGTTGGTATTTTTTGGTCTGTCTATCTGAACTTTGGTTATGATAAATTGGGATTTAATAAAAGTAAAACAAGGATATTGGTATTTCCCTAGGCCTTGACTACTACAACTGTTAGGAAAATGTGTCAGAATAAGAAGAGAACTTTACATGCTATTAAATTATTATAATGGATGAAAGGGGAAGAAAAAACCCAACAACTAAAACTAAGCCTCGAAATTGAGATATTTCACTAATATGAAAAAAATACATTATTTGTTCAGAGCAGCTAATATTTTCAAACCCAGCTGAAATCCATGTTAGTGGATTTTGGAATGAAACCAGCCTCCTAGATTCTGGGTTAAAGGTCTGAAGGCTTGTCAATGGTTTCTTTATGGAAATACAAAGGACTGAAATACAAACAATGTCTTTGTTCTGCACAGTTTTTGTTCAAAATCACACTATATTTGAATTACAACTTCCTGACCCTAGGTTGGTATAATTTACAACAGGGGGTTGAGTATTTACAACTAGATATATGTAACAAATTATTAAAATACACATAAGAACTAGAAGAAATATTTTAAGAATATGACAGCATTTATATTAATGAAGAAATGAATGTTGAGTAGTTACATGTTTTTTAAGCCAAAAATCTAATTCCTTTCCCAGCGTTTTTGATAGGATTCTTTTTTGCTGAAAACATCAATGACTTTGGAAATTTTTGTCCTTTAATATTGATAATAAATCACTTGGTAAGTGTCCTCAAAGGAAAATACAGACATATTTCTTACACAGAAAATTTAATCATGATCTAATATCCTTTATGTTATTTCTATTATTTTAAAGGTAGATAATAAGAACTATATTTTACCTCTAAATTGCACTATTTCCCTTCTAGCCCACAGTATGAAACATATTGTCCAATAGTGCTTTCAAACTGAGTTCTATTATAATGACTTTTAGGTCCATTAAGTTAGGATAAGAAGTATTCCCTTTGAGCTAAGCATTTAAGTCATTACAAAATGCTCTGTAGAGAGCAGACCTACAGGGAGATGAGCTGGTCAAGCTATGAATTCATCTTTCTACTGCATTCACTGAAACATCAGACAGCATTTATTTAACTGTTTATTACAAGATTAACTATCATTGTACTGATATTTCTAGGGCAGAATTTGCATGTCCATGTGCACATATGAACACAAATATATATATATATATATATATATATGCATAGTTTCGCATCACACATATATATGGAAACATAGAACTCCTTGAATTCAGGGAAAACAATGACCATCAAATTCACTAATGACAGATAATCATGCTTTATACGATGGATAATATACTATGATTTTTACATTAAAAATGCCATGAGATAAATCTAATTAATTATGAAACTATGAGCTATTTATACATTCAGTAAATTAATGTTGTATTTCCCATTTAGAATCATAATAATGGGGTATGAAATTAGTCATTTCATCTAACTATACTCATGTAATATATCAGTATATTTCACACATCCTGAGGCTGTTACACTTGTGGTTTAGATGTCAGCATATGCCCATAATCGTGGGTATGTATACACATCTGTGGGCGAGTTAGAAAGTCATCATAAAGCCACATAATTCAGGGTGCTGCATGAGATTCTGGTAACTCACTTTCTACCTGAAGCATTCTTTTATTTTCATGGTTCACACATCTGGAATAATGATAGCACACATACCAGCGATTCAATAGATAATCATCATTTTCACATTGCTTACTTTTTATAGTAGCCTAATCTTCATGTTTTCAGAGAAATTGCAGTCCACATTTCAACCCTTCAAAATAACAAACAAAATCCAAAATTCTATTAAAAATATATACTGCTGGAATTAACTTGATTTTGTGTTGAAACCATTTTCCAAGGTTTGGAATATCTGCAACCTTGGTATGCTTTCCAGCAAGTAACAATAATGCCGCTAAGTAACAATAATGCTGCTATTTATATGTATATGTATTTTATTATTGCTAGTGATTTTCATACTTGTAGAGAAAAAACCTCCAAACTAACAAACAAAACAAAGTTTAGATTGCCCTTAAATGGGAAGCCACTGGATACATTTCAGTTTAATAATTGCTAATTCTGTTTATTCTTATAAACTCAGCTTTTCCTCTGAAACCTCCACTTAGAAAATAAAAGTAGGGGTATTGGTTTGAAGTTTTCTTTTAACAACATCTCAGAGCCACTGAAATCAGTGGTGAAGGTCTCAATAACTTGAAGAGTGCTTTAATGGATTTTTCAGGTTTAAGCTTTTGCCCTTTCTTTTCCCATCACACAAAGACTTTTGCAATGCTACAAAAATTCTGTCTTTTTATCTTTTTTTAACCTGGTCGCACAAAACCATCCACTGTCTGGACCAGTGTGTGTATAATGGTGAAGTATAATCTTGACTAGAATTCTAGAAGTTTGTAGATGGTTGCTAGAACTGGTACATAGAGGAAAGAAAATTCTTGTAGTAATAAGTCTTGGAGTTTCGCAAATGTTTTTAGTTTTCTTGTATATCAACAAGATATCACTGCATTAGTTTATTTTCATATTGATTCAAGTACATCACTTTCTAAATGTTTCACTGATTCTGCAGATTGCAAAATGTAATATATTTTCAGCTAGACAGTTGAGATTACAGTCTTCTTTTAGTTTTCAAATAAAAATGGACTTGCTTCAAGAAATATTGGTTTTTCTTTCCTTTCTGGCACAATAACCTTAAAAATACTGATATAAAATGTGAAGCCTAAAGCCTCACAGTATGAGAGATGTCCTATAGCAAGTCAGAATTTCTGTCATATGTGAAGGTCAGATTTGGGTCAGTTCTGCCTAACACATAACTCTCATTTTCACCGACAGTTTTTCACTTACTATATTGGCCCTGCTAACTTTCCCTAGGGGAAATAGATTAGTGGAATGTGGTTAGGATCTTTGAGTATCCTTTGAGGTACTGGCCATCTAGTCTCAAACCTAAGCAATGATCATAGAATCACAGAATCATTTATGTTGGAAAAGACTTTTGAGACCACCAAGTCCCACCACCACTAAACAATATCCCCAAGTGCCATATACCATTTCCCTGGGCAGCCTTTCCCAATGCCTGACCCCCTTTCAGTGAAGAAATTTTCCCTATTTAATCAAACCTCCCCCTGGAGCAAGTTGAAGCCATTTCCTCAAGATGCCACTGGCCTTTTTGGCCATCTGCTGAAACTCCTTGTTACAGGTTGCAGCTATCATTTAATCCTGGTGATATAAACAGTTAACAGAGGACACTGAAAAATGACTGGTTTTGAAGTGGCAAGAACTTGTGAAGATTAGGTGGTTCTTTTGTAAGTGTAAAGTGGTCATTTCCTTTGAAGGGTTAGAGGCAGAGAGCTTGGAGAGATTTCATTTCACCTGGCTTAGATGTCCCTGATGCAGGTATCTGCTTCTTTGCTGGTTGCCCTACCCATCAAGTATAGCTGAAGGAAAAAAGTAGTCAATCACACTGAAAGCAGGATTCATCTGATTCACTTTATGTCTCTTTCTGCTTCCTGATAAAATGATTTCTATTATAAAAGTATCTTTACCTCCTCCCATAGGTTGAGCTGTCAGTGATCCAAGGCCAGGTTTTTATAGAGAAAGTCTGCTGAGTAGAAACATGCAAGATAAGAAATATCAAATTGCAGACAGACGTAAGATTGCTGTTGTAGGGACAGTCTGCAGCACAATGACTCCAGAAACAGCACAACACAACGCATCCCTCTCCAAAAAAAAACCCCTCAAAAATGCCAAACCAAAACAAACTGAAACAACTACAAACCTCCACCAAAAAAAAAAAAAAAATCAACAAAACTCCACACATGGACATAAAGAAATAAACAGGAAGTCTCAAGATGGTAATACAGGCACACTAAAAATCAGGCTTATCCAGGGGCAGCAAAAGCTGAACTTGGTGATAGCTGCCCAGCAAATAAAGACTTTTTGGACACAGAGTCCAGTATCATTGGACCTAGCAGTTTATTTGTTCTAGCCATGTACTGGCTTTGATATTTCTTCATTACAGAATTCTGAGAAAATTGCTACATGAATGCATTGGATCACTATGTTCAGTAATGCAGATAAACAGAAAATGCAGTAGCTGTGTAATAAAAAGATCAAAACATGAGGGAAGTAGTGAAAGAAATAGCTAAATTTGGAAAGAAAAGTTATCAAGAAATTGAAGTAAATTAATTAAATAGCAGATAAAAAGGAGAGGGGATATATCAAAGTAACAAATTAACCTCCTATATTTCTTTGTTAAGAAAACTTCTAATTTTTTTCTTCAGACAAAGGCAATGCTTTAACTAAACTACTTTATCTGGACTTCAGTAGAGCAGCTGATATATTGCCAGGGGAGGTGTTATTAATTAAGATGAAGATTGAGATTAATGTCAGAATAGATGAACCATTCAGTCTCTACTGAAAAGGAAATGACTGGTACAGATGTATGCTATTAGAAGGATTCCACAAGTTTTATATGTGGATTTGGTTTTGCTTTATATTTAGTTCAGATTTTATTTAGCACCCTGGGCATAAAAGAATTGAGAATATGCTGATGACACAACATTGGGATGCACCAATAAAAGGAAATACAAGGTCAGCTAAAGGACAGCAATAATACAATTGAGTTAAAAGCAATACAAGGCAGTAAAAACCAGATACTTGGGAACTAACAATAAAACATTTTGTAGCAAGGTGAGAGCTTCTCAGACAAAAATATGGAAGGTAGAGGAAAATCTGGATATTAGTAGATCACAGAATGTTGCAATCTTTGGTCCTGTAAATTTCTTACAGACACAAGAAAATATTTATGGTTTTGTTCCCTTAGAAACATTGTGTTCCAGTCTGATCACCTTTGTTCAGGCAAGGTACCTTCAAAACTGGAAAGTACCGAGAAGTTCCCTTTCTGATGAACTGAGGAATTAAACTTTTTATATTTGAGTTTATATTTAAAGACTAAAATACCTTGACCTAGCAAATTAAATACTGCAGATAAATACATTTATAGAGTAGAAATAGAGACTTCTCTGTATTCTAAGTATTGTGTGTTTCTATTGCATATTTCTCTATTGCACATAGCCTCATCAATTTGCACAGCCCCACAACCTCCTTCAGCATCCCATACCCATAGGATTGTACCTTCATCTGTTGCAAAGTTCAGATTCACCTGCAGTTTCTTGATAGCCAATAAGTTAGTGCGACTGACCAAGTTTGTTTCTAGTTATATTTTTTTTGAGATAACAGGTCAGGGTTAACTCCTCTGTGTATTTCTTTCTCTATCCGTATCTTCCCAATTTAAAATATATTTCTTTTCACACCCTAATTAGTGCCATTGACCAGGTTTGTTCTTACCAAGACCTCCTTTATTATGTATTGGCCAGATACCCTTAAAGGAGCAGACAGTCTCCTACCCTATACTTTTACTTATGCCTAAATCAGATTTAACATTTCTAGGGTTGTATTAATCTAATCTAGCCATAGTGACTGCAGTGTAAATAACTACATTTGACCAACATTCATCTTTGTATTTAACATGGAGAAATCAGCAAATTCTTATTGCAAATATTCTGTTCCAATGCTGTAGCAATGTGGTTCTTTAGGATTCCATGTGCTTCCTTTGTTTCCCTGCTCTGTATGCTATTGGTTCATTTTGAAATATACATTCTGCTGTATTCAAAACCTATTGGTGTGTTCCCCCTGCCAATTTTCCCTTCCTCCTCCTGGGACTGGCTCTAGGGGAGAGAGTCCCGCCCCTTCCTTTCCCCTTATAAGCCAGTGTCTGCATCAAAGAGGGGTCTTCATCTCTGAACTGCTAGTCTGATACCATCCCTGGCTCTTCCCCCTTCTTCCCCTGTAACCCTCTCCCCATTACCCCAAATAAACCTCCCTGGCAGAACAGAGATGGAGTCCAGGTTTGTTCCTTTGTCCCACTATTGTTTCCTGCTGAATTGATGTGGCTAAGAGACTCACGCCATGCCGCGGGACCCCGGGGGCCGCCCGCCCCAGATCTGGTAGAGTTACAGGGACCAGGGACCCCGGTCTGGGGGGAAGCCGGCTTGTGCAGCCCTCCCAGACCCTGTCGCAACACAATGCCAACATGTCCTTCAAGCTGAACTGAGTTGTACTCACACATACATACTGCTCAGATAGAGACAGTTTCTTTTCAGCTGTCTAAATTTAGGTGGGATGCATCAACTTTTCACGAAGAATCAATAATATTATTTTTTATATGCAGCAAAAATATCCTGCACAGGGCTAGGAGTTGGACTTAATGATCCTGATGAGTCCTTTCCAATTCAGCATATTCTGTGATTCTATGATAACTCACCAGTTTATACATTTGTTAAAAAATGAGGGCAGAATGCTGAGTCAGTATGTTTTAAACAGGACTTGTGCTCTTTTCCCTTAGTTAACTTAAAGTCAATATATAAGAAACATTTTGACATAAACTCAATAATGTGTGCTTGATTGAATTGATAAAAATGATTGTGTGTTTTTGCTCAATCTGGATCACACCAGTACTGCTGTGCTAGCAGGTAGATATTAGAATTTACAGGTTCATATTAACATTAGTGGATCTACCATACAGACAGAAACAGAATTCCACTCATCAATTCTAATTGCTGTAATGTGTCTTCCCCTCCAAGTTAAAAATCAGCCCCATAGGGTGGATTTGGTATCTCATTCTTTTTACACTTCTGTGTCAGTTTTCCTTACCTGTGAATTGTGAAAGGCTAAGAAAAAACGGAAGAGTTTTTGCAGGTATTTTCCATAGAATCATTCCATCCAAATTATTTTAGAAATCAAATTTAAAATGTGGGTCCAGAAAACCTTGAATCAAAACACATGAAAATGTTGCATGCTAATGGAAGGAAAGGCCTCTGATGGAAATTTCTTCACGTGGCTTTGTTGTCGAAGAGTTTCTGTTAACTGTGTTTCAGCTGATGCCTGTTACAAAAGATTAAGGCTCCATTTGTCCTCTAAGGGAACTATCAATTTTCAAGATAGCTTAAGACTTCAGAGCTTCAGTAAAAGCTTTTGAGTAATTTCTGCTTGTGGCCTGATGCAATTCCAGAAGTTGTTCACTCTTGGTGGGCCAGGGGATAATTTCTTTCCTATTATAAATATATTCATTTCTCGCTGTTATTTTGCAATATATAAGCATTATCTATATATTTCAATTTTATATATAATTAATATTTTGTTACATGCATGTATATTGCATTTCTCTACATTGTACTGCATTGTATTGCATTCTATTATACTTATTTTTTAAAAGTAGGATAAAACATTGCTCTTCACATTGTGTTGGATAATCCTTGATTATTCATCTCAGACCAAATTATTTTCTCCTTGAAACTCTAGCTTCTAGGTTAGAGGAATTTCCCTTTACTTTCATTTTCTTTACTTCCTCTGTATTTTTTGAAAGCCAGTTTTATACCCACTTAAGCAAAAATTTGCAAGTTTTGGCAGACCTTTAGTACTCAATTTCTTCCTTCAGTTATTTCTATATACTTACCCTAATTAGCAGAACTATCTGTGTACATGCACACTCACGTGTTGCTCAAGGAAAAGTCTAGGTGGAAACCACCAACCTATTTCACAGTAGAGCTCCTGTTTTGTCTGTCATTTGAGCTTTTCCTTCTGTGATTTGTGTAATAAACTACAAGCGCTCAAACATGTCAGTGGCTGTTTGCTTTTTCTTTTATTTGGCACTAAGCAACTTCTGTATTCCTGGTATTAAAACATAATCTAATACTATTTTATTTGAAGATCTTTTAAAATTATATATAAAAGGTATTCTAAAATTTCTGCCCAGATAAATGTTTCTGTTCGTATTGTGCATGTCAATGAAATCCCACTGTGCAATCAGTCTTGCTGAAATGAGTTAAAATATCTGCATAATAAAGGCTATATTGTAATTTTAGCAGTTCCCAAGGAAGACTGGGCTTAAGTACACACAGGTTTCAAAAGCAGACCAAAGATTTTATTATGACTCAGTTGTTCTGGATGGTTTACTGTGTGAAAGAGAAGCTGAAAGCAATGCTCATTCTCTCAGGATTTTCCCCTTGCATTTGTTACCTTCTTGAAAACAGGAAAAAGAAAAAGCTTCACAAACTTCCACTACAGCTCATGTTGTTACTCAGTGATGAAAACTGTCATATAAATAAGAGACTCAATGTTTCACAAGGGTAAGAAATTAGAGGAGGGCTCAGGAATGATTGATTTGCTTCTGGTTTACAGTAAATCCAATCTATGGTAGGAATGAGTAGCTGAAAATTTGCTGGTTATGATGTTCAAGCAGCCTGGAATGTGCCAACAGAAAAATATATTAATGCATTAGTTACATTGTTCAGCTTGATAGCCGTATATTTACGCAAATCTATGGCTTTGTGCTTCCTTAACTATTTTGTCACCTAATTCTCCTCAGTATTACAGAGAATTTCACTCAGTTTTCCAAAGGTGGGCTACATTCTAATGTAAAAATTCACCAAAAGTCTGTGTAGCTTTCCTCATTTAGGTACATATCTTTTTGTGATGGTAAATTGAATAACACCTAGAAAATTTGAAGATGTCACCACAATGACCACAGACTATGAGGTTTATTTTCTTTAGGGTGTTCAGAAGCTAAATATTTTTGCATCTGAGTCTTCCGAGAAATCTTAGATTAAAGACCTTCTACAAGCATTTTTAATGCATGTAGAAGTGATTGAACTCAATATGAAGCAGAATAGCCACAATTAAATCTATTAAATTACACAAGCAAAGCAAAGCTGTACTATCTAGACTCTTCTATATAATAGTACAGTGGTTAAAGCAACACACCAGAATATGAACTACTTTTAGCTTCATTCTTCCTTCTGAATTATGACTGCTGTTGCTATTCACATAGTTTATTTGATGGCTTTTTAATTAAAAATGCGGAAGCATGTACTCCAGTAAAGTGCTGTGTTCAAGGATTCCTTTTCCCTTTCCCTGCATGCAGGGGTTACTCAGGTCTGAGTTTCAGCATCAGTGCTTTTCTTGATTGATTTCTTTTTTCTTGGTCCCATGGGTCTACCTTATTTTTTGGCACAAGGATTGAGGTGCAAAAGGAAGGTCAGGAAATGACCCAATTCTATAATTTTTTTATTAGGGCGCTCTGCTTGGAAACTCTTGCTGTCAGGAAAAGCCATTATCTCTTTTATCTCTATTATGTAGCAATGTAGGTTTTTAGGATTCCATGTGCTCCCTTTGTTTCCCTGCTCTGTATGCTATTGGTTCATTTTGAAATATGCTCTGCGGTACCTGAAAACCTATTGGTGTGTACCCCTTTTGCCAATCTTCCCTTCCTTCTCCTGGGACTGGCTCTCAGAGAACCAGCCCCCACCCCCTTTCCTCCCCCTTAAAAGCCCGCGCCTGGGTCTGAAAAAAGTCCATCTCTGAGCTGGCAGCCCTTACCCTGTCCTTGCCTTTCCTCCCACCTTCTCCTCCCCTGCAACCCCTCTCCCCGTTAACCCAAATAAACCTCCCTGCCAGAACAGAGATGAGTCCAGGTTCGTTCCTTTGTACCACTACATTTCCTGCTAGAATTTCTGTGGCTGGAGACCCATGCCACGCTAAGCGCACCCCGGGGGCCGCCTGGCTCGGACTTGGTGGAGATACGCGCCGGGAAGACCTCATTTTGTGAGGCCGCCGCTTCCTGCAGCCCCCCAAAGAGAAACATCACTTATTAAACTTTCAAAAAACAAAGATAATCACAAGCATGCTTTAAGCCTGTGTAATATGTTCTCAGTAAGTAGTGAACTCAAGAAAGACTGGTATCCAAAGAAATGAATAGTGAAGAATCTATATCAAGACACTTTCAGCATGCAATTCAGCTAGTATTTACACTTCTTACCTTGGGGTTAGTGGTACCTGAAGTGTAATTCAATGTGTTAGAAAAACAGTGTCTCTGCCCTGCACCTAAACTACAAATGAGTAAACAATTTCAGATGTCAAATCTTGAGCAGTATTCCCATTTCAATACTAACCTAAATTCTGGGCATGCAGCATTGTTTCACAATTAAAGTGAATTCCTTAGGACTTAATAGAAGTTGTCTCTTGTTTTGCACAATGAGAATTCTTTGTATTACTCCTAGAGCTGTACTTAATGAAACATTCATTCCTGATTTAAGTGCATACAGGACTAAGTTTTTTTCTGCATCAATATCAATAATTTGAGGAGAGGGCAATTTTTTTTTCTCTAGATCAGCTTAAACATAGCTTTTGTGGGTTTGGGGGTGTTCAGTTTAGTTAGTGTTTTGGTTAGTTCAGTTTGGTGGGGCCTTCAGGGAGGTTTTTCACCTTTTTTTAAGTTTGTTTTTGGCCTTGGTTTGTGGTTTGTTTTTTTTTTTTTTTTAATTAATTTCATGTCACTGTTAAAAAATGGCAATATTTGTCACACCCATATACAGTTTTATGTTTGGACTGTCTTTAGGGTTTATGACAAGAATTAGGACAGAATCCACATGACTTAAATAGAGAAAAGACTGATTTCAACGTAGAATTGATATTTGAAGACACAGCTTCAGGTGCTTGTGTCAGCATTGTTATTTCAAATCAGCCTTGCACACAGTACATTTCCTGAATTTATGAAGAAGAAATATGACTAAAAGCCAAAGATCTTTTCTTCCTTCCAGAACGAGAAGTGATTCTAGTCTAGTCTAGAGGTGATTCTAGTCAGCAGTAACTTCAGCTGCCTGGTTTAATTTTTCTGATGTCTCACTTTTCTGTTTAAATGCAGGTAACACTGATGTTCAAATTCTAAAGCAAAAGATGGTTTCCTTGGGGTTTTCATGATTACAGCATTGATGACAAACAATGAAGTGAGGAAAGAACATGAAATATCATGACCACATTGAATTCAAATCTCTGCCCTTTCTTTAACAATGACATTAAAATAAACTCACTCTGACATGGTAATCTTTTCTTAAGTTCAGTGTTGTGGTGATATAAGTGATTTTTGTTACAAAAATTGAATAATCAAACATATTAACTCATATATCTTTAACATAAAAGAGGGGTTAGACATTGATTGTTTTCATTCATTTGTCTGGGGATTTTGTTGGATTTTTGTGTACTTGGGGTTTTTTGTTTTTGTTTTTTTATTTTCTTTTATTTTCCTAAGCTAACTGTAGGTAGCATTCATGTTATCTATCTATCAGTCTATGATATATCTTTTTATTATGTATGCCCATGAAATTTCATGCTATCTCTGTTTTTCCAGTTTCAGGGGTACATGTGAGTCCTGGCCATCACTCCATAGTTAAAATATATTATGTCTAGTACTGACTCCTGTCTTTCATATATTCTCTCTCTTCATAAACACTTTCTTTTCCCCCCCACATAGGTACAATATCCAGAGAAAGACGAGACAATGGTACAAGATGTTTTTAACTTGAAGGACTAGAGATCCAAATTGTTCTGTAACACGTATCAGCAAGTAAATCTAGATATGTGCTACATGTACATCTACACTGTCATTTTGATTCACATCCTATTTCCCTTCTATTTATTATTCAGATGGCGTATTTTCTAGGTTTCTTACAGAACCTACTCTAGGGAAAAACAGGTAGATCCCTTCAATGGTACAGCTATAAATGAGATGATTTGTGAGTCAGTTTTCTTACTACCTTTAGCAAAAGACAAGTAAATTTCAACAGTCTCAGAGCCTTCAGCCATATAATTTATTCATCTTTCAGTTACAGAATTGTTCCTCAACCACACATAGACCTGACAAGGCTGTTTGATGCAAAAGAATTAAAATAACCTCAGCACTGCTGTTTGAAATTAAAAAAAAAAAAAAAAGTTAGGTACTGTAAAGATATAAATAATTGAATCAGAAAGGCTAAGATTGGTGTGAATTGAGAATGAATGGAAATGCCTTTATTTGGCGGCACCAGCAGGAACACAAAGAGGGAAAAGGGTCTCATTGCCTTTCAAGTGGCAGTGGCATCCAGATTAGCAGGTCCTCAGCAACCCTGCACATCGATTTGTAGTTTCATAGAACACACGGATTTGGACAGTATAGGGACAGTATTTGGCCACATATATGTATCAGGATAGATACACTGCCAGCTCTGGAAGGGTTAAAAAAAGGTATGTCTGAAATCTGGACGTGGTCACTAACCCTGAGGACATGAATAGATAATTGTCTTGCCTTGTCTTCCACACCATTGCACAGGATCCATCCTAACACCTGGACATGAGCACTGAGGTGGCCAAGAGCTGGCCAGACATCCAGAGCACTCCTGCCCTGTTCCCTGACAGCTGGGCTGACCTCTTGTGCATCACATACAGTCTAGTGCTTGCATGGTAAGAGGGAATGGGAGTGAAAGAAGTTTTGATTCCATTTTTCTTTTAAATAAAATAATTTTTCTTTCTTAGAATGTCTTGCATGTCTATTCACTGCACTGTGAATACAGTGCAAGAGTATTTCCAAAAATGTGTGTAATGAGCATCTACAAAACTACAGAGGGGAGGTTAAAGGTCTGTGTGATGGGAATAAGGTACTGCAGCCATTTAGGCATGTAGTGAAGTAAACCTGTGATAGTACTGAACCAGACTTCACCTCATACACTCTTCAGCTTGGATCAGGCCAGTCTGCATCAGTAAACTTTGTAAATGCAAACCATTTTGCTACAGGTGCCCAGGAACAAAGTATTACTCTCAGAATGTTTTTTTCACGACCTTTATAAAGAGCATTTTTAAGGACACAGTAATAATAATAATAATCAGGTTAATACTGTTAGGAGAGAAGTATATAAAGCACAGGGACTCAAGTGGTATCTTACTGGCCCATTTCACAAAAGAAAGGCTTTGGGTTATATATATGTAAATGAATACAGAGCATTTTTAAGGCAGAGAGCCTGTTCTTGTCACTTCTAATCTGCAATAGAAATTCATCATGTGAGAAATATGCAGGAGGATTTGAGTGGGCATGCCTCCAGTGTATTATCATAACACAGGCAGTGGAAACCATCTGTCTTAAGTAAGGGAGGACTATCTGCAAAGAGCTGACGTACAAAATGTCTCCGTAGTAGCATTTGAACACAGGAGTCCTTTCAGAAAAATGAAAACAGAGATGAATGGGGACCAATGTACTATCTGATCAACTACTTCTAGTCTGTCACATCTGTAGTCAGCTTTCGTTGGCACTGTAGGTACCTTCATGCTCCAAGCTGCTTCTAAATTGCTAAAAAACAAACAAAAAAATAGTACCAGAAAAAGAAATTTGGAAGTCTTCCATATGCAACAGTCGTTCCAACCTCACAGCAACTGTGGTTTACGTATTTACAAACTTTAAAAAAATAGCTCAGAGTTTGCTTTTCTTACCATTCCAACCAGATTTTATTCTTTTCCTTATTTTTCCTGACCAGAAAAACTCTCACAGTAGAGCCTATTAATGTTCATTATAGAAATCTAGAGCTGGGTTTTGGTTTTTTGTTTAATTGCAATGAAGTTTTTACATTTCTTTATTAATTGAGTCAACTTTGGCATTATTTCCACGAACAAACCTGGAAATGATCAAGGTCTGAGTACATAACACTGCTGAAACCCAAAGCTATCTCGAGAGCAGGACTTGAGTGTACTTTGCTTTTCTGCAGAAAAGAACTGCAAATGTTTATGTGTGCACTATCGCATTATTTCCTACCCTTCTATATATCTCATTACAATTAATTTCTGTATTCCCACCTTCCATATAGCAAGAATTTGTAGATACAGTTTTCTGGATAGAAAATTAATATCCTTCTGACTGCACAAGGATATTTTTTCCTCTTTCAGTGGCTTTTTAAATCAGTTTTACTTACTGTTCATCAAAAAAACCCAAAAGTTAATACTGAAAATCTAATTTTTTACAGTATCAGTTTTTTTTTAATGTTGTATTCTTTGAACCTTTTTTATCCTACACCATATAAAATATATATTGCTGATCATTTAAGAAATGGAAACATTTTAATCTTAGTGAAGCAAAACACTTCTACAAACTTGCATTTAAATTCTCTGCTGAATTCTGTAACTCATAGAAACCTTTGAAAATGCATGAGACGTTCTTCCAATGAAAAATATTAGACTAGATCTAAAAGGAATATCTCAAAATGCATATAGAAAATTAATTTCAGAACAAATTTTTTAAAAAAGCACAGTTCAAGTGATACACAAGTAATCAGAACAGATTTTAAGGCCTAATGACAGCATGACTTATGCCTCTGGCAAGATGTATTGTCATAATTCTTGCTGTCAAATTATCTTTTAAGGAAATCTATTTGTTTTTCCAGTATACTAGAAAATGTAAATCAGGCTAGAAAGCAATATTTCTCATCATTTGTTTTGTAGTGAGTGTGGAGAAAGAGCTTGCAAACTTGTGAAATACTTCACATAGGATTCTTCTCCAGTTGTCTATCTACTGAAAGAACCTTTTTTAAAAAACAGAAATTGTTGAAATCCTGTGTTTGTCTCATGGTCATTCTTTCTTTCACAGCAAGTTTCATTAAAAAAAGTTGTTATCCATCAATACCGCAGACATCTATGTCAATCACTACATGAGGTTTTCCTGCCTTGTACAAAACAGATGTTTTTGTTTGTCTGAATGGTCTAGAATGTCAGAATTTATTGGGGAAGAAGTATTTGGTTGTGGAGGCAGGAAAAACCTCAACTAATAAATTTAAGTATTATTTTATTTCAAAAATTATAGGTAGTGTGTGATGGTATGTTACCCTGAGGCCTTCATATTCACTACAATGAAAAAAATCAAATGCAGGCTTTCCACTTTTTTTTCCTTAATTCAAGGAACAAAATTAAATGAGAAACTTGGATTTTTTTTCTCACAAAGTTATTTAAAGCCAATTTAGCAAATGCTTTGGGATTATAAGAATCCACACAGAGTAAGAATTCAGGTAAAAAACCATGCAGATGTATTGGAGGGTTAATTGTTTTTGCCTGCAAGTGAATTAAAAGTTTGAACTTTAATTTTAGACTTGGATCACATGGCAAGCCAGATGGAAAATTCCATACGCTTACTGAAAGAGTTCTGAATAATGGTCTCAAAATTTAATATCACTACTGTCTCAGTTTATTATGTCATAATAAATTTCAGTCTTCTGTGACTTCGTAACAAGAATGAATGAGTTTTACACCAATAACGTGTTAATCACAACAAACACTGTGATTCTGCCTTTTCTCTTAGTGGTCCTTGCTTCGTTAGTCAAACAAATGTTTCACCTCTACGGATATTCCATTGGGGCGGCAGTTACTCATTCATAGCCTCTCTGCTGAAGCTAGAAATGGAATAATCTTCTATCATTGTGCGAAGATATTATCTCAATACATAGAATGAGCAAAATTATCCTTGCTGGCAAGGTTAATGCAACAAAATCAGGTGCATTCTTGTCTGACTACTGCCAGATACTCTTGAGCTGCTATAACCCTTTGAGACTCCAGGTGGAATTAAATGGAAAACAATTTAATTAAATGTGCTGGGAATGTAATCTGGGACATTATGTATTTGTTGAAGAAATCTGGTTTGGAGGAACTGTATAACACTGGGAAATTATCCTTACTAGTAAACAGAGTATGTGTTGGCACAGCTGAACACCACAGGTATAAGGCAAATACATAGATATTTAATAGAATCACAAATTAAAGATCTGGTACTAAATCTGTATATTTTTAAACAAAGGATATTTATTGGACTTTCGTAGCACGTGGAAGCATGTTTCATTAACATATTAGTTTCATGACCGTGTAGTTCCTTGGGTAGGTGTAGCTACGTGTAGCTAATTAGAGCTATGAATTATTTCAAACATGTATTAGTCCAGAGTTATTACCAAGTTAGTCTGATAACATACAATTTATCAGGAAAGTCTTGGAGTAGAAACACTCAATGCACAAATTTCCATTTAAAATTTCTTAAACAGAGATTAAAAATAATGGAATGAAGAATCTGTACTGAGAAAAGATTGCTCTTTGTTCTGTTCACCACTTTTTATTTTAACAAAATAATGATTAAAAAACCCCAAAAAACCTGATATTTTCAACTGGACATTTAAATATGAGAAAAAAATAGGTATCATTCATGTTCTGCTTTTATGTATTCAGGCTTTTCACTTGTTACCTCATACAGATGACTGGTTTTATTAGCACCACAACAGAAAAACAGACAGAGAAACAGATTATCTGTTATAGCCCATATACCTTTCATTTCATGAGGTATTTTTCAGCTCACTCGATAATTTTTTTCAACTGAACTGTTCTCTGATAGCTCTGAGGATTAACCAGTAAAGGGAATTTCTTTTCTAGAAAGGGAATTATTTCCTGCCCAGACACTGCTGTCTGTTTTGGACTCCATGACTCTACAGAATCGCAGAAAATGCAACAAAAATTGTTTACATGAACTATCCTTTTCTCACCTGCCCCTACTCATCCTGAATTAACTCTGCAAATAGCTGTTAGTCTATTTACAATGAAGACCTAAATGGATGATGTTTGTAGAAACCCATTTCATAGGTCTCCACTTAGGGTACTTGACCAGTTTTAAATCATATGGCCTTCATTTGAATCAGGTATTTGATACCAGCTTTCCTTCTTCCCAGTATTAAAAAAATACTGTAACTCAATATTTTTAAAATTACACTGCTGCAATGCAATAAAAAGCAATAAAAATAGTAAAAAAGCACATGAACGCAAAAATTAATCAAGAGAAAAATGGAAAAGAGCACATACAAGAACTAGCTTTCAGTTGTTTAAGAAAAACATTCAGTTTCTAAACAGATATATGCAGGTAGTTTCTGGGTTTTTTTCTAATAAATATTTATGTAATGTTTGCTCCTGGGGTATAATACTCAAAAAGGAGATTGTTTATTCTACTTCAAGAGCTTTTGAGGCTAAGGTATGAATAGGAATTAAAACTCAGTACTGTGATATGCAAAATGAGTGACTTCAACAGTAGAGAATAACAAAAAGTTGTTAATATAGTCTGTTTTTTTATTTTGTAGGTGATATTAATTTTACTTGTGTATTATGGAACAATCAAAAAAATGCCCAGCCACTTCCATCCTTCTCAATTTTCCATGACCATATATAATATTTCCTTGACTATTTTTGAGTTTTCTTTCAAGCTATAGATAGAAGATTAAAAAAAAGTTTATTGACCTATTCACAGTAAAGGGAGAAAAAAATAAAAACCCACTTACTATGCAACATGTGACATTAATTTTGAAGGTGAATAGACTTATGTATGGAAAACTTACAAAAAACAGGTAAATCTGAATAATAATATTTACTTTTCATGGCTCGAATAAATGGCTTTTACAAAGACTTGACCAGGCAATCACAGATAATTTCCTATAAGATCCTGGCCTCAAAATGAAAGTGTCTTATTTTGTTGGACAAGTTTGGAGGTAGCAGATCTAAATGTATTCTTTAGGTATTTATTTTAAAGAATCTTGTTTAGAAAGAAAACAGGATGTTTAATTTCACATTATATCTTTTTCCCCATTTGGACTGGATGCCAATCATGTAAAACATCAGGTTCTTCCTTCTAATGTGGAATGTAAGCCTAACTGTGGATAGGCCTCTTTTTTTTTTTTTTTAATGTCTACATTGGCAGTTAAAAACACAATCTAGAAATTGCATAAACCATGTCTCGATATTTAAAAGTATTTAGATCTCAGGTGCTATTTAAGGATTCTTCTTGAAGAAAATTAGGTCACCATGTGCCTGGGTCTTTAAATATAAAATAAAGAAAAGGTTTTCATTATTCTAGAGTTCACAAATAAAAATCAAGTGTTGTTCCAGAGCAGCTGTTTTTCTCTGAGGAAGGGATAAGCCACACAGTAGTTTGAGATTAACCTGGATACCCTCCTGACTGTATTGTGATGAAAAGCTCTGGAGAAAAATTAAAATATTTTGTTGCTTCCTCCCAAAAAAAAAGAACTATTAAGTGAGCTGAAATTAAAGAAGGGAAATGTATCTTGGAAGATAATTCACATGCTTGATACTGAGTACAGTATGGGTATTAGCAGATACTAGCTAGAAAATGAAACAGTTTGTTGGTTTAGATCAGATTTACACTTAAACACTATAAAAACAATCTGTCACTGAATATAGTTACCGTTTTCATCTTACAGAACACTGTGTATTAACATATATTCTATTTCCTGATTTTTATTATCCCGCCCATACTGAGAAATATAGTGTAAAACAGTCAATTTTCAATTTTGTCAGTAAGTTTACTTTAATTACATTAATATTTCTATGTACTTGTTCTGTCTAGTCACATTCTCACTGTCCATTCTCTATCACTCTTTTATTTAAAATAATTCAAAGTTCTCTGCTTTGTTCTTTGACAGAGAATGTTATACTGAAAATGAAATTAAAAGAAAATATTTCAGTGAAATTTATGTATACAGTGGTCATGATATAAAAATGCCATCCAAAGACAGTGAGAGCTGGTGTTAAAGTAATAAGACATTAGTAGAAGTGGGACAAAAAGTTTGACCTGGATCAACACAAAGAAAAGAATATAAGGAACATGTAAATTGATACCTAATATTATATCAAAACCAAAATTGTTTTCAGATAGTTGATAAGCACCATCTGCCTCAGATACTCATTCTTCAAAATATTCTGGGTCCATTTCTGTTTTTTTCCCTTATATATTAATCTAGGATAGGATATAAGTCTAGCCAATTTCATAGCCAGCAATACAAAAATCACTGTAAGAAAAGGAAAACAGACAAAATACTCACTGTAATTTTTTTTCCTCTTACCTTGGAAGGGGCTGAGATAGACTTCCAGTCTTTACTTCCTGTTATCTTTATGCATTTTGCACTACACAATTGGTGTATTGAAGATGACATAAATAACTGCATAGCTAGAGGAGTCATCTAGTGTAAAGAACAGATATAGTGTAAAAAAACAGATAGAGATTGAAGTTCCAGGACTACCCTTCTCCATGTTAATTATCACCTTGTTGTGAGACGTTCTGGATTTCTCTGGATATAGCAGGAGACCAATTTTTAGGCACTGTAATTCCTCAGTTAGTTACTTAAATCAACTTAAATCTGGCTCTGTACTTTTTTTTTTTTAATTTTAGATACACCAATCAGTGCAGTTTGCACTTTGACTACATGAATTTGAACATTCTTACTATGCTTATGTCATAAAAATTGCTAGTATGAAATTACCTTTTCTTATGTTTGGATTTGGTTTACGTTGTTGGCTGTGATCACTGACCTAATAAGCAGTGTGCCTTTGAACCACTAGTTTCCTTATTCCATTAAATCATTTGGCTACTATTAGGAGATATTTCCACTGAAAGCAGCTGCTACCAGAAAACAAAGTTTACCTGAAATAAAGATGAGTCATGTTGATGGAACTGGAATCTCCAGTCATTCCAGATGCTCTGAGCTAAACCTTTTTCTAAATGAGTAATCAGGAGGAAAGAGCTGTGCAGTGGCAATCAGTGTTTTCAGGCAAAGATGCCAACCTTTTACGAGCAAAGTCCTCATGTAGATTGTGAGATTTACAAACAATTACAGAAACACTTATAAAACCATTACCAAACTAATGATGCAGACGATACCCTTCAGAGATACAGAAATGAAACACAGCAGAGAGAATAAGAGAGGAGGGGCTCTGTATAGTTATGTAAATAGGCTACTTGTGAAGTGTTAAAAAAAAAAAAAACAGAATCAAAACACACACGCAAAATTTCAAAACTTTAAAATAAGCAAAAACCCCCATGCCAGTTATATATGGAATAGCTTAACTGAAACAGAATCTATTAAGCTAAATTTGGATTTGTCCATGCAGACTAGGCCTACACCCAATAGAAAGTGAGGAGACAATTCTATGTGAAAAGTCAGTGTATTGGTTTGAAAACAAACCAGTGGGAGAGCATAAATCAGGATTAAAATTTAATAGAAAAGTTAAAGATAAGTGCAATAATACAAGGAAAAAGCTCTGACAAAGTCAGATACAACCTGACACCCTGTTAGGGTGGTGGTAGCAGTCCAAATGAAGTTGCTCAGTTGAAGCAGTGATCCTGTGAAGGGCTGGTGTCCACCTAAAGGTCCAGTGGTAGCTCTTGTCCTCTGGGAACCCAGTAGACAGGGATAACTTGGGCAGTTCCAAGGCCAGGTTATATCCAGGTGGGAATGTTTGGCTCCTCCCTCTTCAGTGGAGCATCTCACAATAGGGTAAGTCCATGAGTCATGTGGTGGGTCCTTGATGGCCCATTGTCTGTTGTCAGGGGTGAGTCACAGCAGGTGATAACAGCTAATGGCCCACAGCTGGAGGTAATAGAATACTGAATACATCTATATTGTAACCTAGGACGGTCAGTGAAACTTTTTAGCCCAGAATACAACCAAATTTGAAAGCAAGGATTTATTTCTGACCTCAGATACCTTATTTTAATATTATTGGCAGCATTTGAAGAAATGTTTGGTATTAAAATTAGAGGATGTCCATCTGCAAAATATTTTCAGATCTCAGATGACAGATATTTCTCAGTTGGGTTCAAGAGGAAATTTGTAGGTAATAGTAATTAAAAAAAAAAAAAAAAAGCCTTTAGATATAGATATCCTGAAGAAAAGAGACCGAAGATTTAGGAAACCAGGAATACTGATGCCTTAAAATCGCATAGAGTTACTTAGTTCTACAAACCTTCACCCATCAATAACTGAAACATTTGCTCCAGGTGGGAATTGTGCTACTGGACTTAATTTTGTATAATTATATCTTTTGAATGACAAGTTATTGAAATGGAAAGATTATATCAAAGGAACGAAAAGCATGTCAAGAATCCCTAAGCAAAAATTTTAAAAAACTAAAAAAAAAAAAACCCAAACAAACAAAAAAACCCAAAAAACCAACCAACCAACCAACCAAAAAAACCCCCATAAAACCTGTATTGAATGTAGATCATTGCCTGCTGAATCGATTTTTGATATGACTACCAAAATACTAGTGTTACTTATTCCTGTAAGTAGACTTGATCCAAAACCTCCTAATGGAGCAGCATGCAGCAGAAAATGAGCCTTAGATGTGGAGGTGTAACTCTGCTTTTTACTGAGTGACAGAGACATAGTTATGTTGACTAAAGAAAAAATCATCAAGCACAATCCTTAGAAACCTACAAAACCTGTGCAAGCTTTCTTTGCCAAACTCTTTCTAATTGGAGCAGTGACACGTTAAGGGTAAAAGAACCTGGTGCACTTCACCTGGAATACATCTGTTGAAAAATTGGACAATGGGCATGGTTGACTGTGTAACTGTTTTCTTCAAACATTTCATGGGCCAAAAAGGCAATAGCTGTGAATGTAAAAGAAAAGAAAAGGAATACAAGGTGTTTTGGCAAAGTATTGTTATGAGACAGAGAAGAAGAAATTGATTCCTAGCAAATTTGTCATGTATAATGATCACCTAACACGTCATGATCACATGATTTTTTTTTTCAATGCAAAGGTAATGCATATAAACCAGAATATTTTCTAGACTCCTCTGAAAATCATGTATCAGTGAAAGAAAGGCTGAATTGTATACTGGAAGTATGCTGAAATTTGGCACCTTCCATTAGAAACTGTAATTATAACAAGGATAAAAAGAGACAAAAAACTGATCACAGACCAAAACTGTTCTACCTGATCCCTTTCTGTAAAATTCGGTAGAGACAGATTGGCACATGGTGATGGATTTGCTCACGGCAGGTCTAACTGCAGTCCTGGACAGAAGGTTATCAAGTGACTGAAAACAGGGCAAAAGGTTGTACATTAAAACAATCTTTCCCTTAAAATGTGATGGATCTCTCACAAATTACTAATATCAAAATGTTTTTCACATCTTTATGGCACACTTTTACTCCAGCATCTTTCTCCAGCAATCCCTGTACGCACAAAAAATAATAATTAAAAATGTGACAACAAGCTGAGGATGACAACATTTTTATTTTATTCCTACTTCGGTGTTAGTATTTAATTCTTTTAAAATAATATTCCAAAAGTATGAATTCATTATAGTATTTTTATATATTGAATATACAAGTAGATTTACCTGTTTACATTCACAAGGCAAAATATTCCATCATATACAGCACTAAACGTTATATAAAAGTGTTTAAATCAATATTCTTTAGCAGGAAGGAAAAAACGCACTTCATTAACACACTCAAGTGGAACAATAAGTGGTGTTCTTGGAAATTATTTAACCTGCTTAGTACTAGATGGCTTCCATTTCATCTCCCTGACTTACATGTTCCAGCCTTTCACTGGTTTTACTGTAAGGACTGATGTGCTCCAGCAGAGTTAGCTTATCACTGCAAGGCACACTGTTGTGAGTCCTACCTCAAAGAAAATGCAAAATGCATTCTGAACCTTTGATATTTCAGTGCAAATTCCATGTTGTGTTTTAAAGAATGGAAAACAATCTGCACCAGGCTGTAATTGGTGTTTATCTCAGCTGATAACCTACAGCTTTCTTGTAAACCTGGAAATACAGGGGAAAGAAAACAAAAAGAGAAGCAAGTTCTTAAATGAAGAAAATAGCATACCTTACAAAATATAAAGCATATAGCTTTTTTTTTTCCACATCTATGAAAACATATAAGGGAACTTCCTCCATTTCTTTGAGGAAAAAATGTTTCACATTTGAATGACTAGAAAATTCTAGTGTGTTCCCAGTATCAATCCTTAGAAATAGTTATTTGTGTATAGATAAAATATTTATTATTTTTAATGTATTTGTGTGCATTTCATAGAATACAACATGAAAAAGAATGAAACAAATGCAAGTTGAAATGTTCATGCTGCAAGTCAGTTGAAACTCAGATTGAATTAAAATTTGTAAATTGATTATTAAGTTGCATATAATATAATTCAGGCTACATCCTTTCTTTTGTCAGGATTCACTCAGGAATGAACGTCTTATTTCCTTAAGCTACTTTTCATAGTTGAGTATGACCAAGATGTTAATAAATTTAATACTCTATGATAGTTGTTCCCTATTTGAGTGACTCCATAATGTTCAAAATCTTCAAGAAACTGACAAAAACTGATTTATTATACTTAAGGTTTTGACAAATGATTCAGCTCATACAAAGCCAAATTGCAAAAGAATTATAGTATTGAATCTAGACTGTAATGAAGGTATTAAGAAAACAAATGTGTACATTCTGGTTGTTTTGGATATGGGAGACTTTCAGCATTTATGGACAGCTCATCTTTTTTCCCATGCCCAATATTAATTTTCTCAGCTTCCATGTTTGAAATACAATTTTATATTTTCATATAAATTAAAAATCTCAAAGATCTCAAAAAACCCAAGAGAAGCAAACTTGGTTTTCAAAATATTGGGGGTGAGCAGGATGGGTGTGTGAAGCTGATGATGGTGTGAAAACACCTTACATTTATTTGAATTATCGAGATTTTGTGTGGATCTTATCATATACTTCTCACTGAAATGCTGGGCATGTAAAGACAGTTTTGAATATATTTAAAATTTTGTCCTTCAATGGTTTTTTTCAAAGCATTATGGTAATGATACTGGTTTCTCCACCAACCAATAGCATTTCCCATCTCCTCCTTTTCCTCTATCCTCCTGCCTGGCAGTTCTCCCTTTAGGACTGACATCTTTTTGTGTAAAAATAAACAACTGGAATTTTGTGTATTGCTATCCAAAAAATGATGTTGTGGTATTTGGATAAAAGATATATTTTTACTGCCAAATGATGGGCTTAACTCCAGGTTTTATGCTCCTTGTTTTTTCTTCTTTTTGTTTTTTTTTAACAGATTATTTAGGGAAGTGTATGTAAACCAATCAAAAACCAAGCAAGGCACTGGGAAATGCAATTTCTTCCTGTCACAAATGAGCCTGAAACATATTTAGAGACTAATGGCCAAGCTCAGAAAATAAACCCAAGAGTTTTTATGAATGATAGATATGTTTCATTCCTGAATCAATCACAAACTCATCCTGATTTCTCTGACTACCCTTGTTACAGATCAGTATTCCCAAAATAGCTTTAATCAGTTATTTTCAGCCTAAGGGTTGTCAGTAAATTACTTGTTATGACTGTTTCTCATTCATTATTCATCCAATGTAACTGGTCATATGAATAACACGATACCACTGCTGTCAAAACTGATGTCCAGAACTTATTCAACAAGAAGATAATGAACAACAAGCTTTTTATATAAATTTTAACATCCATAAATATTTTTTATAAAATAAATTAAACTTACACAGTTTGTGAATAAGTTATTTAATATATTAAGACACACTTCATATATTTTAATAATTTTAATGTAAACAATTTTATATAGTGAACAAGACATGTTTTTTCAGTTAATAGAGTAAAATGAATACAAATAAACGTGGAGATTGAGCCTTTATGAGTAATTAGTTTCCTTTTACTATTAAAAAAACCTGCTAAATCCATCCTTGTAACTCTATTTTCATCAATAAATTTTGCCCAGGTAGAACCTGTGTGTTAATAAAATCAAGCTAATGAACATTCACATTCTTACATAAAAAAACCCACCATAAATCAATCTTTCCAAGAAAAGACATCTAACATTTTATGTAACATATTATGAATTGCTTAATAGGTCTGTTTGCATAGCCTGTTCAACAGTGTTCATAATAAACAATATCTAATTCTACTGTTACTATGAAATATTCAGCAGTAATTACTCATTCAGCTGTTCTTGACACAGAAAAAACCCCCCAACTTTTAGTAAACACCAATTTATAAAAGAAATCCAACACGAAACCCCAAATATGTACAGACATTGCTTTTATTTTTCTTTTTCCAAACCTCTGGGTAAAATGTGGTCTTATATTGAGACCGTTTTTGCAACTACAAACACAGAAATATAAGTAAGATGGATGGGAATGGGTTCTTCCACAAATACACATCCATGGAAGATTAAGATTTAAGAAAAAAGAATAGTTATTATGTGGCTATTAATTAAATGAGTTCCAAGTGTCATCAGCAGTGATTGAAAAGCAAAATTCTGCATTGTCTTATGTATGTCTGTTACCTCTGACATCATCATTAATCCTCTAAATGGTTTGTCTTACAAAAACTCCTAGTACCCTAAAGTAAGGTAGACCTTATATTTGCACCCAAAAAAATTGAATTTATCTTTGCTTCTCTGTAAGTCTGATGTTTTCACGCATTTTAACAAATTTCTGCATTAACACATTTTCTGATGTCCACATTTTATGTTGCAAAATTAAAAAAGTTTTTTATGATGTGCCTTTTTTATTTGTAACTAAATTTTCAATGGTGCAAGTGAAGGCATTTTTGTCAGAAGTAGAATCATTTGACTCATGGGTTCCTAGCTGATTGCATGTGTAGTGTTAGGCTCAGTTAAAAATTACGTGATTGAGTGTATATAAGAGTAATTTGGTTTTTGCTCCACATGGCAACAACAGAGACACCCATTCCTTGGAGACTCTCATTCCTTGGAGAGTGTTCAGGCTGTGGAAGTTTCTCAGTGAAAGGGGAGAATATGAAAGACACAGCAAGACTGCAAATTTTCAGTATCTTGTGGAATGCAGAGTGCCTGCATGCAGCAGGGAGAAGCCCAAACCTGAGCCAAGTCTCAGAGACCATGAAAAGAAAGCTTCTTTCTTAGGTAAAAAGATGAGACTACGTGGAGTTTTTCAGCCTAGGAAGACACAAAAACTTTTGGATTAGAAAACAAGATGAGAGGAGGGGCTCAGCATATATGGGGAATTGTTAGTGTCTGACATTTAGTTTTATTTTAATGTCTCACACAGAAAATTTGACTTGCTCTATTTAAAGAACAGCTTTCCCTAGTTTATTATTTTGTGCTCTAAAAACAGAATGGCAGCTCCTTGGTGTTTTAGGGAGTGCTTACTTTAAGGGAAAAGGGAACAAAATTCCCCTTTAACGTATTGCAATTCCATCACAGCATCCCACAGTATAAAACAGACACCAATGTAGACCATCAGTTTCATCTGTTCCTGTGCTTTTCTAAATCCTAGGCTATCTGGAAAGTGAACAGGGAGCCCACCCCCTCACCCCTAGGCATAACTGCTTATAAGCAAGGGAGCAGGAAATGCTGAGTGTTTCTGAAAGAATAGTAAATCGTTCAAGCTCTGATACTGCAGGTGTGATGCATCAGGGTTTTCCAAATCTCCAATATTTCATATTAAATATTTTATACTTATTTAAGTTTTACACCTCTTAAAGCAGTATTGCTTTTCAGATCAATTTATGGCTTTAGTCCAAGAAAGCTTTATTCAGATGGAAAAGAAATTTTGTGGTAACATTAACTACTGTCTCTTGCACCTGCTTAATATGAATATTAGTTTTTGGCAACACACAATACACAGGTATGGCAATCTGACATTCTCATTCATTATGAAGCTAGCATAGTGGTTCACTCTAAAATGAATTGTGCCATAATTAGTAGACAGGAATGAGCTGAACTACTTGTAGTTTATTGCTTGAGTATTAGCAAAAAGAGGTAATTTTCTTTCTTTGCTGTAACAGCACCTTCTACAAGCCACTTAACACCCTGGGTCTAGGTGTGTAACTTAAGTAGCTTTATTGAGATTCTTTGTCCAAATGAATTAACATTTTGTAGTCACTGTATTTGAAAGATCAGAACCACGGAAAACAGTTGTGAACTCTGCCTTTTAATTGAAAACTTTGGCCTGTTTGGTCTTATTATTTAACTAAACCAGATACAGAAAACATATCTGCCTGAAAAACATTAATAACCAAATAATTGTCTTTTCCCAGTATAAGCATGGATATTTTATAATATCATGCTATAATTTCTCTCCCTAAGATAAGCATCTGATGGTTTACAGATCTGTATGTTTCCTTGTTTTTCAAACAAGCAAGCCAAGAAAACCAGAATGAATTAAGCCCACGTAAACAGCAAGAGAATAATAGTGTGTGCACGAGAAGAACAAATGCCAAAATGCTGATAACAACTTTAATATGCAGCAATGTATTTTGAGATTTCTTCAAATGCCTAAAACAGTTGATAATACTTTCCAACAACATCACAAAAGATGTACATGTAAGGTTCTGTTGACTTTAAATTACAAAATACAGTTAATATTTGGTATTCAAGCTACTCTGAAGAAGCTCCGAAATACCAGATCAATTTGGAAGGTACCTATTTTTCAAAGTTTCCAACTCAGTTTCTGTGCAGCATTCCCTCAGAATTCAAGTATGATTATTTTTTGTTTCTCATATTAATTGGATTAAACCAACTGTATTATTTTGTTTCTCTTGCAAATTATTGCCAATTTCTTTCATTTTGCTTCATTTGTAGAGAAAAAAATATGGCAAGTGAATCAAGAGCTATACCACTCCGTGGATCAGTCAACAGGGCTTGTTTTTAGACAGACAGATGTTATCTGGCCTCTGGAGACAGACTTTTCCACCTGCACAAATGAGCTTCCATTGCTGTTGAACCAGACTTCTTCCCAGTATATTTGTTGTTGAGAAAAATACCATACAGCTCATCTTACAGGGATTGAATCAAGAATATAAATAAAATAACATTTTTAGTCTCCTGACATTTAAAATATGGGCTTGGGGATTTTTGTCTTCAGTCTAATTCTAATCCTGGTGATGACTTTTAGGGCCTTGTATCAGTAATGTAGTAATTTTAGTAATTTAAATGTTTCAATGCAGCAGCACAGGGGGCAGCACTGTTCTGTTTGAGCAATGAAGCAACTTTAGAAAAGCTTAGATGCTCCCAAAGTCTGCTTTAAAAGTGCTCCAATGTTTTGTTTCTTTTCTTGAAGAACACAGTTGGTATGCTGTGCCCAGCTTTTGCCCTTCAGAAACAGGGACAGGGAGAAACTGGAAGGATCCAGACAGAAGTAGACTAAGGTGGTCAGAAGCCTAGAGGGATGTATCTTGCAAAAACAGGTTGAGGCACTCAGGTCCCTTCATATGAGTGAAAAAAGAAGCTGGAGGGTTATCTAAAAATGGCTTACAAATAATTGAAAAGCAGTAACCAAAAAGACAGAGGCAAGCTCTTCTTATTAGTATAAATGATATAGCAGGGTAGAATAGACAAATATTGGGATTTTGAGGGTCCAGATCAGATACTCACAAATGTATTTTTATAGGCATTACAGCAAGCTTTGGAATGTCCATTTGTGAACATTTTTAAGATTCTAGAAAAAATCATAGCTGCCCTAATCAGGTGCTGGTTGCAATCCAACCGTCTGTGGGAGACTGCACTACTTTAACTCCCAAGATTCCTTCCAATTGGTGTTTTAACAACTATATGATAAGTTCTGTAGTAACGATGGCATTCCCAAAGATAATGATCCACTTCAGATATATCAGTTCTTTTGTATGTTTTCAAAAATGGTAGTAGTATTTTACTTCCATTGTGAATGACGAAGCTGGAGAAAGCCCATGCTTTTGCTTTCAGTTGTTTCCTGTTTTTTAAATACTTTTTTTTTTTTTTTGAGGCATATTACCAAGCTTTCATCACTGCAAGTTCATTGCTTGCTATTGAATAACTAAATGTTAATTAGGATCCTCCTTTACTTGAACTATAAAAGTCGGTCTCCTTGGAAGGAAGCATGTGATTTAGAAGTGCTAATTGCTTTATTCTACTTTGAAATTTAGTTAAAAATAATTACTGATATTATTGTTATGTGATCAACAACTTCAAATTTTAATGTCATGTCATAAAAAATCCCAAAAACTTACATGCATTCAGTAAACTTTGGGGACATGATCATAATTTGTAGATCCTTGCCTTTGAATAAATTAGCTCGGAACATTTTTTGGATTAATTGTTTTTTGTATCTGTACTACACTGTAGTGAGAAATATTAATCTTGAGTGATAATAAATACTTTTGATCTTGAAAATAGGAAGATATTTTATTTTAATTTCTTTTATAACACTAATATTGTTCTCTACCTGAAAAAAATGTGGGAATGGCAATTTATTCCAGGATCTAGACTGTTTAAGTTAAATACTAAAATAAATGCCCCTGTACATAAAAATTAGCTCCTTCGCCTGATTATAAAAGGCTCAGATATCAAAATTAAAATGAGTATTAAATTTCTTTTAATTTGTCATTTTAATGTGTTTGCATCTAGTCATTGTTTATGCGAACGATCATTTTATTATCCATTAATTTCTCTAATTCTCTGTCTACTAATATATCAATTTTCTTCTCTTACAAAGTTTCCTTTGTAGAATTTTCACTTACCTTGACTTTTTTTTCCTAACACATGCTTTTTTCTGATCAAAGCAATTTTTGTTTATTTTCTGGTTTGTTCTACTTGCAAGGAAAAAAGCCTCATCAGGTTTGAGAAACTGTAAGTCAGCAATTACCTAGTGCTATGACGTGAATAAATTGTTTGAAGGCAAGAGAATATTCCACTCTGGTGTAAAATGTATTTTAAAAAAATAGGGAAAGGAAGAAGACCCAAATATTAATGAGCTGTATCAATTATTTACTTTGAATCTGAAGATCATTGTTAGAACCCATCTTTACTTACAAAACATTGAATTTATTATAATATTCTGAATCACATTTAGTTACCCATCAACTATTTGATTCTACTAGCTTAAGATTCAGGGTTTTTAAAAACTCAACATTAAAAATGTTTCTACGCATTCACTTTGCATATGAGAGTTGTCATTTAAACTGTATATGTTTGTAAATATTTGTAGATGAGGCTATTCCATGTTTTGGTAGCTTACGTGCTGTATTGGAAATACAATAGTGCATTAGGAAAACAAATATGCTGTATTTCTGGGAAGTTACAATGTACCATAAATTGCATTGGGTACCTGGACAGTAAAAAAAGATGGATGGTTACATTAGAAGCAAACAGACTACTGAACTAAATGAATTGAAACATACTGCTTAACTCCTGTCTCCCCATCCTTCTCTAAAGAATAAATCAGCATTATTTCAGCTGTACTATGCTATTGCTGAAGAGGAAGAATATATATAATATTGAAGAGCTGTATATGTTTTATATTTTGCAATGCATAGAGGGATGTAGAGAAAAATAACTGTCACAAAAATGTGGAATAATTTTTTTTTTTTTTACAATAAATTTTTGTAACAAACTGATAATACAGGAAAAGTGGAGATAACTGATGATGAAATGAAAAATATTCCAAGGACAATAACCTCATCTACAAAAATGCTCTCGTCTTTCAAATGAAAGGCAAATAACTGTGACAGTCTTAAAAATCATCAGTGAATTCAGTGAGCACTTTCTGAAAGTAAATGGATGCAGAGCTTTAAGGGGAAGAAATTGGAAAATCTGATTCCCCTTTGCTTCAATGCCTGTACATCAACATTTACTTTGACAAAATAAAGTTGCTGTAAGTTTTCTTATGAACTTGTGTTCTTACAGATGCATGAAAGACTTAAAGAGTTCACTCTATTTAGCTTACTAAAGGAAATGTTAGGAAGCAATTTAATTGAAAGAATTTTAGTATCTTCAAGGGGAAATTATTTTTGATAATAAAAGGCTTCTTAATCTAGAAGACAGAAAGGTAATTAAATTCAGTGGCTGGAAGTGGTTTAGAAACAAAATCAAACTGAATTTTAGGTTTTTAAACGTCTTGGATTACCAGCTAGTATAGCAATTCAATGAAAAAGTGAGAGTTTCCATTAAATCCAGACCACAAATCTTTATCACCGCTTCATTCTCAATCAATCAAAGCTTTTAAGAACTGATGCAAGAATCAGAATAACTGATCACCTGGGAGCAGATGTTATATCCAGATGGGATAAATAAAAGTGTAGTCTTTACCTCTTTGGACTGAGCTGCAGCACACATGTAGTTTTGTGTTGGTTAGATGGCTATGAGATGAGTGGTTTCCAGTGATTGCCCTTCACTTCCATGGATCAGTTAACACTTTACACAGGAATTTTTGTCAAATCACCACAGATATAATTTGCATTTTAGCAATTCCTAGACACCCCCTTGGTTCTACATTTCTTGTAACCTGAAACAATATTCTAACTGCTTTAATAGCCTGATACCAGTTTCAAAAGCTTCAACTACATCAGAATCTGTTTTGCCATTTAGAAAAATGATCCAAGCATATTAAGATCATCAGTTCATCACTGTTAGATGTACATAACACCATCATTTTGTTTGGAAAACTATTGCAAATCCAGTAAATCTGTCTACCTCTTTGCACCTTCCTCTGCCACAATAATTTTGGATTTTTAAGTGCTTCTTGGCAGCCTTCTGTAAGCTGTAAGATCTTGATTTGCACACCAAAATGCCACTTGGCTTCTGCTCAGATTGGCAATTCACCTTATATCAGCTTCAGAAAGGGGATTTATATCCCACCTCCCTAGGAGTATAATGAATCTCTTTTTTAAAAAGTTGATGTAAACATCTGCCAACATGCTGCTATTACACACATGTACAAAATGGAACACTGGGAAATCAATTTAACTCTAATACAGAGGCACTTTTCCACAAGATATGTGGGGAGTTGTCTGACGGTCATCTCCAGGCTTTCTCCTTTTTTCCCTTGAACACTGGTGACAATGCTGTGACCATTTTCCATACTTCAGCTACTGCAGGCACAGATGCAAACAAGTGACAGCACATTTCTGTCCCTCCCCACTTAGTCAGCTGGAGTTTTTTAAAGGATTATGTAAGATCATTGACCTAGGTATAACACACACAGCAACACCCTGCATCCCAAAATGGTCTTACAATTAGTGGTAACACATCCAAAACTATGGGCAAGGGGAGACCTCCCAAAACACTGTCTCTGTGTGACACCTCAAAGTCCAATTTGCAGTTCATGAGCCCACTGGCCATTTCTTCAGGGTCACATGGTGTCTTCAGGCTCTTAGGATCTTTTTCTTACTGACCTCATGCACACATTCCACTGAAATAGAAAATTCATACTGATTTACAATTTTTGCCGACAGTGTTGCCTGTGCCTTGCAGCACCATGCAGAGCCCTAAGTCTGCCCCAGTAGTACTGCAGAACAATCTTGCAGGGCTGCACCCAGACACTGGGGCCCTTAACTCCAGCTCACGGGATCTGTCCCTTCCTAGGAGGTAACAGTGGTTGAATCAGGGACCCTTTTTTTGTCTTCCTAGAGGGTGCCAAAGGAAATAGGCAGCCAGTCAGAGGATAGTCTAAAAATACATGGGATGACAGTGTCAAAAATGGCCATCAGCCAATCACACAGCAAAATGAAAACACATGGGGAATGATGCTGTCATAAATGGCATAAATATACACAGTGAGAGGATACTTCCTTTTCTGTTTCCTTCTGGATAGGGATGGCTCAGCAATAACCGAGCACTATGAAAACACACAGGACTCAACATTGTCAAAAAAGCCCTGTCATAAAGTGGTGTCTGAAACCTTGAATAAAAGTTGTTCCTATTCTATTACCAAGGATAAGCTCAAGGAGAGTACACTGTGTACTATTACATAGTTTGCTATTTGTTGTTATGATGAGCACATTCTCGTTCCCATTCCATATGTGTATGGTTCCTGAAGTACAGTACAATCAGTGTTGCAAACTTTGCCTAACATTGGAGAGGATCAGCACTGACAGAGACCTACAGCAGATAAGAGCAGACTGTGTTTATCAAAATATGTGGCTAATGGAACTATTTGATTAGGAACACATGACTGAGAAGAACTCAATATTAAAGAACTACTAGTGCAGAATTTTCTTTTGACAACTGCAGTGTTTATTACTCCATTGCAAATTAGTTTAGGATACTTTATTGAGGTTATATGTATGTTTTGGGAAGCCCTTCATCTGGAGTACTTGAAGGAACATATAAACAAATGAAAGTCTTTATACAGTGAGCTTATTCCACAGGTGTTAGGGAAAAATGTTCTTTCCATCACCTTTCCTTTTAAAAAAGACTTAGTTGCTACTTTTTTTCTCCTGTTTTTTTTTCTTTTTTTAATGGTATTCCATCAACAGAAAGAGTATTTTTATGCTGAGTTGGAGGCTGTTATAAATACTCTGCTGTCCTTATGACCATCACAGCCTAAGAACTGGCAAGATGTTTGCATTTTCCACGAGACTTGCCTGCAAACAGGGCAGTACACCACTCGTACTAAAACCCCTGAGTGCGTCAATGAGCTGAGTAGTTTGTCATTCCCATGAGTCACTGACAACCCCGGTTATTATCAGGGCCTCTTTGTTTGGTAGCTATGAAGCCAGGAGTGGATGGAGAAGATATATTTGCCTACTCAAGGCTAAGAAGGAGGGCTTACTCCTCCAAGACTGAGATTTACCAGATTCCTTTGTTAGGACTTTGCTTTCAGGATCCTGCACAGAGTCTGCGACAGCAGATAGAAAGAGAAAGCAGAAGACAGAGAGCTCCCATGGCCATTAGTAGCTACTGCCCACTGCATTCACTTGGCCAGTACTCAGCAAGTCATATTTCTGCCCTTTCTAGTTCAGAAAAATGTAAAGTGGGGCAAGGCAGGCGTATCACAAGGAGAGATATTCGCCTCTGTGGGGTGGATATCATCTCCTTGTAGGCACTTGAAGCTGTTTGGAGCTGGTTCCTCCACTGTGCTGCTCGTGGGGAGCAGCCAGTGTCTTCCAAACAGCTGGAAGGGAGAACCTGACACACCCAGAGCAGGGGAAACAATTATTTGTGTCATGGGGCAAGGCAGCACCTTTTGATTCCCCATGGGGACTCCAGAAGGAACCTCTAGGACAAGAGACTGACAGATCCACAGAGTCCGAAGATGGGTCCTGGGCCCAAGGGGGCTGCACCCATTGTAAGCACTCCACTCCTCTTGGCAGGGAGAGCAAAGCATTGACCCACAGTGTGGCAGCCACCACCCGGTGCTGACGTGGCAGAGCCCAGGAACACAGGCGGATAGGGATAACACCAGGGAAGAGGTGTTGGTGTTAGCCACTTTTCTTGTGTAACTTTTTCAAGGGTATTATCAATGAGAATTTTCTGTACTAATCTAAAAATTTAATTAGGCAAAAATAAATTTCCAGATCCATAACTTCAATTTGTTCCCTTTGCCCATAATAAGATTTTGACTGTAAAAGCCCATGAACTGGGAGAGATCCAAAGTATGAAAAATTCAATGGTAAGCTAATTATGCAAAATTCCTGATCACCTCAGGCTGTTCAAATAGGAAAGTGTCTATTTTCTACTTTTGAAATATTAGCTCATAAATATATGCCTCTTTATGCTTGACTCTGCTCTCTGCTCCATATCACTGCACAAGCTTTCAACACAAGCTCTTATCTATGTGACATGTTCATTTGAACCCTTGACCAAACTAGTGGTAATTTGGTTCAGGCTCCAAAGGAGATAAAGACCTGAGCCATAGCCAGGCCAAGAACTCCTCTAGTTCTAATGTGTTCTCTGAAAACCCACAAAGGAGCAGAGTGGCACACTGAATATTGATTCACATGAGCTTGGAAGGCTGATAATGTGAGTAACTCATGAATAGTGGTTGAATATCCTAAGACTCAGTTTTCAAGGCACAAAGAAAGCCGTGGGTACGTGGAGTCTCATCCCTACCTTTTCCATTTGCCTACAAGACAACCACTTTCTTCTACAAACACAACTGCCTTAGTGAGCAGTCTTTGAGCCCTTGTGCAGACTACATTCATGACGGTGATCTCCACCTGAGCTAGGACGCCTGTCAAGGTCACTCCTCAAGGAAGAGAGACCTTTTACTAACAGCAGATCTTTAGTAAGCAACCAATATCATGCATAACCTTGTAATGGGGTAATTTTGATTTGTGCCTTGGCAATGAATTTGTGTCTTGTAACTTTGATTTGTCTTGATAGTTTTGAAACATTGTTCAAATGATTGTTGCTGTACAATAACAGAGTGAACCATGACATAAAACTTTTTTGTGGGTCTTTTACATTGTATTAAAACACTTTTGCTGATACCTCATTAAGTGATGAAAATCACTCATTCACAATAGCCTATTGATAAGACCAAAGCACCACAATAGCTGTGTGTAATGTCGTCTCATGATCCTGGATGGCCTTTCTTGCCTTGTTCTATCTATGATTATTTGTGTTGTTGAATTTTCTCTTCCAACACTTACACTTGCTATGGCAAAGACTTCATTTTTTGGACATACACACAAAATTATCACTTCCATATTTGCTAGAAAGAAAATGTTTCCTTTTTAACTGTTATTTAAAGAATGCCATCATTAGCTCTTTTTGCTTGGAAACGATAGTTTTTGATGTTCTTTGTCATCAGTGATAACTGGCTGAAGGACTGAGAAAGGAGTCTGTTGGTAATGTAACTCGTGCTTGTAACCTTCCTGGAATAGAACAGGGCTCTCAATGGAGGAGACAAGAAATAGATTACCCCCCCATCCCCCCAGAACACCTCCTACAGACAGTCCTCAATTGCATACTGACTTACTGATCTTTACCATTACAGGTCATTAAAACCACCTTTTCACCTGATCTCACACCTCTTCACCAGTGTTTTCCAAAGCTGTCACTGTACCCTGTGCTGTGAAAACAGTTAGTTGCAGAATTGTAACTTGTAAAGGGCCAGTGGAAAAGAGAGAACTATCTAGAGACAATTGTTCCAGTGCACTGAGAAGCAGCTCAATTTTATACACTCTTAGGTGAGAAGGCAAGGTGGTTTGACATGTGATAAGTTCTCTGGTTGAGAAAATGTGAAGGTGCAATTTAGAGAAAAAGAAGATAATAGAAACCAAGGTTTTTTGAGACAGGTCATAGAGACCAGGAGTTATATTTCAAGCAGAAATTGAAGGAAACCTCTTTGAGTCAAATCTGATCTTCTTTAAGGCAGATTTTGCTTTGTCAACATCATTGCCATTTGGGTTGAGTCTAATAAGTCTGGGAGAGCTGTATGGGAAAAGAAGAGATTTAAGGAGGCACAAAAAAGGAAACACATCAGAACCAGCTGCAGCAAGAGAGGAAACTCAAATAACCAAGAAGCAATATGCAAAAAAAAAAAAAAANTTTAATATTTGATAATTTTCTGCCATAATGATCTGGGTTCTACTTGCTGTTTCAGAGCAGGTGATGTGCCCTCAACACACATAGGAAAAGCACACATAGAGGAATATTCTGTTCCTGAACAGAATTCCTGTCTCATTCAAAGGATTACATCTGCACTCTAATTTAGGATGTGATTCAATACCTCACAGCTTGAATAGATTACCTGAGCTGCCCAAGAGTGTCCACTCATTTCAATTGCATTTCTGTACGTTTGCCAAAAATCAATAGCTGAGGCCTTGGACATTTCTCCTGTCTATACTTACAATTAGATGATGTAACTCCCCTATTTTAGAGCACAGTTCCTTGCATAGAGGCTACTCCTTTCTTCATCCCCACATCTCTTCTAGGATTAACTTGAGATCAAAGTACTTATTGTCAGGAAACAGAGTATGTTGCTCCTGCTGACTACATCTGTGCTGCTAAATAACACAGAGTAATGAGTCAATCTTAGGGTCAAGTCCAGGCCAAATTGCATGAATGGGATTGCACCCATATATGTAAAAGCTGTCTGTTTCTTCAGCAAAATTTTCTTGGACAAAAGCAAACTACTTTGGTCAGAGCAAAGGAATGAACAAACAGTGAAGCATCTCAACTGACCTGGAGATGATCACAGCTTTGCCCTGTATATCAGCAGTTCCAAGGCCTCTGCCTCACAACTTGCTTCTTGTTATGAACTAAGCATCTACTGCCAGTGTTACATTTTTGACCAGGCTGAAATAATCATACAGAGAAATCTGGAGGCCTGGCAGAGAGAGATCTGAGTCCAGGAAGTATCCAGCAATGAAAACACATTCTCTAAATTGAGATGGCTTTTTTTTGGTGGGGAAAGTGTAAGTACGTTCAAAAAGGGGAAAGGCAGCATCAGAAAGAACTAAAAAACTGGGCCAGCAAGGGTCAGGTTTGCCAAGAGAAGCCCAAGAGCATCAATTGAATGCAAGATAATGTCAATGAATGTTTTCCTGGGGGCTTACTCCGTGGAATAATTTTGCATAATAACAGAGTAGCTTCATACCTGTTCAGCCATTCATAACTGGCAAGCTAATCCTGTAATCTGGTAATTAACCCTCTGCTGTGGAACCATGGCACTGTGGCACAAAATTCTGTATCCACCTAATTCCGAGTATCTCCCCTTTGATGTGAAATCACAATGAAGAGCACCAAGCATATGGTTGACAACTAACTCTTCACCAAACTTTCTGCTGTTCACTGATACCTGGTTAAGAATCTATCAACTAATCATAAAAGGTTTTAGGTTGCACACTATAAGTGCTGTCACTGCAAACAAAGCTGATGTGATGGTGTAAAACATGAATCTTCATGTCTACTTGACCAATAAGACATGATCTATGATGTTGTGATGTATCAGGGCACAAGGTAATTGTGAATTCCATCTAGCAACAAGTACATCTCCCTGTCTCACATTTGTGCTAGCAGATCACATCAAATATATCCTTGATTTAAGCAGCATGACTTATACAGATATTGGCAACTTCTCTTCCTAGGGCTCATGTCCACCCTCTATAATAACATAGTGCTCCTGTGCTGTAACTCTGCACTGTAATGATGTAAGAGAAAAAAAACATCATAGTCTCCTATTCTGTTCTCCTCTTACCCCCTACCCTGAAAGATTGGGAAGCATCTGATGAGATTTACAAACATCCTGAGAAATCACCATTCAACAACTTTAGAGCATTTAGATTCAAACTTTTAATTGTGAATATATGTGTGAGACATGCATAATTTATAAGAAATAAGAAGTCTTTAGGCCAAGTGTTGAGTAAGAGTCTCTGACCAGGTATTGGACTAGAACTTCAATTGTTGTGCCCACCTCCACAGCGGGCACATGCAACACTCATTTTCTTATCTTCTCTTCCCCATCATTCATGCCTTGTATCCTCAAAATATTATTATTTTGTGTGTATCAAATTATTTCCTCCCCCATTTCTAATTATTTGAAATAATATGTGGAAAGTGCTACAACCCAGAAAAGTAGTGATTTTGTAAAATGGTACTGAGTTGTTGCAATGCATGCCCTTGAGTCTGACATGAGGACAAAGCACTTGACTTTGCCAAACTCACAAGATATTTTAAGATTTGAGAAAGAAGAACAGCAAAGGCTTTTTGGGAGATTGGCTTGAACTGTGTTACAACCATGTTTGCTTTTCGGATGTTTTTTTTTAGTTGTTTTGGTTTTTTGGGGTTTTTTTTTTGGAGGAAGCTAACTAATCCATTCCAGTTATCATCTTTGGAATGAATGAACATTTGTGAGATTTGTGTAATTACAGGGTTAGAACCCTTCAGTGAACTGGGAAACTGAGTTATCTGAACCTATATTCATAGAAAACCAATGTGCTGCAGTTCTACAAGCATCTAATTGCTGTTACTTCAGGTCTCAAGAGCGTTTGCCCAGAAAGGAATGTCACTTTCTTATATGATAGTGAAAAGTTTCATAATATATTCACATCTAGAAAAAAAAATTGAATCAAATTATTGATTGGAGGAATGGTGAATTTTCTTCTAGTGCAAACATTCATTGGAAAGGAAAGTTTTTATGTGATCTTCCTTCAACACAAGCAAAGTTCTTTAACAATTTTAATACATACAAATTTATTAGTGAAATTTCACTCCATGGAATATTTTTTCATGGAAAAATAGGGATGAAATTTATCCAGCAATTATCAAATAATGCTTGCAGAAAACAAATCGTTTATTTCTCTTCCTTTGTTACTTATTTTATCTCTATATAGATTTAAGGACAATCCTATATTTTAAAATATATATTGATTTGTTCCATTCAGGACACTACTTATTCTTTTAGTGCTTTTCACTCCTTCTTGCATCAAATTCAGTTTTAATATATACATGCTTCTGAGGGAAAAAAATTGTCTCTGCTGTCTTCATATGATGTCACAGATTTCAAGGAAGCTTAGTGACTTGTTTAAGAGTGAAAAAGTCTAGCTCTGGAAAATGAAAGATCCTCAGTGTTCAGGCAAGAAGAGAACAGAAATAGAATGTTAGTATTTTTCTGCTTTTGAATCATAAGATAGAGTAGAAGAATTAGTCCAAAGACATAACAGAGCTTTCTTAAGAAAGACATAGAATAATCTTTTGTTTTCTACTGGATTTCTATATTGCTTACAAGAATTTTTCTGGGTTTCAACTTACAACCTGGATTTCACATTCTCTTTGAATCACTAATAAGAGTCAAGATTTGGAATCTTTTTACAGGCAGTCAGTAGTCAGAGCTCCATATACTATCAAGTGACATTTGAAAATAGAATTCTGATATTTCTATAAAGAGTGTTTATTTTTTTTTCTTACTTCTGTGGGTTTTTTATTTGTTACTATGTCTTAATCCTGCCTTACGTATTGTTAGAAGAGAGATACTCATACATAAATATAAGCTTGTCATCTTAGAATAGCACCCACAAAGTTCTCAGCTATTGACAACAGCACATGCTAAATATATAATTTGGTTGAGGCATATTGGGAAGGAGAAAAGGAAGAATAAAACCAGTTGCATTTTGTACCATTTTGTTCTATATCTTGCATTTTCTCTATTGAAGGCCTCCATTATTGGTGCAGAAAAATAGGAAGCTTTTTCCTATTCCAGATTGAGAAATATCTATGATCTCATTTAGGTATTTCAGTCAGTTTTATGATGATAGTTGAAATTAATTCAATCCTAGTCCCAGTTATGTAGAATTTGTGAAATTAAAATGTAAGAAACACAGCATTAAAAAGAATGTTAATTGCAAAGACTAGAAATAGAGATGACTGAGTTCTTACAAGATGTGTTTTTGTACACTGTGCCCAAAAGCCTGTATATAAATCTACATTCCAGTAACTAAATATGGTTTGGCTTTCAGAATGCTGAATCACTCAAGAAAGCTGTTGGCATAATTGAAAGCCAGGGAAACTTGCACTCTCCGAAAATAAAGCCACATTTTCTTATATACATAATTTCACCATATTTATTGAAATATTTCAATCAGAAATGGTCTAACACTTCCTCATAAATTTGCCTGCTGAACTATTCTGTTTTGTAATCCATTCTCTCCAGTATCATGTTACCTCCTATACACTGGACAAGCAGTATCTCAAGAGAAAACTTAAGATGAAGGGGAACAAAAACAAAGATCCAAATCTAGTAATTACTTCCTGGTTGCATAACAAAAAAATAGAGCAGTTGTTCCTGAAATCTTAAAACTCTAGGGAATTTGGTCGACAATTCTACATGGCTGGCTGAGATCCAGATCATTCATATTTCACAGAAATTTGAGCAGGAATATTTTTATAAATGTTTACTGCATTACCTCTCAGCTGGACAATCTCCATGTTAAATGAAAAGATTATAGTATATGTTAGCTGAACCCTGAGGCTTCTAGAATTCTGTTTTGCAAATTATAACTAAGAAAATATTAACCTTATTAGCAAGAAGAAAATAGCAACAGTAATGGCTTAATGGACAGAACAGCTATTTTGCTGTTGCTGATACTCCATTTACTATTTAGAGATCACCAGGTCTAAAAAATACAATTTTTAACTACTAAATGCTTAGTGTTATAACAAATAATGTTGAAAGGTAAAGAAAGAATTTTTATTTTTTTTTTAAACTGGATGTAAATCCAAACCCACTTTACATGAATCCAGTGTTTCCCCTATGCAGAATTTTCTCATCCTAGGTTTTGGAATAATCTTTGTTTCAAATTCCAATTATATGCACTCTTATTCACACAAAGTTTAGATTTGTACAGATGATAACAATCTACTTTCTTCTCTAAGTAGTCTCTTCCAAACTGTATTGCATTTACATGTCATAGATTCAGTAGCAGTAGAGACTTCATGGGTGCCTACTGTGAGAAGATGACAGAAGCTTCCCCTAAGTCCAATAGAGCCAATGCTAGCCAGGTCCAAGACAGACTTACCACTGATCAAAGCTGAGCCTCTGTGGCATCATATTTAAGAATGGGGAAAAATCTGCTGCTCAATAACAGCTGGAGACAGAAGTGAGAAGGTGGGAGAGCAGCTGCTGTGCAGGCACCAGGGTCAGTGAAAACAGAAGAGGTGCCTCAGCTTCCTCAGCAGAGGTTCACCTGCAGCCCATGGTGAAGACCATGTGAGGCAGCTGTCCCTTTGCACCCATGGGGGTCCACATTGGAGCAGAGATCCATCTGCAGCACACGGAAGGTCCCACACATGAGCAAGTGGATGTACCCCAAAGGAGAGTAAGACTCTGTGGAGACCCCATGCTGGAGCAGGCTCCTGGTAGGACCTGCCAACCCATCGAAAGATGAGCAGTGCTGAAGCAGGTTTGCTGGTAGGATTTGTGATCCCGTGGACAGCAGCCACGGTGAAGCAGTCTGTTTCTGAAGAACTGCATCCTGTTTCACCCGTGAAAGGGACCCATGCTGCAGCTGTTCATGAAGGACTGCAGCCTTTGGGAAGGATTCGTGCTGGAGAAGTTCATGGAACAGAGGAGTGTGTCCGTGGAAGGGACCACACACTGGAACAGGAGAAGAATGTGAGGAGGAAGGAGCAGCAGAAGCAATGTGTGATGAATGGACCACAACTCCCATTCCCAGACCCTCTGCACTGGTTGGGAGACAGAGGTAGAGAAGCTGACAGTGAAGTTGAGTCTGGGAAAAAGGGAGGGGTAAGTAGAAGGTGTTTTCAGATTTTGGTTTATTTTTCATTATCCTATTTTGATTTGATTGGTAGTAAATGAATGTAATTTCCCTGAGTCGATTCTGTTTTGCCTGTGATGACAATCTGTCCCTGTTCTTTTCTTGAGCCAAGACCCTTTTGTTGCATTTTCTCTCCCCTGTCCAGCCGAGAAGGGGAGTGATAGAGTGGCTTTGGTGGTCACCTGGTGCCCAGCCAGAGTCAACCCACCATAGTCACAAAAAATATAGTTAGCATTGATGCCTGATGGGTTTTTTGTCCTTTTTCCATTATGCTTTTATATCCTTTTATATCCTTTTATACCCTTCCCCATTCCTGTACTTTTACTCTCTGTATCTTAACCCTGCATGTTTACAATCCTTGTACCTTTGCCTCGCTCAGAATTCTTTAAAGATGAAACAATCCCCACAGTCTCAAGAGCATGAGGCACCAACCTTGAAAAGAGCCCCATCACTGAGACATGTTTTTGTAAACTAAGTTGTAACCGTTTTGGGGGGAGGTAATTTTAACAAGGGGGCAATTACTTCATTTGTTAGACTTCTCATTAAAGAATTTTAGATAAGTATGCTAATCTAAAAAGTCCATAAAATTGTATACAGGGAGACCGCTCTCTCTTTTGGTCGTCAGTGTGCATCTAGGATCCTATTTTTATTAAAAAGTAATACCCTTTTCCTATACTGCATGTCTGCGGCTCAGTTTTTCTTACGAGCATTTTAGGCATCAGCATAAGTTACGATTATCAACTTATGACTGAACTCAAAATACACAAAAAGTGACAAGAGTAGCTGTCATTGTGAGATTTATTACTTTCAAATAAAACAGAAGAAAATAAAGAAAGGACTATAACCACAGAAAAGAGATGAGTGCTAAAGACAAATCTATTACCTTCTTCAAAGAAAAACCAATAAAGAAAAAAGAACATAAAGAAGTGGGATCAAAACAAAGAACTTGGAAAAGCTGAATTTCCCTCTGTATCCTATGTCCCTAGATCCTGAGCAATAGCATCCCATAAGTAACACCCCATACACTTAATGTATGGGCCAAACTAAGGATCTTTTGCTCTGGGAGGGAGAAACACCAACCAGATATTCTCAAGAGGTAAAAATGACACATAAGTTTGCTGACTAACTATGGGAAATCAAGGAACTTTTGCAAAAGATTTAGTACAACATAAAACACTTATCACAGAGTCGACTTAGCCCATTCAGTCTAGCAACCTTTAAACCCATTCAGTGTTACGCTCCATGAAAAGAGAGTTAGAAGAAGAGAGAAAACCAGGAAGCCAGGAAAGAAACAGAAAAACAGAAATATAGCTACGAACTCCTGGGTTCCAGTGATGAAACAGACAGAAAACTGCAATATAAAGGTAGAGGTAAAAATCAACATGCTTGCCACATGGTGACCTTGCTTAAATCCCTAGCCCATTGTGGGCTTTCTTGCCAGGTGGGACTTCTGGTCATTCAGCCACTCAGGAGCTAGGTTAGGCAGCACTGAGGGGCTGCCAACGGTGTGCCAGGATGGACAGACACTGTGGGGCTGGGGGGGCATGGGGGACAGGGCAACACCTCACCAGAGTAAGGCTTGACCCACACCCTACCACTCATATTCCAACCATCCCAAGATGTCTTGAGACAGATTACTATTTCCAGTCTCTGATGCTCAGTGGCTTCTTTTTTTAGGAGGGCCTATGTATCTGACTTAATTTTGCGTAGTTGTACATTTCCCCATAGAAGTGTGTTCACTGGAGGATGCAAATACCCATTGCATGTACTGGCAAGCAGAATAACAATACTGAATAATATTTTAGTCTTTCCCACAATATAAAATGATCAAGTATTCAACTCTTGTTCCTTCTGTTGTTACCTTTTTATTTCTGTGCCATAAACAAAAATCACCATCTGAATCCCTTTATTTATGGGCAAGATATAAAAAAACATTTTGTGATTTTAAAGACAATTTGTATATTTTCTTTCAATATTTATTTTTTGTCACACTCTGGAGCAGTCTGTTTGACGGCTCTATGTTACTCATTTTTTAAAGGAGAAAAATATTTGTAATGGTGGTGGCTTTTTTTTTTCCAAGAGACTTTTCCACCAAAACAGTTAAGTTGAGTCATTTCTACTTCCCTTTTACATAGCATTATCATCATTCTTTGTACAAGTATCCAATGGGACCATTTAATGCTAATTCTGCATCAAACCAATTTAATGCCAGTTATTGAAACAACTGAATGATTTCAATCATTGTGACAATTAGAAACATTTTTGCTTGTTTGTTTGTTTGTTTGTGATTTGTTGAAAACTCAAGTTCACATCTCCATTCTCAGTGGGTTGAATCTCTTTGTAAGAACTACATATTCAGGAGGCCAAGTTTTGGCTTACTCTATGAAGACATATTTTGATGTATTACAGGAAAGGCATTTGGCACCTTGTGCAGGATATCTTATCCTAAGAGAAGGTGTGGGAACTAAAAATACCATGAGGCAGTATAATAACTTGAGGAGATACAATATATCAGTCAAGCTTACTAATTTGGAAAATAATTTGAGATAGTTTCTGAAGAAAAAAAAATTGAAAACATAAATTCGTTATGTAATTAGACAGGCATACATAAAAGAAGTCTCGTGATATATACAGACTTAAGACACTGAGATAATTAAATTATGGTCATAAATTTGATGGTGGAAAGAAAATGAATATTTTTGATGCACACACTAGAGCAAGTTATTTTGAAAATTCATGGTGATATATTCTGTCTTAATTACTCATTGACATATTTATATATTTTCCCCATCATGAATGTGAGTATGTCTGTAAATCTACTGTATTCAAAATAAGGGAAGGGCTTTTACACATCTAATAGTTAATAAAGGATTTTGGATGTTGGTTCTTGACCTATCATGGTCATATTCAGTCCCTCACAAATATTTCTCTGGATAAACTAAATTATAATCTTCCTTTGACCAAACAAGAAACGTCATTTTAATCTTGTTTTCTTATTTCCAAAAGAGAAAAAAATTTACCCATATCTGTTCTATTACAGTTTTGAGGGTCAAGACAGAAAGTTAATAACTTTCTCTTGCCCATTTGCTCTGACAGCTGGCGGTCAATTAGTATTCCCTCATCCCATAATTGGAATCGCTGATTACAAACCACTGTTGCTAAGACTCAAATATTGTGGCTCATTTGCAACTTCACTGCCAGGTGAGATTAAGGGAAATGTCCCCCTGGTTAAACCACCAGGAGCTGTGCCAAACTATAATCAGTCTTTTGCATACATCAGAGACCTACAAACACAGCAGAATGATTGTATAAGCAGCAGCTGCAAGTTAAAGCTGAATCAAATTCTTCAAACATATGCAGTTTGCCAGATATCCAACCACTCTTGCAAATGCCAGTATTTCATTACTTGGCAAGTTTTCTAAGACATAGAGCTAACACAAAGTGGAGGAATACCAATTTGTCCATTTATGTGCAATGTAAAAGATTTTTTTAACCGCATGCAGAGAATATATGCAATGTGAAAGATTTCTTTAACCACATACAGATAAAAATTCTGATTCTTCTACTGATGAGATTATAATTGTTCTCTCTGCATTCAGTCTTCAGAATACCTAATGCTGAACTCTGGTAAACATTGAATTTGTACAAAATCCGATTTCTGAAATGGTTTTTCCATGAAGAGCTCTTTAGCATAATGTTATCGTGTTGTCTTTTTACCAAAAGAAGTTTAGCTCACACTGAACATTAGCTGTGAAGTAAAATTCTTGGGGCATAAGGGAAAAACTGGAGGTAGGGAGCTTATTCAAAACTCTCTAAAAAGTGAGGTCTAAGATGAGGAATATGGTCACTTAGAACACTTAGAATATTTTGATATTTCTATCATCTTTTTTTTTCCCTCTCAATAAATCTCATATGAAATACCTTGCTCCTGTGTGAGGAGCCCTGTTTGACAATCCATCTTTCCAGATACTGCCTTTTCAATTTTTTTTTTNGGGGATTACTGAGCTAGAAATATTATTGTATTCTAGGACCTAACCAGGGAACCAGAAGACTGTAGTTATAAATATATATTAATGATCTGATGAAGATTCCTTTTCTCTAACATTTTTTCCTTGTCTCACTTCGTTTACACTACAACCACTTTAGGACTAAGATTCTGTCATATTTTTGCCACCATATCTCAGCACATTGAAGATCAATGAACTGGAGCTACCATCTGTGACACAGTTCAGACAATAATTGGAACAAGTAGTTTAGCATTCAGCTCATTCTTTCAGAGGACAGTGCCTAAAAAAGTGCTTAAATGTTTTTATGCTTTCAGTGTTTTCTTCAATTTCCAGAGGAGCCTGTTGAAATCCTCATCTTTATTAGCTGTTAGTTTGAAGTGAGCTTGCTTCTTGAAAGTAATCGATATGTTTAATGTTCTGTTATGTGCAATAGGAATAAGCTTAGTGTTCACTTCTGAGCAGTCCCTGCTGCATTCTGAAACGTGCCAATAAGAGGCCAAAAATCTTAACAGTTGGGTTACAATACATACTCCTGTCCTCATGCTTTATATCCTTGCCAATCTCTTAGTCTCTTACATTTACTTTAAGGCTCACATGTTGAAATGGGCATTTCTTAAGGTCCAGTGTGTATGTGATTTCAAGTGACACAAATTGGCTTTAACTGGATTATGTTTTAACTGGTTTTGTGTTTTCTCATGGGCCCTGGCTGCTTCTGCATCAAATACTGCAGTTTTCTTGATCAAACTATAAGGGCATCAGTGGAGGAAGCAGGTGTCTGTCAGAGTTTCTTACTTCTCTTCTCCAACTTGTATTTTGAATTTTAATTCAGAGTAACATTGCATCTACTGAGGAGATTAGCTTGCTTCATTAGAAAGAAGGATGTGAATAGTCATGGACGGGGCTGTGATGAGATTAAATTCTCAACTGCCCCAGAGCGTATATAAAGAGGTGCTTGGAAATCAGCATCTGGAACAATGAGTGGAGAAATAAAATGCAATATGTGTAAAGATTTGAGTGTTGGTAACAGTGATGGGAAGAACAGACCCACTAGAAGGAGAATGTCTGAGACAGATAGAAAAATATAGGTGAGATGAGTACATGGGCTACTTTAAAATCTGTTTAGTAAAATGACTATACTGTTTCTCAGCAACAGAGGTGGGTCTTGTCTGTACTGAAGAAAACTACTGGATATGCAAATTAAAAAAATTTCTACCTATACCCTAAAATTATTACTGTTTCTATTGTGAGGAACATACAATAAGCATATCTTTAATTAAAAAAATCTTATACTATTCTCACTGTGATTGTATCTAACTTACTGCTTTCTCAGTGACTCTTAAAATAATAACAAAAAAAATTGTATTTTTCTGGGCAGTACATAATAGAAAAGTTTTCAGTTTGAGTAGATTTAGAGACGTCATTTTCAAAGAGGGCAAATTAATCTAAAGTATTGGATACCAAAATCTTCTCTGTGTGCTTTGAAAATGTAAGTCCACATATTTTTACTACTTTTAATATATTAATTTGTGTTTATATACATATATATATTGTAATATCTTCTTTAGAAATAACTATAAAAGGGCAAAACCAGATTACTCTGTTTTATCCAGTCCCTGAGGTGTGTCCTTGTAGACAAAAGGATGGCCCATCTGCAGAAAAACACAGCTCATAATACAGAAATCCAAAACAGCATAAGCAAATCACACCCCAAGAACATTTATCTGTACATACTTCCTATCAAAAGGACTTTGTGAAGTGATTCAGACATAGATATGAGCACTGTATACATGTGGTATCAATTTAAATGAATCATCTCCAACTGCTTTAGCTTTTGTATATTCTTTGACACCACCACAGTATGCTGGATGACTGTCAGTGGCTGGAAACATGTTACTGTTCTTCTTTTTCTACTCTCCTTGACTACTTTTTTTTTTTCTGGCAGGGTTACAGGCCTAATAGGACTTGCATTTTTTATTATATTGTTAGTAATACAGGATGAGCTGTTTTTCTTGGTATTTTGTTGTTTGGGTTTGTTGGGTTTTTTAATAGTTGTGTTTCAATTGCATCACATTTTTATTAAAGTCAAAAACTGTTTAAAATATTTGCAAGTTTAATAAAATTAGAACTTGCAATTCAGAGACAAGAATAAACAACAGTTTAAGATACTCATGCCTCTTTAGCAACATGGAAGTTAAAAAAACCTGCTGGTAATTCATTCAGGTTTCTTGTTTCTTGTGCCAATGATTTTATCCTTGACCTGGAAGGACCACACCCTCCAGGGATTTGTGGTAATTACATTTCAGACTAAAATCATCTCCATAGAGCAAAGACTGCCGATTGAATCATATTATGCTGAACTGCATAAAAATTATGCCAAATTATGTGCAGATACATTAAAAGCATCTTGCTTATAAAAAGGTGAGTGGCAGAGTATATTGTAATGTAAAACAAAGTTAGCGATAAAAGTCATGTCAAACTACCCAGTTTCACACAACATTGTACGTAATGATTATCTCCCCCACTGAGGTCTATTTTAAATGGTTTATGGAAGGTAAAACCGGAAGCAAGAATATGTTTATGGCTCTATGTGAGCAATTTGCCACTGGCTTGTACAGCCATAGCTGGAAAGGACTTCATGGATTCTCTTTTCTCACACACCTCCTATAACTGACTTCAAGCTCTAGGTCTGGTGCAACTTGCTTAATGAGATCTCAAAGTCTCTTACTGTTAGTTTTACTTTTACTTTAATGTATGTTGTCTAGTTAGGACAAACATTGGTGAAAACATGGTTGGCATTTAATGGGCCATAGACTACCTGGAGGCTGGTAAAGCGGGGATCTGTCCTGTTTGAGATATTTTATTTATACCTGGGGAGGTGACAAGAATATGTCCTTGTCAAGTTTGCAGGTAACATCAGTTTCATTGCTGTTCAGCAATATTCTAACCAGCAAATAATTCTACCTACAAGTAGAAAAGCCATAGTTTTTCACTTCTCCAATAAAAATACTAAATACTTTCATAAGTAATTGATGAACAATGTCTCTCTGAACATAAGGGATAAAATTGATCATAACTTAATGACGAGTTTTCAAGCAACTTACACTCATCAGTTTGTCTCATAATTTTTGGCTCTCAGTAAGAAAAGGTTCAATAAACACATTAATTCTAATTTATGCTGCTACTTCTACCCTTTAAATTTCAACACAAAATTAGAAAGTCTTTGTGCTGCAAAGCTCTAAATTTAAATACAGTTCAAATTTTGTGTCTTTAATTTCCAAACAATGCTTGCTAAAATAACACATTATAGTTTTTTGTGGTTTGGCCATTAAACCTATTTCCCTAGAGTTCTAGTCTGAACATCATGGCCATTGTTTTTCAAACATAATAATCTCTTAACTTTCTGAAAAAGTCAAAGACTTCATGTGCACAGAAGACATTATGTTTCATGAAACAAGTTATCTATTAATTGAGCAGTAATCCCAGAAAAGGCAAACGTGTATTTTCTGCGTTCATTGGATTCTACAAGCTTGGTCTTCCATTTAACCCAACTGACAAATCAGTGGGTTTAATTGATTCTTTGATTTGCAGGGCAAGAACAGGAGAGTTAAGGGTCTTTGGACGATCCCTTTGCCAAACCTGTAGCCATTTTTCCTAGGTTTGCTGACAGGGGACTTGATCCTAGAGCACTGTGGGCAGGGCTAAAATGCTGTTCTATGCAGCATCTTCCTGAGAGCTCAGCTTCCATTGGGCTGTAGATTGCACTGAACATCAAAGATTTGATGAGTGTTCTAGCTTTAAAAAAATTCTAAAGTACAGATTTAAAAAAAAAAAAAAATCTATAGAATTTACAGGTGTGAAACAAAATGCCCTTTTCTGACCACATGGTGATGGGATTTACTGAATTTCCTTTCCTCCTTTTTTTTCCTCATAGACTTATTATTTAAAAAGTGCACTAGAAGTGTTTTGAGGAAAGACTTTAGATCACACTGTGAGATGGTATAGCCTAAGAATTAGAAATCTCTTTAACACTGAGATAAGTGTTGAGCTTATTGATCCCCCTAAAAACATTAATGTAGGCAGTGATGGCAAGATAATTTAAGCAAGGAGGGAATGCACTAGCAAAGTAGTAGATATAGAAGGAGCTAGGAGGGGATGTTTAGACTCACACTTTTGATTAACCTAATTTAATTAGCAAAATTATCTTTTAGTCCTAGTTGAAGAACCCACGCCTTTCTGAAGAATTAGACACACACTTCTCTAACCAGACGACTGAAAATCATGATGAAGAATATGAGAAAAGACAGAAAAATATTGAGAGGTTCCTTTTGGACGAGGGTCTCACTTACACTGAAGAAAATATTTTGTGAAAGCAAATATCAAAAAAGGTCTAAGGAAGAAACCAGAGGAATGTAGCAAAACAGAAGGAAGAAAGGCTTCAGAAAGGAAGAGGTAATTTTTCTGGGGTTTTGTTTTGTCTCATTTTTAATTCCAGCATGTGTTCAATGCATTATTCTCTTTTAGAAAAAGAGAAAGTAAGTTATCTATTTCAAGTTACCTGTTTCATTTTGTTCCAGACTCAGACGCCGTCTTACATTTTCCCTCAGATTTTTCTCCCTTGGTCGGGACTCACTTGAGAGCTGTGAGAATGGTACTCCAAAGTTCAGTAGTTGCCTGCTGAGCAGAGCAACTCTACTATAGTATTCAGAGTTACTGGGTTTTTTATCCCTCGTACTCAGACACTTCCATCAGTCTCTGATGTTACTAGGTATTCTTTCTGAAATATTCATTTCTCAGACCAGAGTTGTTTGAATGGTTGTACTTGGAAAAAATAAAAGTACAACCCTTTCAGCCTCTTGTGCTCTATATTTTCCTTGATACTGAAAGGATAAATGCAAGCATTTTGTTGCAGTAACTGTTCAATTTTAAGGTACAGGCTTTACTTCACTGTTGTACAAGTGTAATTTCAGATGTAAGAATAATTCCAGTTTTTCCCTCTATTTTGTGTAGGCCTCATAGAGAAAGGATGTGAAACACAAATCTGTTGATTCTCAGCGATTCTGCCAACCTTGTCTGATTTTTACTTTTTCTTGTTATTGAGGGGGGTGGGAGAGGTGGTGACAAAGTAGCTCACATCCTGCTGTAAGGCAGCGCTTCTTTCACAACTTTCTATTGGTATCATCTTTTGAAAGCAAATTGTGAAAAAGAACTCTATACATTAAGAAATATTCATCTCAGTGAATGTTTCAAAATTTATAACCTTAAATACACTGGCTGAATTATTAAAGAAGATGTACACACATCTGTTCCTCCAAAGACACAAAATAAAACCCCATTAGAGTATAAGGTAATTTTTTTAATGCAGCAATTTTCTGGAACTTCAGTGTGAGTTTCAAATGTGGTTTCTACCACGCTTCATTTTTTTGTTATGCTTGGAACTGAAAGGTGTGGTATATACCTCTGAGAGATTTCAGGCCTGATAATCCATAGTCAGTCTACAGAGGAACAGCTCATTCTCCTTACAATTTCCTTAGCAGTTTCCACTACAGAGTTCTCTGCCAGTACTGTTTTGCTGAGACCTCAGTTTATTTTATGTGGAGCACAACTATGTATTTCTGATTTTTTGATCCAACATGCCAAACAGAAGTAGCAAGTCTGGTCTGCCTCTCAGTTTCCCCTGGGCTGGATGACATGGATGTTGCAATATTGGAAAGCGTGTGCCTGAAATGTCGCACTTGGTGAAGTTTCCCCAGAAGGGCCGGAGCTCTGCGCGTCGGCAGCACCCCTCGTTCATGTCACCCCATAACTCTGGGAGCAGATCACACACAGGGGACAACAAGACCTGCAGCATTGCCTATTGGGCTCTAGGAAACTGGTGAAGTCTGAGACAGTGCTAAGGGAAAAGGGTCAACTAAAGAGCCAAGTATATCCTGTTTGTCACATACAGTTAGGGCATAGAGAATGCTGGAAATGTGGCCAGGAGGAAAGCCTGTGGTGTGTAGCAGCAACAGATAGAGAGGTTAGGAAACACACTCCGCCTTTCAGAGCAACCTAAGAGACAGGACTTTTTTGAGAGTTTTTCTACTTTTCTTGATATAAAAAGGTCTGCAGAAATAGTCTTCACTTTTCATTCAATTGAATTAAGAACTTATAAATAAATGTGAAAGAAATCTATTATTAAAAACAAACTAAAAACTTTTTTATTATTTATTTTAAATTTCATTGCAAACTGGCAAAATATCTGTTCAGATCCACTAATAATAGAGGCAGATTCTAACTAGTTATACAGTTATTTATATGGCATTTTGAACTGGATACCATGTAATGAAATTTCACGATTCAAAAAGAAAAATAATATATTATTGACAACAAAACTTCATTTTGTGGACTCAGCCTCTTTCTTTGTTATTTCCGTGCCTGATGTTAAGCTGTAAGGCAAGTACCAACTCCACTAAAAACTGCTTTCCAATTATTTGGTAAATGTACTGTACAAGGAGCTATCAACAACTTCAAAGATTAATTACTAGGCAAAGTGAAACTTGCATTTTTCAAGATAAGACAGAAATGCTGAAGGAATTATATTATTACAGTACACGGCATGGTACTTATGTGCTGATGGCTGAAAAAAAATACAGGCGATGTAGGAAAATAAAACAAAGGAATGGAGTTTATAGTTCGATTAATTGTGCCTTTTTATAGGTACAGAGCATGTATCTAATGCATCATACGTGCTCTAATTTTATTAAGCTAAAAATAATGTGGGGAAAAAAGTCTTTTTTCTTTCTTTGTTGTCTTCCTGTTCTCTTATTTTATATTGATATTATGGTTTGACTTTTGCATTAAAAAATTCTCTGAGCTGGGATTATCACCTCCTGTGTATTTTCAGAGTGCTTTGCACAGAGACATCAGCCTGGTTGAGGCTTGCTAAGTTGTGAATAAAGACACGTTGTTAGACTCACTGGGATGTCTCAGCTGTGTTAAACCACTTTGACAGCACAAAGCAAATGCAAATGTAAATGTAGTTGTGGTAGCTAGCTAAATAAGATTTATTAAAATTCTCATCCTCTAGAGAAATCAAGGTGAATGAAGCATCCAGTAAACTGCACCCCAATTTGTGATGGTAGATCATTTACTGCAGGAAAAAAAAATTGAAAATTTATAAATTGGAAAGAGGAGGGGGAATATAGGTTAAAATCAGATTTAATAATGTTTCTAAAAAATCAGCACAACCCTATATACATAATATTTCACTGGAGCGGATCCTAGGCTTATGGTGGAAGTGTAAATATTGCTTTACATGTTAACCCCAGAAGACTTCCAGAATACATTTCTTCATCATTATTTTGTAATTTTTTTATTTCAGTATTTCCTCTTTGACTGAGTTATACAGTGAAACTGACAGATCTAATAGTTAGCTGAAGTGTAAGCCTAAATCACAGAAATTCCACCCATTTAGTTTTTATCTTAAGCTAAAATGATGCATGCAAATATTTGATGTAAATTCATTATTTAAATGTGTCATGCTATGTGGAAACTGAGGGAACAATAAGGCCAGGTTGCCAGAAATGCACAGAACGGCTGACATCACAGCTCACTGAATATGAAAATTGTTTTCAATTTTGTTTATATGTAACCTAATCCCTGTCCTATTTTACATTACTACTTCCCTACTATAAACCTAGTAATTATATTAAGAAACTTCTCTATAGGGGTTCAGTATTGTAATCTTTTTTGTGTAGAGACTCAAGAAATGTTTTTAATATTGTCCTAGTTGCTCCCATTTTGTCTTCAAAAGACTTTTCTGCTTCAAAATATTATTTCCCTTATTTCTTTCATTTTATCCCTGATGTGTGCTTTGCACTTGACTGAATTTCTTTTGCTATATATACTTCCTTTTTTCCTCAATTCTTTCTTAAGGGTAGTAATCAAAAGCTTCCAGCCTTCATCTGTCCTTAGCAAATTAGAATTTTCATTTGCATATCATATTTCCAGAGAATGCATGACAGTATAGATGCAATGGTTTTAAGGCAGAAGCCTGAGATGGCCACAAGGAAAGAAATAATTAGTGAAGTTTGCTTATCATCTTAAATTAGTGCTACAAAAATCTTTATATGTAATTTTAAAATTATTTTTTAGAAAAACTTTAAAAATATATTTTTCTACGTCTTAGAAACAAAATAATGCAAATTCCCATAGTGATATAGGAAATATGAATGGCAGAAAAAATAACTAACCAACCAACCAAACACAGAGTATATAATGTTTTTAAAACCTTGTAAGTAAACTAAATAATTTTATTTTGTATGGTATTGCAGTATATTTGCTTTGTTACCTCTTGAGCTTCCTCTGCTATCTTTTCAGCTAGCTTACCAGAAGTGTTTATTTCTTCTGGGAAAAGGTTCCTTTTTTCTAGTCCTGCTGTGATGATGTATATCAGACCTCCTGAGGCTGGCACAAATCAAGAATGGCATGTGTCATTTATAGCAAAAAAAAAAAAAAAAATCTCTTTATGGATTTAATAACCTACATAATTTTTTAAAGCTTGGGAAAAAAGCCATATTTTGCATATAAACTTCTGTTGCAATTTTATCATTCTTCCCTCTTTGATTTTCACATTTGTTAATCACAATTTTTGTTTGATACTCTCCTAAAAGTTTTGGGAATAGAACTATGACTCTCAGAGGAGAACAATGATAAGAATATAAAGTAAGACATGCTTTCCTGGAGAGACAAGTGTAGACCAACCTGTTCCTGCAGGGATGATCAGAGACATATTTAGGGAGAGCACACAAGCCTGATCCCTGTCTGTGATCCAGTCCCATCATTCCTTCACTGAGTTCATGATTATTGGACTGGGGATTCTAACAAGTCTTTCTTTGCCCATTCTTTTCCCCATACATTTGTTCTTTATTTGTTCATCCACCGATCATTTAACCTGCTGACACTGGCTGCCTCTATTATTTCCTATCACAGCATGTTCCAAAAGTTCATTACCTGCTGAGTAAAGTGATACCTTCATTTATTTGTTTTAAACTGCTTTCACTGATGTTATTCTAGGTTTAATACTATGGTATTTGGTGAATAACAACTCCCGTTCACTTTATGTCACAAGATGATGATTTTGTAGACCTGAGTGTGTCAACTGTTTCATCTCCAAACCAAAGCCCTAGACTTAGTCCCAAAACTCCCAAACAAAATTATCTAATTATAGAACAGCTGTGTGAGGAGGATTGGCCATATACTATGTCATATCACTAACCTTTGATATGCCTTTTGAGAATGTTCAGAAGTACGGAATGGCTGAGGTTGGAGGGGACCTCTGGACATCACCTGGCCTATCCACCCTGTTCTAGTTGTGAATCATGAGAAAAAAAACCTAATAAATCCCAAACAAATTCCAGAATGAAGGTTATGCTTAGTCTCTCAGCCCATGTGGGTTGGTAGTGTCATTGGGTGTATGCAGTACAAGTCTGGAGTTGCCAAAAGATTATTTCTGGGATGACATCAAGGCAACAGCACTGAGTTTTTGTAAAGGTTTGCCTGGCTTCTCCATTCTGTTCACTTAGGGCACAGTCTCATTTCTATCTGCCACTAAATCACCTTTAATAGAAAACCTGACAGTAGGTTCTGCATGCTACCATGGTTTCTTTTGCATGTAAAAGTAAACAGTGTGTTCACCTACGTATGTGGTGTGTATACAGACATACCACTGATGTGTTTGTGAATGTATGTGCTCACAACCAAGTACCCATCTAACAACATTCTTTTTTTTCCTGTTTCAGAGTAAGCACCTGAAATCTGATTTGCTTTGGGATGTCCAGTGGCTTTTGTCTTAACCAAAACTCTCTAGCAATCACATTATTTTCCTTAAAAGATGTCAGAAGTCCATGATTATGTGACAGTGCAGCAGAAACGTCCATCAAGAACAAACTGCAGGTGAGAGCTGCAGGACCATGCAAAATGCTTACTGTGACTCTGTTGTTAATCAGTTTATAAATCTGAATTTTTGAAGAAAGTTTTTAGTTAAAAATATACAAGAGCTAAATGCCTGTTTTACAGCAACTCTGGCGCCTATCACCATTGGTGAACACTGGGTATCACAGGCAGGTTGTAGCAGATATGTCATTTACAGTTGATATGACTCATGGAATTTGTATCACAGCTGAGGACTGTGGGACATTAAACAATAGCATATCATTGGCACAGTGATCTCGAAGGTAGATATCAAAGGTGGACAAAAGTGGGACAAGATCCATCAGGAGTTCAAAGATGTCAACCCACAGACAAGAAAAGGGCTCGCTCTAGTGGTACAAGCCAGCAAAACAGCAAAGATTCTCCACCTGGATGTCAACATCTCACAGACTTAAGGGCTGGGGAGAAAGGGAGGTATGAGACCAAAGAAAAACAGGGTGAATAAATTGGAAAGAAAACCAAGTAAAATGCCAAAATTACATGATTGGTAGTATTTCAGGGGACCTGTTTGACAGCTCTACACTTGATCATCACAAGCTAAATTAGGAAAGCCTGTTCTTCCAACCATACCACACAAACATATGGCTTGCTTTGGCAGTCAGGAGGACCAGAAATGGGGTAATTCTGGGTCCCTTCTCTGGCTACATGAGAACACCTGGGCCGACAGCCCAAACATGCTGGTATCACAATGTCAGCTCCTTTTTGAGATCTGAGAGCAACAGCATCTTCCCAACCACTTCCCAGCACATCAGAACAGCTTATAGGCAAACATATTCCCTGTCCACAGCAGGGTGATGCAGTATGTAGCTCTATTGCTTGAAAAGACAGAACAGCTGAAATGGATACTCCACTACATGGTATCACAGTATGGCTTCTCCTAACAGCTTTTAATCTCTGTTTCTATTTTACTGCTGCCTCATTGTCACTGGTACAGTGACATTCATAATTATTTTAAATAATTTGATCTTGGTAAAACATTTTCAGAATACCTCCTTTTTTTTAAGATTAAGGTGTTGGTTTTGTCACACTAGTTTCACTGACAACTTCAAAACAAACAAAAAACAACCCCCCACAGAGGTTCCCATAGCAACAAAAAATTATTGTAATTTCTTACAAAAATATTAGCCTTGCTTTGACAGTCCCACACAGTTTAAAGCCACCATATTTAAGGAAATATACTTTTTTCAGAACATTTTCTGCTTTATATTCTATAAACAACATAATATCAGTGGTGTTCCCCAGGGCTCAGTATTTGGGACAATCCTTTTTAATTATCATACATCTGAAGGAGGGAGTCAAGTGCACCCTCACACAGTTTGCAGATGACACCAAGTTGGGCAGGAGTGATGATCTGCTGTGGAGGGTAGGAAGGCTCTGCAAAGAGATCTGGACAGGCTGGATTGATGGACCAGGGCCAGTGGTGTGAGGTTCAACAAGACCAAGTTGCTGCACTTTGGTCACAGCAACTCCAGGCAGTGCCACAGGCTGGGGGCAGAGTGGCTGGAAAGNGTTGATAGCTGCTGAACATGAGCCAGCTGTGCCCACTTGGCCAAGAAGGCCAATGGCATCCTGGCCTGGATCAGCAATAGTGTGGCCAGCAGGACCAGGGCAATGATTCTTCCCCTGTGTACTCAGCACTGGTGAGGCCTCACCTCCAGTGCTGTGTCCAGTTCTGGGCCCCTCGCCACCAGAAAGACATTGAGGGGCTGGGCTGTGAACAGAGGGGAGCAACAGAGCTGGTGAAGGATACAGAGTGTAAGTCCTATGAGGAGTGGCTGAGGAAGCTGAGGTTGTTTAGCCTGGAGATAAGGAGGCTCGGGGTGACCTTATCACTCTCTATAACCGCCTGAAAGGAGGCTGTAACAAGGCAGGCATTGGTCTCTTCTCCCAAGTTACATGTGACTGTACTAAGAAAACGACCTCAAGTTGCACCAGGGGAGGTTTAGATTGGCTATTAGGAAAAAATTTCTTCATGGAAAGTGTTATCAAACACTGGAACTGTCTGCCTAGGGAAGTGGTTGAGTCACCATGCCTGAAGGTCTTTAAAAGACAGGTAGATGTGGTGCTTAGGGACATGGTTTAGTGGTGGACGAGGCAGTGTTAGGTTAATTGTGGGACTCAATGATCTGAAAAATTTTTTCCAACCCAAATGATTTGAATAATTATATAGAAAAACAACAGAAGGAATACAGGAGTCTAGGAAACTTAAAGTAGTACTCTCCCTTTCTGCTGTTTTTGTATATTTTTTTTACCTGAAGCTCAGGTAATCTAAGCATAGTTCTGCTGTTAATTTGATTATTTAAAGCCTAGTTGAAGACTGAATAGGAAAATAACAAAAAGCATTAGCAAAAGTCAGAAGGACCTTCAATGGTAAGTGCAGATAAGCAGCAGAAAAAAAATAGTCATCTACTGCTCCATAAACAAAAATTTTAATCTTGAAATCTGCTGTTTTAATGGTATGAATGTTGTAGTGAAAATATGGGATTTTATTTTCAGGAAATACCTGATTGGTGAAAAAGGGGCAAAAGAAAGTAAAAAAAAGAAACATATACATTCATCATAGAGATGCCCTGCTACTGCAACAGTGCCTTACACTGACTATTCAACAGAACTATTTCTCATTATTTTCAGTTTTTTCATGTGAACAAATGAAACAGAGAGAAACAAAATAAATGCCACTGAAAAAATGTTTTTGTTTCTTGAGGTTGTTTGTTTGTTGGGGATTTTTTTTATCATCTTCAGGTTTTTGGATAAGGAAGAAAACAGTTTAAAAGAGATGATTGGTTTTGAGGTTTGTTTTTTTTTTTATACAACCAATGGTTTTATATTTCATGTTTTTTCTTTAACATTGTGTAGAAAATAGGAAAGCTGTTTGGCTGAAAAATTATTAAAGATCAAAGCCTATTTTACAACATGCAGCAAAGCTTTTGAACTCAGATGTCAATTACTTTATTAATGTGTTCAAGTGCCTGCTGTTAAAAGTTCAAAGGCACCGTTGCCCTCACCAATTAAAGTTTAGTGTTCTTGAAAAGAGGTGCAGTGGTAGTTAATCTCTACTACTGGAAGAGACATCTGTTTAATTCATATTTTTACCTCTTGTGCAACGGTATTAGAAGATATTATTTTGTGTAACACTTACTCATAGAATCTCAGAAAGTTGGAAGGGACCTTATATATCATCTCATTGCAACCCCCTTGTCATGGGCAGGGATGTTACCCATTAACTACATGAGGTGCTGAGGGACCCATCCAGCCTTGCCTTGACCACTTCTGGAATGGAGCATCCACAGCTTCTCTGGTTGTTCCAGTGCCTTACAACCCTCCAAGTAAAGAATTTCTTCCTAACATCTAATCTAAATCTTGTTTTTTAGTTTAGCCTTGTCCTGTCATTCTCTACCCATGCAAGAATTCCCTATCCAACCTTCCTGTAGGCCCCCTTTAGGAACTGGAAGGGTGATTTAAATTATTTACATGGTCAAATAATTTTGTTCTCCAAAAGTCATGTTGTGATTTTTGAAGATCATCTTTTCTTTAGGCTGTGTTCTCCAAGTTCTGTCTTCATAGAAAAAAATAAATGAAAGCTACTAAATATATCTTGCAAAATAAGGCATTGCCTTTCCTATCTATTAGTAACAGCACTAAAATACAAGCATAATCTGTGAACAATCAGTCCTTCAAGATAAAAATATTTTTTAACAGAAAAAAACATTTAAGTGGGCAAAGCTTAGAGGAAAATAAACCAGAAAAACATATTCAAAAAAAGATTGAGTCTTAATTGTTACTATAACTTTCCTACTTTATCACATGTCAGTTTAAATACTTAAGATTAAAATTAGAAAGAAAAATAATACAGAAGAAGATGAAAGAATTATGAATAATTATCAGTAGGATCAAATCTGGATTTATGCACCATATGTAATTTTATGGGACTATACATGGTAAAAAAGCTGTAACTATTATGGCATAGGCATAGCTTTCCCTACAAATAATTTTTAAGGAATTGATGTTACACAAATGCAAGCAAAACTTCAGGGTATGGGAAGTGATGGAATGAAAAGGAAAATGTGTTGATGATTACGGGAGGGTCTACTTCTGACCTGCTTGTTTCTGCATGTAGCTGAGCTGGAGAAATGAAGGGAGATGTGGGTGGGTTTCTAAGGTTACAGTTAATCAACACTTTACTGCTTTAGTAGCAATGAGTTATGGTATTAATAATATTATGACTGGCTACGTGCTTTTGCAGCTACAGCCAAGTAATTTGTTTATGTTCAGCATTTTCTGTAAGTTTAAAATTCAGTTTGATCAGTATTGTATGTGTATTTTGGTGGATGTTTTACTTCTTTTCTCAAGCAAAAGAAAAAACCATTAAAATAAAATCTGCAGTATTTTAAATATTTTTGTTGTCATAACTATAAAACTGCAGTAAATATCAATATGAAAGTAAATGCAGACTGAACACAGTAATGGAAACATTTAAAAAAGGAAACATCAGGTGAGACAAACAATTTTATTGCCTAGAAATTTGGGGTTCAGAACCATATGTGATGAAGTTACACTAAATCTTTTCCATTGAGGTTAACATAATTTCATTATAGAATTAATATATTTGTTTTATCTCTTACCAAAAAACCCTCAAGATCCACAAAACTGACCCTTTTATATGATTTCCTAAATATTCATTGATGTATAACTCAAAAATGCAGGCAAGGCTTATTCTTTTATTTTTGTAATTCTGATTAATATTATTCAAATTACAGATGAGGATTTGAGACCAATTATAAGTATATAGACACTGTGAACAATAGTTTCTGTTAAGCTCCAGTTTCTCAGGCCTTTAATTTTATCTTCTTTCTTTCAAAGTATATGAAGATTTCTCATATAAAATTGTTCAGTAGAATGACAATCTTCAGGATCTGCTTTTGTTTATTCATAAAATGACAACAAGGCAAGCAGACAAATATAAATACTTAATGAAGTTTTAAGGCAATTTTCTTTCTTGAAGCTAAAATGTTGTCTATAGCTGTTTCCAAGTCACTAAAGAGCCATAAGTACAAACATTTTTCAAAAGATTTTAAAAGCTCTTCTGCTGAGAAATATGCCGAACTATTGAAAGAGTTTTCCTGGCTACTGAGTAGTTTTAAATATAGGAAATATTCCTGTTGAAGTTTGCTCTGTCTATGCCAATCAGTAACAATAAATGTTCACAAAAAATAAATACCTATTAAAGTATACAGTGTACTGAAAGTTGCATTATTTTTAAACAGCACTGAAAGTCTTGCAATGAAAAATCATATTAACCGCAAAAATGGAGTTCAAATAATAATTTAGAAATGCATTTGAAATTATACATATTCAATAAATTACTTCATAGAGCACTTCTATATAAATATATCAAAACTTAATGGCAAAGAGTATAGTTCAAGTTACAGCCATTAAAACTCCCAGTCAACCCTGAACTTGTGCTCAATCTGCTATTTCAGCTGGATGCCTCTAAGTCTGATGGCATTCAACAAGAATACTCAAAGAGTATTCAAAAATCATTGAGGACTCTCTCAATGACTTTTTGAACAGTATTAGGAATCTGTAGAGGTCCCAGTTGATTGAAGTTTTCCCAATTTTCAAGAAAGGTGAGAAGTATGACTCTGGAAACTACAAGCCTGTCAGTCACATTTCAATGACTGGTAAAATTATGGAGAAGATTATTCTGGGAGGTACTGAAAAACACCTGAAGGACAATACAGTCATCAGTCACAGCCAGAATGGTTTTTCAAGGGGAAAGTTCTACTTGTCATACTTAATTTCCTTTCATGACAAGGGAACCAACCTACCTGGTCAAGGGAAGCTAGCTGATGAAATTTTTTTTAAATTTCAGTAAAGCTTTCAATAATGGCTCTCGCAGTATCCATCTGGAGAAAAGGTCCAGCAAACAGCTGGATAAACACATCATGTGATAGGTGAGCATCTGGCTACATAGTGAATGGGGTGACATCAGACTGGTGACCTGTCATTAGAGGGGTTCTGCAGGGCTCCATCTTAGGCCCTGAGCTCTTCAACATCTTCATAAATGACTTGGACATAGGAATCAAAGGTACACCAAGTAAGTTTGATGATGAAACTAAATTGGAAGAAGCTGCTGACTGCCTTGAAGGCAGAGAGAACCTGCAGAGAGACCTCGACAATTTAGAGGGCTGGGCAATCACCAACCATATGAAGTTTAACAAATAAGTCAGCTCCCAGCCTTTATTGCTGCATACGTTTATTTCAGTCCAGGTGTAGAGTTTTGCATTTGCTTTGATTGAATAGCATGAGGTTTTTGTCAGTCCTTTTCTATAATCTGTTGATGATCCTTTGAATAGTAGCCTTTCTTTCCAGAGGAATACAATTCACATCATCTGGTAATTTGCTGAGAATATAGTCTGTCCCATTATCTAGTCATATAATAAAACAGAATTTACCTCAGCAGATGCCACCAGTAATTAGCCACCAGATAGCCATTGCAATGCTGATCACAAACCTTTGAACATAGTGTCACTTCTACTTTTCCTCTCAACTTATAGTCTACCTATACAGGCTATATCTCACCAATTTTGGTAGAAACACATGAGTATCAATAAACCTGCTAAAGTCAAACTAAATAGCAGCCACTGCTTTCCCACTATGCATAGCCAGTACTTCACTATAGAATGCAATCACATATGATCCATGCATTGATACGCTCTATATTTGCGTAAGTGTATGATATTGCCTTGGAATTAATTGAGGAGCACACACAGGTTAAGAAGATGTAGAACAGCGAGCAAGAGTTTAATAATATCAAATCATGTTTGAATAACTTCAGTTGTTTTCTATGATGAAATTTCTATGTGGATTGTGGAACAGTGGTAGATGTAACAATATTTTGACTTTTGGAAAACTTTTGACATAAACACCTTCTGAGCATAAAGGAGAGAAATCAATATCTTCATGTCTGTTTATTACTGGAAATAAGAGAAGTCCTAGTGTTTGATAGTGAGGCACATGTTGTACAATAGCTTTATCAACAACCATGGTGATGAGAAAAAATGTGATCTTTGACCTAGAAATACCATGATGAATTTAAGCACTGGATTGATGGAAAACTCCTGAAGTTCCTCAAGGAAAAAATCCATTTTCTGCATCCTAAGTAGAAGAACATCAAATAATAATGCATGCCAAACAAGTAGCTGAACGCCAGCTCTGTGGAAAAGGACTCAGGAGCAACAATGAATTAATAAAAACTAACTTCACAAGGCATACCATGATTCGCTGGGAGAATTGTACCTGACCAACAAAGGGAAACATTTTTTCCACTGGGTGCAAGCAAAGCCACAACTGGAACATTGTATCACTCTTGCTTGCCTCTCCCAGTTTCAGAGAGAAAGGGAGAAAACAGAAAAATGGCACATATCCAAGAACGTGTGTCTGAAGGAGCTGGATGTGTTTAGTGTGACAAAGGGAAGGTTAAGAGCCAATTTAAAGCTGCCTGCAAGCACTTTGAGGGACGGCTGCCTAGATAGCATTGTTCATCTCTTCTTGTTAGGAGATACACGAGGCACTGGCCATGAGTCTGATCAGGTTCAAATTGTTAGGAAAAGTTTCTTTCACTAAGATGTTGCCAAGGCACTAGAACTAGTTGCTTAAATTGGTTTTAGGATCTTTATATTTTCGTATTTCCTTTTATGAGGAGCAGCTGATGGAAGTGGAGTTGTTTATCCTGGACAAAAAGAGACTCTTGGAGGACCTTATAATTCTCTACAATTACCTGAAAGGAGGTTGTAGCTAGGTAGAGGTCATTCTATTTTCTCAAGTAACAGACAACAGAATGAGAGGAAATTATCTCAAGTTGTGACAGATATTATGTAAAATTTCTTGATGAAAAGGGTTATAAAGCTGCCCAGGGAAGTAAATGAGTCACTCTCCGTGGAGGTATTTAAAAACATGTAGATGTGCTGCTTACGAAAATGGTTTAGTGGGACTTGGCAGTATCAGGTTTACGGTTGGACTCGATGTTCTTAAATGTCTTTTCCAACTTAAATGATTCTATGATTCTATGGATCTTTTCTTAAATTAGGGAGGGGACATTTTCCTGTGTAGCATCCCAGGTGTAGCTTTGGATCCCATGACTGCTGGATGAAATTTACAAATAATACACAAACGGGAGATCAGGCCATACATTCTTCATCTGTGAAAAATAATGTAATTGCACAGTACTAGTCATACCTCTTTCCTTCATGTTCATTTTTACAAATGTATCCTGAAGTATGTTAATCACAATGAAAAAGCTTTATTGTTAAGACCGGTTTCATCTTGTTGAATTATGAATCTGGTAATCAGAGCACTGTCACATGATATTTGAGTTTGAATTCTCTCAGGCTGATGTGGGAACTGAGGAATTCCTGAAAATATTTTCAGTTGTAAAAAAATTTTAAAAGGGTTCTGTAAAGAGATTCACCTTAATAAATTGCCTATTATTCCAAATGCATTCAAAAGTTCTAGAATTAATATCACAGAAAGCCTGAGCCTTTCAGCATCATTGGACATCTGAAAATACCAGGCCTTTTGGTGATTTACACAAAAGTACTCATAATTTGCTTAGGTATATCTAACACTGAGGTACTTGGCATTGTCAGAAGAGTGGCAAATGTGCAGCTATAAATGTTCCATCCTGAAAAATATTGTGGTGCTCATTTGGCTGAGATGCCCCTCAGATTAGCAGCTGCTGAGGTGTTCCCAGGCTTGCAGCCTGGAATTTGGATGCCGAGATTCAATTTCAGTCCTATATTAGGTAAATAGAACAAACATAGGTTTAGCTACATATCCTCCAGGGAATATAGGCCATTAATGGTTCCACTAAAAATTAAGGGAAAGCAGTGAAAATGAAAGTGATAAATATGTTCACACCATATGTTTTAGCAATCTAATTTTACATGCCTGTGTCAGCAGCCTAAACTCAGTTCAGTTGCTTGAAAACACTTTCTGGAGGAGTCTTTATGTAGGCTGTTTCTTATGATTATATGTGCTCTAACTTCAGTAGTTATACGCAGAATCCTTTTTTTGCTACATACAGCAGATAAATGGCACAGACAGGAATAGATCAAGGTTTTCAGGCTGCCTCTTTCTAGTTCCCTACTCACTGGGCTCTATTGTCACTTGAGGTTTCTTTCATCTACCTCAAAACCATGGTTTTTTCTTTCATTTCTGCAAAAACAAGAGGACTTTTGTTGTACGAAATAGTTCTGCTAACTGTTGGCAGCTATTTGCTGAAAAGGAAAAACATGATATATGTGTTTCTTGCATTTTGTGCCCTCCTTCTCTCCCATCCTGTCCCATTGAAGTCTTTATCAGTGAACATGGCTGGGGATAAGAACAGGAGCGGGGTAGAGCATGCCTCTCCCAGCATTTGGTGACTGGAGCAGGTTCCTCCCCACTCCCCAATCCACTCTCAAAGGGCTGTCCTCCTCCTGGCAGGAGCTGTTACTCACCTGGGGACAATGGCGTGAGAAAACCCTGGGGTGGAAGAACACAACAGCCAATTTTTGGGATCACCAGGCCTAGGGGAGGCTCACCCACCATGGGTACCCTGCTCCTCCAGCAGCCTTGGGAGTCAGAGTGATGCAGGTTACGTGCAAAGCCAAGGAGAGGAGATAGGTACTAAGAAGTTTTCTTTCATAAGAAGTCAGCTTTATTAATAATGAGTTTTTTCTGCCCTAAATAGACAGTTCTCAACTATAAACACAAACCAGCCCTCTTATAAAAAAAAATTTTGAAAAAGGATTTTGCCACATTTGCTCCTGTTGTGGATGGGATTCCAGTATTCACGATTTAAACCATGAACACAGGTCAAAGTAGCTAAATTTATATGCTTGTCTGAGGCTGGGTGTCTAAGGTCTCGTTACAAGCAAAGCAGTTAAGGGAGATAAGTACCTTTCCTAAACAAGGTGCATCCCAGGTGTGTGAGACATCCATCTGCCCTTGGCAGATATAACAGAAGACTACCCATGTCTTTCTGAAATGGCAGTTAAATTCAGGTGAGATGTCACAGGGGTGTTAAATGGCATAAGATGCCAATGGAAAAATCCACCCTGCATAAGGAAACTGTCTCACTGTGATCTATAGACTTGGTGGAATTTGGAGAGCGATCTGCTCAGATTAAATGATACACCTATATGGTTGAATCCCATTCCATATGTATAGCAACACAGATTATGTTAACTATACATGTAGATTTTCTAAGATTTTCCTAGGATTGAAGTAGATTTTTAATGAAAATGTGGGTTTTTTTCTTTTTCATATATACTGCATGACAGCTGGCAATGGAGAAAATATTGTCTAACATTTGCAAGAAAATGTGGTAAACTTTACCAGTAAAAAAAAAGTCATTGATGTTGGAAAAAATGGATGTTAAAAGCCAACATTTAACAGCATATGAGGAAACCTAAACCAGACACATAAAAAAGAGACAGATTTAAGTAACATATAAGAAATTATCTGGGACCTAACAAGTACATATTATAAAGCAGAATAAAATATCCATGTATATGTACCACAGGTCTGTCTGGCCAAAGGCTGTAGGAGCCACAACAGAGCTAATAAATGTCTTGCATCTTTACAGATTCAGATTCTTACACTTTGTTTGTCCTCATCCCAGGCATTTTCCCTAAACAGAATTAGAAACCTACAACATCTTACTGAAAATTACCTGAGGGTTAGGATACTTTATGCACTCTTTCCTTCATGGATTTTTGATGGCCGTTAAGGACGGTTTTGTATTGCAGCATCTTGTAGCCTTAGTAGCTAAATCAACTGATTTCTAGTGAATTGCATATTTCCATGAATCTGTAAGAATAGGAATGAATTCAAGACTTGCACCAGTGAATCTGATTCAACTGAAAGCAGTTGAAGCGTTAAAAAAGATATTTCGTACAGAGGACATAAAAAAGATTGGACCTTGTATTAGGTTGGTTGCATAAATTTTCCACTTTTTGCTATCAAACACAAGCACACACACCTTTTAAAAATTTTTGGGAAGGAAGTCTAAGTCAAAAATTGTTTCCAAAAAAAAAAAAAGTGTTGCCTTCTATGTGATCAAGGACTTGAAAGGATGAAAAGATTTAAAAAATTATTTCCTAATTCCATTTCTTAATTTTGGGTTTATTTTGTTTCAATACTCATTCTTGCTGAGGATTAAAAATAGATAAAATTTCCTTTGATTTATCCTTACAAATTATTAATAATTACTAATTTCAAAATCAAACCCACCATAAATATGCCACAAATGTTGTACACAGAATTGGAGGGCATGTTTTAAAGACACTCAGAAATGTTAGATGTCTAATTAAAAACCAAAAAATATATAGACAATTTTCTAAACTGGTTTGAATACCTTATTTCTTTCAGAATTTCTCTTCTCTAGAACAGGAAGAATTTAATCATTATGAAAGTAGCTGTGTCTGCACCCAACTGCACTGCAAATGTCTTGCATGCTCTCATTGATAATAGTATCAGTGCAATTCTTATGACATCATGCCAGCGATCGGAAATATGGGGATAAAATTAATTCTATATAAAAAGAATAAAAAGAGACTGTGTTTGCACCATTTGAGGGCTTGTTCCTCAGGTTCTTTCATACTAATTATGATTACACTTCTCATTTCAAGAATATTTTTCTATGGAAGTGCTGATTGTTGTTATCTCTGAAGATAAATGGACAAGCAGAAATAGAACTAGTACAAATAGAGATGAAAATATCTTTTATTATTGCCATACATGAAATGATCAGTATATTGATGAAGCTGCATGTTAGCAAAATTTGAAAAATGAAATACTCTACTGAGTGTTGGCACTATATACGTAGCTGTGTTTAGAAATTAGAAATAAACTAACTAAATCCAGTGTAATTGATTTAGCTCTATTAATTCAGCTGTGTTTATTCATTACACCACAGGAACATCTAAAACTGCACTGACCTTCATGGCTGCACAACAATCTTGGACTAGAGGGGAGTTCTTCAAGATTGAGACAAAACAATGAAAGAGAAAATGAAGGCAGGGTGGCTATCCTACCTTCCATTTCCTGTTTGAGTGCAGTATCAGTGAGGCATTGAGGTCAAAATGTGGTTGTCATGCAAAAGAGATGTGTTAAATTCCATATCAGGAAATACTCCCTTGACTACAAGTGTCTACATGCATCAGTATATCCAACCTGTCCTCTGCCTACCTCCTGGGATGTGATGGGTTTCCTGGGGGTCCTGTAAAATATCTGCTAGTCCCATACAAATGCTTTGGACATCATAAGGGTCAGAAGTAGCTGTAGTTGTTTCAGTCAGTTTGTGATGGCAAGAAGGTTTAAGAGAAATTAAATTATTAAGCTTTTGATTCTGTCTGCTTTTGATTAAATTATTAAGCTTAAATGGCTTAAATTATTAAGCTTTTGATTCTTAAGACCACAATGAGATTCATTTACCTGAGCATCAGTGCCTAGAGTTTTCCTGGGCTATCCCACCTGTCTTCCAACAGTGTCTCCAAAATAACCCAAGCTTGCTCTCATTCTGAACCATATCTGCCAGACTGCCCAGATGTTTGGATATCCTAAGACATAGCAGATGGCACTAAATGTCTGCATGTAGGCAAACAAATTGAATCTCTGTTCAGTAAAATCAGTGGCTGGGACCTCAGTGTCAGTTGAGACATCCCCATTACCTTCAAGAGACTGGCAAATCACACACAGGCTTTAGAAGAGATCCACATATTTTTTCAGATTAACATCTAAATATCAGCCAGGAATATCCTAAGGGCTCCTTGAAGGCATTAAATACCTGTGTTTAGGTGACTCAATCAGTCATTGAGTGTAGGGAGCTATTCAGCTAAATGAGATACATATATTTTATCATCTGCAAATTCTGCAGACTTCATTGACTGTGTTGAGTAGAAATTTGGTATAGTTGTCCATACATAGTATTGGCAAGGGTTAGGTAGTGATGGCTGCAGGGATAGATCTGGATAAAGCCAGAGGCTGCCTGAACCCAGCCAATTTCAGCTGGCTGCAGCAGAGCAACACAGCTGAGCCCATTGGCCAAGCTGATGGTGTCTTGAGGAAAATTTATCATCTGTAAAAGCAAAACACTGTACAGGCACTGAGAAGTGAAATTTGGAAAAAAGTGTGAGAAGCAACCCTGTGAACACCAAAGTCAGAGAAAGAGGGAAAGGAGGTTCTCCATACTCTAGTGTGGAGACTTCTCTTCAGCTCATGGAGAGGCCCACACCAGAGCAGGTATCTGCACTGCAGCTTGTGGAGAATCAGATGGACATTTTCTGAAGGAACTTCCACCTTTTGAGAGCCCATGCTAGAGCAGATTGTCCTGACAGGAACTGCAGCCTGTGGAAATAAGTAAATTTTTCACCACAGCCAGTCAAGACTTATATCAGAGTAGATATCTGCACTGTGGCCCATGGAGAACATATGCTGAAACAAATTTATTCTGAAGGAATGTATGACATGTAGCAGACCCATAATGGAATCAGGAAAAAGTGGGAACGAGGATGAAGCTGCAGAGAGGAATTTTTAGGTGTTGACCATAAACACCTATTTGCCACCTGTTGCAGTTTAGTATGATATAATAGCAGAACTTACCAGAGAGCATCTCTGCCCAGCCCGGTTCAGCGCCTCAGTGCACCAAACCCTCTGTCCCAGGGCTGGTCACTGCGCTGTCATCGGCCAGGGAGCCATAAGGCTAGCTCTGGCTTTGTCTACTTTTCACGACCGACGGTGATAAAGGAGGCAAGGAGGGTCTACACACGGTGTCCATGGAAGATTTTATTCACATGGCTGCACGTGATGCATAGACAGCCACATGCCTAGACAATAACATGGCAGGGGGTGAGGAGTTTTCTAGGGAAACAGAGGGGCTGGGAAAAGTACATGGGCAATGGTCTCTAGGCACAGGGGCAGTACATGGGCAGAGTTAGGGTACAGGAACCAATAGGGAAAACCCGAGGGAGTGGCCAGGACCATGTGGGGTGGGGAAGGCAGGACAATGGGCGAAGGGTAAACACATTAAGGAAGGAGTGGGTGGGGAAACTGCATCTTTTATCACAACACCCACTCTCCCAGTCCCACTTGTGGCAAGGATGTAGGGAGTAAAGAACTGAAGTTGAGCCTGGGAAAAAGGAATAGCTTGTGGAGGAAGGTGTTTTAGTTTTTGTCTTTGTTTCTAAACTTTCCAATGTAATTTTATTGGAAATACATGAAATTAATTTTCCCCAATTTGAGTTTGTTTTGCCTGTGGCAATAATTTGTAAGTGGTCTCCCTGTCTTTTTCTCAAACATTGTGTTTTCCTCTTATTTTCTCCTCTTGTCCAGTTGAAAACATGGAATGAAAAAGACCACATGGGCAGATGTACTGGTTTAATCCCAGCTTGGAACTAAGTACCATTCAGCTGCTCACACCCCTACAATCTCCTCCCACTCTTCCACCTCCCTGGGGAAGGGAGAAGAATTGGAGAACCTCGTGAGTCCAGATAAGAACATTATTAGATATTAAAATTATAGTAGTATTTATTAGTAACTATAATAGATAAAACTAATCATCACAATAATTATAAGCACAAAATATTTGTCTGTGTACATATCAATGATTAAAGAATAATACATTATATGTTTATATGTTTCTATATTATATAACATTATTATTCAAATCAATATTATATGTATAGTGTTTATCATAATGAATAATAAAATGAATAAGATATGATGATGAAGAAGAAGAAAAGGAGAGAAAGTAACAAAACCCTGGAGAAAAAAGTGATGCCCAGCCTAATTCTCACCACCTCCTTACCAATGCCCAGCCTGTCCCAGAGCAGTGACCAACCCTCCCCAGCCAACCCCCATCAGTTTACATATCAGGCATAATGATCTGTAGCATGGCATATCCCTTTGGCTAGTTGGGGTCAGGTGTCCTGGCTGAGCTCCCTCGAGCATTTGTGGACCTGAGTCCTGGCAGAGCATGAGACACTGAAAAGTCCTTTACTAAGGGTAAGCACTACTTAGCAACAGCCAAAACATCAGGGTGTTATCAACATCATTCTTGTCCTAAATCCAAAAAAGCACAGCACTGTACCAGCTACTAAGAGCAATTAAGTCAATCCCAGATGAAACCAGGAAAGTCGGTATCTGCTGGCCAGCCAAGATTGACTGACCATTGAAAATCTGAAATTTTTTATTCACCTATCTTGGATATCAGAGTATCTCAGATTCCAAGAGAATGGATATTACACTTTGAAGACGTCAAATAACGTCCTTAGAAGAGAAATACCTCTTTTGCAACACATCATGAAGTGATTAGAATCTCCAAATAAGGCTTGCTGTATAAAATGCTGCTAAAGAATTCTAGTTAGATCAAAAGATAAAATGCAAATGTAGATACCATGATTACATGATCAGAGGAAACTCAATTTAAATTATGCAAGAACACAAAAAGGATAAGTTATTATTCTCATTCTACTTACATAGAAGAGAAAGAAAACTTTGGCAATATTAAAACACTTTTCTTTTCCTGGGATGTAGTGTAGGGGCAACCCTACTGTAATATACTGAAGACCTGGTCTGCCACAAAGATGAAGTGCTCTTTTAGGACATCGTCTCTGGTTCTGCCTTGCAAAGCAGGTTTAAAAAAAACAAAATGTCTGTTGGCTTATAAAGTCTCAGGAGAACTTTGATTAACTTCCCTCTTATAGTTAAATTTTGGCATAACATTGTATAGAACTGGAATACTAATTGGCTGTTTTCTCAGTTTGTCTCCCACCTCTCGCCAGTACCAGCTGTATAAAAATCCCAGATTACACAATTATTGAGTAATTTACTCATAGCGACATTTTCTTTGTAACCCTACAAACTAGAAAGTGATTTATGCATTCCAGTTTGTTTGGGGTTTTTTATATCTAGCAATTTCAGTTGCACATTTGAAAAATAGCTGTGATTTCTCTTGCAAAAGCTTATTTTTTTTTAAGTTACTTGGAGATGTGAATAGATGAAAAGTATAATTTATGTCTCACATTGTGTGAAAAATCTATATGCATTTGTGAAGAGTGGATAGGCATCCTGGAAAATAAATAATCCAGTCAGACTTGGTCTGACTCGAATGTTGAATTGTTCTCCTTCACCAGATTAACATCAGCCTACGGTCAGTTTCCTGTACCAAAATTATCAGATATGTAATTTTCCTATTAGAAAGATAAGTACCAAGCAGTGAAATGGTATACAGCAGTGATTAAGTAATTATTTGGGTACTGTATGTCCATATTTTAGGAAAGATGTAAAAATTTAAGCAGGGTTAAGAGGGCCTAAAAAAGGAGTATTATCTACTTATCAAAATGAAGATTGAAAAAATATATAATGTGCACAATATATAGAATAGATAGAGGACCTATTTACAGTAGATAAAATAGACCTCTGTACAAGGAGGTTTCTGTTTAAGGTGGAAGAATCTTTTTTAATTAGCAGGGAAAGCATCATAAAATCTAATAGCCTCCAGCTGAAATAAGTGGAGCTTTTACTAGAAATAAAACATAAACCTTTAATAGTGGAAGCAATTATTGCATAGGAATTTTCCCACAATTTACAGCCTTTAAAATAATAATGGATATCTTTCTGATGTGCTTTAGTTTAACAACAAATTACTAGCTGGGTTTAGGAAAGCATCAAATTGGTACAACCTCTTGCTTTGAAAATCTTCCACTTTTCCCCTTTCTGAATAAGATTAATCTAATACTCACTGAAATCATTGCCTGTGAGTTCAGACTCACCTGTCTTGTCTCCAGTACAAGTTACTATTTTTACATTTTACAAACATTTAAAAAGCATTTTTGCGAGAACAATTCTATGGAAAGATCAAAAAATTTTTTTTTTTCAGGATCGAACAATTCTTGGAAATTACTACTTGTTCAGCCTACTTGTTCTTTATCATCAGATTTTCCTCTAATAAGATTCTAAACAGCTGTATGTTTAGACATCTGAAGATTCTTTCTGGTTTATTCCATTGATTTTATTTCATTTGTTCCAAAAAATTTGTGACTTTTTACTTCAGAAGTTAGATTAAACTTCAAACACACTGTTTGCTGGCTCACCTATGCTGACTTTGAAGGTCCTTTGGATATGAAGCAGTGAAGTAGAGAGTCATGCAGCACACTACAGCATAGATCTATAGCTGAGAAGCTGCTGCAGGTCCAGACCTGCTTCAGGTTGTAGAAACAGGAAAAACGGCTACTGTGAGAGCAATTGAAAGTCTTATGCTCAGCAGTAACTGTAGGAACCTTAAGCCTAGTATTTTTACCCACAGTTAGAAGGTAATGTCATCTGTATGTCATGCATTAAGTTTATTTTTTATATCCTTCCTTAAGTTTAGGAAGTCATAGAAATAATGTCTAACTAAAACATATGAAGCAATATTTTGAAGACTAGATCTCTGAAAATATAATGGAGTCTTTTATGGTTCTCATTTGCAAGCTTTTTACTGCCATCACCAAAGCAATAAACAAATTTACTTAAAATTTGAGATTATAATAGATTACAGGCCTTGGATTCCCTGACTACAGTAGTCCCACACACCACACTCCTATAAATTAATCTTACTCTGAGGATTATTTGCAATATAGGCACTAAAAAAAAAAAAAAATAAAAATCTGCATTTATTGAAACTGTCACATTTTTATATTAATGACCATTCTGCCTATTTCATTACTTTTCTAAATTAATACAATTAAAATATGTCTGAAGTGATAGACCAAGAATCAGTTCCAGGATCCCTTGTCATGGGATGTATCCCAAATCCACGCTAGAGCAAGAGCAACACACACTAGCTTCTAACATGCAACATGGTATCCACCGAGGGGAAATCCTGACTGCACAAAAAGGAGTGCTGTAAGTTAACCAGGAATACGTTGCAAAAAAATTTGTTCCATTTGGATACAGGTTTTAACAGCAATATAATGCAAACTCTTGAAAGTGCTGATGTAGTAGCAACAGAATTTTTAATGCTGAATTTACTAGAACCTAATTTGAATTCAGAAGCTGTGACTAAATTTCTCAGTGGAAAAAAAGGCTTCAAGGTCAAGTGGTAAAACCTGTTGGCATCCATACTGCATAAGATTTATGTTTGAGTGGTCAAGCTGGAGAGGTCCAATTAAGTGGAGTGGGCAGTCAAGCTCCTGAGCTTTTTGGTATTCTTTTATGTAGTAGTATGGATGTAGCTCCAGTACCTTTTGTTCACTTTGAACTATCCTGAAAATTCAAAATACAGGTAAGGAGGAGCTATGTTCAAAAAGAGACTTTCTATCAGGACAGAAAGATGTCAAGGTAGTATAACTGTACGGTAAAAACTGAATCAGTGTTACTTCTGCTGCTGAGTGTATATCCTGAGGCAAAGTAATTAATTAGGTATCAGTGTACCATTCATAATGAGAGTTAGAAGTTACTTTACAGAGATTTCTAGGAATTTTTTTTTGACTAACAGGAGGACAAAGTTGTATGAATGAGAAGTCTTGATAGTTGCTACTACAGCATGTCATACCTTTTCACTGTTCTGTTAGAATGAGTAAATACATTCTTTGTCTTTTTACAACTTAACAGCATCAGAAACTCTGTCTTAGATAAATTTTACGTGAAATTAAGCCAAACAGAAACACGAACCTGATGCAAGATCATTCATGAAGGAGTAGGCTTTTAGGATAGTGTTGCGGGCAGGCTGGGCCGATGACCCTCTCTGGTCACAGAGCCCGCAATTCCAGGTTCGTGGACCTTAGATCCCTGAATCAAGAGGCGCTGAGTTCTATGCAGTGACACAACAGGAGGAGCTAGTCGCAGCAAGGAAGAGATGCAGGCTCTCAAGGTAGGATTGAAGGAGTTTATTGAAGGAGATAGGCAGGGAGAAAGATGGCGCCCAAGAGCCCCGAGAAGCTCTGTGCCTCCAGTTATAAGGGACGGGGTACAGAGAGGAGTTTGTACTCCTAGACCAATGGGTTTACAATTTGGGGAGCTAGACATATACCTTAACCAATCACATTACAACAGAGGAACAGACAACTTAACGAACCAATCAGGTAGTACTGCACAGTTAAAGAAAGACGAAGCTTCTAGAACAACTTCTATATAGGGAAAGGAGGGGGGTGGAGTCACTTCATTGGGATCTGCCCCCAAGGCTTTACCATTTCAAACAGCAGGGGGGTTCCTGGGACATACCATGACTATTCGTCTTCCCAGGGTTCTGGCTGATCCTTTGCCCCTGAGGGAACATCCCGGGAGGGTAGGTCCACGAGAGCCACCTCCACATAGCTTTCTTCTTCCGTGAATAATTGCATTCAGCTGCAACATATCCAGGTTAACGGTGTATTTCAGTTCCATTTAGCTGCAAAGTAGTTGCACTCCTAATCACTGCACATAATTTTTTTAGAGACCATTGCTTTTTATGTGGAACCAAACTGTCCTATTTGGAAAGAACATCCAAAAAATATGAAAGTCTTTAATAAATTAATAGGAAAAATCAAAGAATCTTTTAAAAAAAATCTTTAATAGACTTCATCCTACTTTCACTAAAACATGCAGGGTCAAAGGATGGGATCCAAGGTATTGAACTAAGGCACTGAACCTATTTTTAAGCTTTTCTCCTGGTTGCAGGGCAGGGGGAGAGGCAAAGTTTAGTGGTGTGTGGGTGCGACCAATTGGCATTCCATACCATTGAAGTAGTCACTGGTGGTGTGGTTTTGTGCTTTTAGTAAATTGTTGTCTCAGGCCATAGTCCCTGCTTTTAGTCCCTCCCTTGCCACAGGGAGCAGTTAAAAGGTGGGGGTTATTTGGAGTTTTATTTCTTACTGGTTTTAAACCCAGTATTATTTTAGGCTCCCTTTTTGCCTACTGAAGATTTTTCAGATACGATCAGAGTAGAGGGCAGTTGTCTTAAAAAAATTTCTAGGGAAGATTCATTTTATTAAAGTCTAAGCAAATAGCTGTAGTCCTACTCTTTTGGGGTTTAGGGGTTTTCTAAGGCCTCTATTTCCATCTGCTGACCATGCTGCATCCACAAAATCCTGTTACACTGCCAAATTTCTCTATTAGAATATATTGGTTTGAAAACAAACCAGTGAGAGATTACAAGTCAATATTAAAATTAATAGGAAAAAAAGTTAACAATAAGCAAAATAATACAAGGAAAAAGCACTGACAATGTCAGATACAACCTGACACTCGGTTAGGGTTGTGGTAGCAGTCCAAATGACATAGTTCAGTTGAAGTGATGATCCTATGGAAGGTCTGGTCTCCAGCTGAAGGTCCGGTAGTAGCTTTTGTCCTCTGGGAATCCAGTAGACAAAGCTGACTTGGGTAGTTCCAAGGCCAGGTTATATCCAGGTGGGAATGCTTGGCTCCTCCCTCCTGGGCAGAGCATCTCACAATAGGGTGAGATAAGTCCATGAGTCATGTGGTGGGTTCTTGATGGCCCATTGTCTGTTATCAGGGGTGGGTCATATCAGGGAGATAACAGCTAATGGCTCACAGCTTGTGGTAACAGAATACTAGATACATCTATATTGTAACCTAGGACAGAGAGTGAATGCTATCTTCTGCCATTTCTTAGTTGGAGTTCCCTTTACAACTTTGTTTCCATGGGCTACCAATGAAAATGACAGTGGCTTGCTGCTATCCTATCACTTACCCAGCAACCTGTGACATCAGAAAAAGATGAAGAAAAAGCTCTTTCCAGCTCCTGCCTTAATAACTACTCAGCTGATATTACAAAAACCTGCATACACCAGGGATTCATTCATATGTAGTTAGCTGCTTAGTCACCAGTGATATCACAAGCAGCTATTGAAGATACAAAATTAATAGTACAGTAACTCTAAAACAAATATAAAGTTATATTTGTGTTGATATTTAAAATTGAATAAAAATAGAGAATTTCTTTAAAAAGTAGGAAAAATCCATGAAAATATAGAAATTTTGAAATCAACCCAATATCTGCCAAGAAAATTAAATTTTGTGATTTTACTAGCAACTAAAATCTAGAGTGGCAGTGGAGTAAATATGTTTAGAAAAAATAAACACATTTTTCAGGAAAACAAGAAGTTGAAAAAAAAATCAAAATATTAGCAGCACTAAAGAAAACTTGCAAAAATACATTAAGAAAATTTCATTTAAATCTATGTTGTTACAGGAATCAGAGAGGAGTATCTCCAAAGCAGGTTCATTTTGGATAGTAGTTAAAAAGGAACAGAAGCCCTGGAATGGCATCCAGATAAACAGAAAACAATGCTTTTCATTACCAATTACAGGAATAAGTTTGGGAAGGTGACTTGTCAAGTATATTTCTTCAATTTATAAGAATCAAGAGACTTGCCAAAACAGTAAAGCTGTCTCTGCATTTCTTCACTTGTTCTACTATTTTGTAGAAAGAGCTGTATCCACCCTGTTGCATTGTGTACAACAATCAGTCTGGTTCGCATGGTTATCAATAGATGTCATTTATGCTGCTGTCCTCTAAACAGACAATATTTTGCTGAGGAGTAGACAACATTTAGAGAACAAAAACTTTTACACTAAAGGCAAGTAAACAAGAATGTATTTTCTTTTGAGAAGAAAGATAAATTGGAAAAAGTTCTAACACAATGGAAAAAAGAGGTAGAAAAACTCAAGTAACTTGGACATCAGGCTGTCTGTACCCAGAACTGAAGGTTTGTCTTCTGCTACATAAAATGAAAAGGCTTTCTCAGCTGCTTCTGCTCAATTTTTATGGGAATTTGGTGAGCCAGTGAGGATGTGAATACACAAAAATGATGCATTTCTTTCTCACATCTGGTACCTATATATCATGAAGCTGAAAGCTATTTGCTATGTTATGCATCAGCTCATGTTATGTTAAGTTAGTAGTCAAGTGCTACATGAAAAAAGATTTGTCAGACTCTTTCCCTGAGTGATCACTTTTCTCTGCTATCCAGTCATCACTTTTTTAAGGACAGTCTTTGTTCACTAAAGGGTGTCTGATATCGTTTAAATTAGTGACAGAGACTGTTTTCAGACATTTTTCTTCTTAGAGTTATGTTAGCATTTCTATTTCCTAAAACATAAATCCAGCACAATGTATTATAGTCAGCAATCTCAACTATCTACAGGAAGAAGCTCTGTCTTTATCCGCTCTATATTAAATTTTTATATGGCTAAAGGTCTTTTTAATGTCAGTTTCTAAATATGGCACTGCTGTTTTAAATCAGCCCATGTCTTTTGCTAATTAAATGTATTCCCAATGTTATGGTGGAAGCACAGTTTCCAAATCCTGCTAGGCCCCTTTTTATCTTTTTCAGATCACTGATGTTTACAGGTGTGATCATACAAAGTTAAACCTCTCAATACTAGTTCTTTCCATTTAAAATGAAATGCTTTATAAACCAACTGTCGATAAAGATTGTTTCTGCTTCTTTTAAGAAGGTTATAATGCTTTTAAAGAATGCTTTAGCCTAGTGTTCTCTATTTACATACAGATGTTTAAGTTGCACATATATGGCCTACTCACACTGCTCCTGTTATTAAGACAGGCTCAGACTTGGTAAAACCTATTTTAATGTGACTCCTTTATAATCTGATTTTACTATTGTTTTGTTAACTATATTTAGTCAATCTGGAAGAATATTTTTTTATCTCTTTTTTTTAGAATTTCACAATCTTGTTTTGCCAGCATAAGACAAAGGTTCTTTCCAATGTCCTGTGTGGAACTAAGGAATTTCAATTTTGTCTTCCAGAACTCATTCAGAATCATATGAACATATTCAAGTAACTTTGTGGAAGCCATTTTACAACACATGAATGAGAATAAGGTGATTTGGAATAGCCAGCATGACTTACTATCATGCACAACATGCCTGATTGCCTTCTGGGATGACATAGCTAGATCTTTGCATGAGAGAAAAGCAGCAGAGAAATTCAGTAATTTCTACCTTAAATTTCTGAAGGCTTTTGTCATGGTCTCCAACAGCATCCTTGCATCCAACTTGTATCATCCAGATGGATGGACTACTATATGAGAGAAAAACTGCCTGGATCATCAGGTTTGAAGGACAGAGGTCACTGGGGGCTGGTTACAAATGGAGTTCTGTGAATAATCTGCATTGGCATATATCCTCCTAATTCCTGTTTATGAAGAAGCTAGAGGAGAAGACAGGAAGCAGCATCATCAGATTTGTGATTAATGACAGTCTGGAAGTGCAGCTGATACTGGACTGCCATCCAGAGGGAACCAGACAAAGAAAAGGGCTTTGGGAACATTGTGAAATTCAAAAAGAATAAAGGTAAATGGATGAAAGTTCTGCAATTTTCAGGCTGGGAACTGGATGTCTGGGACTCAGCTCTGCTTTAAAGTGCTTGGGGCTCCTGGGGACAACCAGCTAAAAGAAGGTCAGCAGTGTGTCCTGGAAGCAATGCAAGCTAGCATTATGTGTTATGCGTTATGCTGATAAGTTGATGGGAGGCCAGTCAAGAAATTATTTCTACCCATTCTTGGAGTTAAACATAGACATTTCAGAAAAGCCACTTGTATAAAACAACTTTCAGAGAAAGACAGTTCACCTGCCATGAATTAAAGCTGCATCAGGCCAAACTGTCCTTGTACTACCATTTTCTTGACAAATTTTTGTAATATCTGTGAGTTTGCAAGTGCCAATGCCAGACACCCATCAAAGCCTCTCCCTCACTCCCCTCTGAAGCAGGACAGTGAGACTGCAGGTGAGGTCTCATCAGAGCTGACTAGAGGGACAGAAGCAGGACAGTGAGACTGCAGGAGGGGTCTCATCAGAGCTGACTAGAGGGACAGAAGCAGGACAGTGAGACTGCAGGAGGGGTCTCATCAGAGCTGACTAGAGGGACAGAATCACCTCCCTTGCCCTGCTGGCCGTGTTGCTTTTGATGCAGCCTGGCACACGATTGGTTTGCTGCCGCATGTCCAGCCTCTCATCCACCAGCACCCCCAAGTCCTTTTCAGGAGGGCTGTTCTCAATCTGTTCATTCTCCAGCCTGTGTTAATCTTGAGAATTGCCATGAATGAGTGCGGCACATTGTACTTGGTCTTGTTAAACCTAATAAGATTCCCATGTGACCACTTCTTGAGCTTGTCCAGGTACCTCTGGGTGTCATCCTGTCCATCAGGTGTTCTTATGTGTTGATAGAAATTCAGAACATCCAGAGTAAAAAAAAAACCGACAAATTAGTTCAAAGGACTTATGTAATGTTTCCCACACTTAGCACTCAGAAACTAAGTAAATGTGTGTGAGCAATCCTGGTGACATAACTGATTTTATCAAACCTGTAAAATGATGGAAATACTTTGGAGGGGAATGGCAAATACCCAAACAAAATCTAGAACGCAATTCTACTAAACTTTGATTCCAGGTGATTCTGGTGTTCGGTTAGTCAGGGACATATTCTCCTTGAGATCGTACTGTTAACATCTATATACTTCTATCCTTATTTTTGTTTAGACCTTTCTAGCAAAGCAATACTTGATAATGCCAAAATATGATGACATGTACATTTAAAATGTCAAAACTAAGGTAAAATACAGATATTTCTAATGTTGTATTCTTTTAAAAGATTATATGAAGTCAAAAATGTTATGAAGAACAGCTTTTCAGAACAAGAAATATGATTTTAAGATGCCAGAACTACTTTTCTTTTTCAGATTTGATTTTACTTACAAATTTCTATACTCTCTTTATATAACACTAATGATAATAATCATTTATCTATGCAGATATCACAGCAATACATGCACTATAATCAGCACCTCACATGTATTTTACTGCTTAAATTCAGCTCAATAGTCACGGAATTCAAAGCATGAAAAGAGGTACAATTTTAGTTATTTCTGATAAAGGAGGAATGTTCTCTAACATATTTTTTTAGAACTTTTTTAATACTTAGCATTACAGTAAATCTATTTTTCTTAAAGTTAGAAATTTTTAAGCTTCTTTGAAAGACTAATCACTGTTTAATTTGTCACCCTCACCCAGACTTTTAATCTGAGTCCTTGTGAAACTTATTTAATCTTTGATTATGCCTTGTGGAGAGCTCATACAGCCTATACAGAAGTCAAACACAGCTCCTGTGGTGAAGCTGTGTCATGTTCCTGCCAGAGGGATTGTAATGACTAGTGCCCTTGCAGTTATAGAAAGAAATCTCTTAAACAACTTAAATTGCCAAATGAATTGCACCTTTTATTTACCCATCGCTGAACACAAAATAATTTAAATTACTATTCAGATTGTCCATGTTTAAATTCCTAGAATCAACTGTACAAGGAAAAAAAACACACACACCACCAGCATCACCACCACCACTTCCAAAAACCTAAACAAAAAAAAAAGGGGCAGTTGATCCTCATCTCTTCTACAGCCCTGAAATCAACTTACACAATCATTCCATGATGGAGGAGTAGCAACTCTAGGATTTAGTTTTATGTTTATTTAAAGGAATGTTCTCAGGAGGTGTTCATCTCTTGAAGTTTTAAGGAATGAGACATTTGCCTTCTGACTCTTTATCACATAAAAATGTAACATGCAAAACATTTATGATGTTTTCTCTTCTGCTATTATGTCATCCTTTTATTTAACTAACTCTTTTAATTTCTGTCTTTGAAATTGTTTTCAAAGGCTAAATTAACATGCTCAAACTCAGAAGTTCCAACCTTTGAACATATTGTTTGTTTTGCAGTGGGCAATTCAAAGAGGCAGAAATCCTGTGGTTTGTCTACCAGCTTGAGTAGCCAGTCTCAGGTACCCAAGACCATCTCAAACACTATTAAAGACATATGTTTGTTAAATTTAATCCAGTCATTGTAGAAATCTTAACCAGAATGAATCAGTTAAAAATCACTTTCTTCTTTTAGTTTAGTTGGTAGAAAGAAGAGACTGCTTTGAGTGTGGTTAAACTCATCCTCCTGTAGGTAACTGAAATCAGATCAGTTGTGCCCTTTAAAAGTCACTTTCCTTCCATTGGCCATAAAGGAGCTTGAATAACTGTCATATTGACATTGAGAATGTCTTAAATTTACAGAGGAGAGTCTCACACAAAACATTTTATTGAATTTGGTTTTTAAGGTTTTCTTACTTGCACCATCTTCCAAAAGTATTTCCAAGATTAATTCATGACCAACAATATGTATCTCTGTTTGAAAATCTAGAGGGAAATGTAGCTCTTAATTGATAAATACCTATTTAGAATAATAACATTATAGTTGATCTGATTCCTGATTTTCTGTGCAGAAGCAGACTGCAGATTCTGGAAGCCAAACATATATGCTTTTCATGGTCTGTCAGCACTCTAACACAGTAACCCAACACATACTGGCGGTCAAATTCGACCATCTGAGAAATCCAAAGTAGATGCATGAATTAGAAAGTTTGTATTTCACTAAGTGTTTCTAAGTTAGACTCATCAACAAGGTAACTAAAATTAGGTTTCAGGAATCCAATGAAAATTTGTTTAATCCTTTATTAAGAAAATAATTGATTTCTATAGTTAAAAGGAAATAAGACACTAAAAATCTGTGCTTTATTAGGGCCTGGGATTTTCTTTGCTTTTTGTGCCAATCATCAGTTTTATCCTGTCCAAGAAATTGGTTACTGAGCTCTCCAAAATATAGGGCACCAGACATGCCACCAAAACTACAAATATGTAGAGCCTGTTTCATGTACACAGTATGCCTTTACTGTATATCAGCAATATATTCAGAAGAATCTTTTACCACAATAATTTAACATCAAAGTTGCAGAATGTTTAAGACAATGATTAAGACATGAAAGTGACTGCTCAGAGTATTTTGCTAGGATTTCATGCATGCCCATAGATCTCAGTCTTTAGAATCATCTTTCCCCTTTTTTATCTTAAAATTCAAAATCATTTTACTTTTAGAATACTTTATCTTCAAATATCACTAACTGAATAGCTTATATGAAGAAATGGCAGAGGTCCAAATATGAATCCCTGTAGCAGCTGCCAAAAATTCTCATGGCTCAGAAAGGTGGAATTAGATTTAGCCTTTTCAATCTGTTTGGATTATCTCTTAGGTATGCTTAACTATTTGTAAATGAAAGTCATCCTGTTTTCTGATGTAATGAATTCTGCTGAAAACTTATATGATTTTGTAATACTGATTGTTTTATTATAAATACAAAGACTGTTCACCTTTAAAACTTTCATATTCTTTCCTTCCTGTTCAGATAAATTTAGGTATCTTTTTCAAATTAAACAAAATTATATAAAAATGCGTTACTATTTGCATTATTAAAACATACTGATAAACAGTTTTGGTATCTTTGGTGATATATCCCAAGTGTATCCATGAATGATGTTCTAAGTGTCTCTTCCATCTCTTTTTTTAAGTGAGTCAATTAATGATTTAAGTTAAACTACACTATGTTTTTTTTACTATTATTTTAAGAATTTACCAAGAAATGCTGCCTGACTTTGATCAATGTAAGTTCTTTGCTGAAAGCCTCTATTATGAAAATAATGTACAAACAATGTTTTACTGATTATGTGGGGACATCACAGTCCCTAAAAGAGTCTTTTGTACTTTGCAGTACTATTGAATAATGGATCTTTGTATGGACATATAGCAGAGAACTCAGCTAGATAATTTTCTCCCATGAAAAATGCTTTTCCTTTTTTTAATCAACATAGAAAAACAGTATTTTAGGCCTTTAAAAAAGTCTCTTCTAATGCATGCTTTTTAAAACACAGAAATTACTAACTTCATTATTCACTTGTCCAGCCTGGAATGAGCACTTGGAGGGAACAAAAAATTACCTCATTTGTGTAATTGGTGGAAAGGGGTTTAGAGTTGTAGTTGAGGTCGTATAGCTTCCAATCAAATAGTTAGTTACTGGATTGAATAATTCATATTTAACTGCTCTCTAAAATCTCTTGGTGGGATATTTAATGTACAGGAAAACATAGGAGTAATTATTCAGAGAGATTAAGCTCTTTTGTATGTTAAATAAAAAAATCCATTTGTTTCAATATTTGAATAATGTTAATTCTAAACATTAAAAGAAAATGCTTTCCATAGAATTTGGATAACTAATGCAGTAAATCAGTTGAAAACAAAGAAAGAAACAAAAAAATTGTCTAAATGCACATTGTATCCTGACCACTGTGAGCTGCTTTGCTGATGAAATATAGCTGTAGTGGACAGTAAGCTGGTACCCAGATTTCTCTGAATTTTGTAGTGCTGTTATGAAATGATGAAGAATAATAACTTGAAGTGAAACTTTAAAATAAGTTTAAAACCTGATGATGCCCTTTTAACTCTTTGATATGTAACTATGTAACATTTCGGTCAGGTTCATTTTCCATGTTTGCAAGTGGAATTTCTTTTAATGAAAACGAAGGGAAAAGGTTACATCTGCATCAAAATAAAAATCTAGAAGTACTGTAAATAGCTTGTTGTTGCTGTTGTTGTTGTTTTAACATATTAAAGGATATTACAATTCTTCCAATGCTAAGGGGAAGAACTCAGGGTGCTCTAGATGTGGCTTCTGTGAGATGACACCAGTAGCTCTTCCCGTGTCAGACAGGGGCACTTTCAGATGACTCCGAGATGGACCCACCACTGGACAAAGCTGAGCTCATCAGTGACGTTTGTGGCACTTCTGTGATAACATATTTAGGAAAGGGAACAGGAGTGAGGAAATAGGAAAGAAACAGCCCTTTAGGTATCCAGACCAGAGGAAAAATTGGAGGAGTCACCCCAGGGGAAGAGCCAAGATTGAACTGTAATCCTAGGAAATTACCATGGTGAGACAGATTTCCACACTGCAGCTCATGGGGACCCCATGCCAGGGGAGGTGGATGTGCCCTGAAAGAAGCTGTAGCCCATAGAAAGCCCAAGCAGAAGAAGGTTATTAATTTGCAATAATTTCCCTAAGTCAAGTCTGTTTTGCATATAATGAAAATTGGTGAATAATCTCCCCGTCCTTATCTTCACCGATGAGATTTCCATTGTATTTTCTCATACTCAGCTGAGGAGGTGAGCAATAGGGTGGCTTTGTAGGCGCTTTGTATCCAGACAGACCCAACCCATCTCAAAGTTCTTTGTAAAGGACCCATGTAATATGTGCCTCTCAGAATTGACTACCAATAAAACAAAAATTACTAACTTTAATTGAATGACTTTCTGATGCTTGGAATTAGGTGAATTAAAGAACAGCCCTAATATATTCTCTGAAATTTGTATTAACGCTACAATGGTGATCTCTTATTTAGAAATACTTCTGTCTAATAATCTACGACTTGAAAAACACCAAAACCACACAGAAAGTCGTGTTCATAGACAGAAAAAGTCTGCTGAGATTTCAGAGAAGACACTACAGACAAAGTACAAACTGCTGGTGTACAAAGTACATGCTTAAAGAAGATGGTGGAAACGTGCAAAATGTTTTCCAGTAATACTGACGAACTGTTGCTAAGGGATCCTTCTTAGCATTGTTTGAGATGTCTGCGCATGAGAATACGGCAGTTAATTGTCCTTTATGTAAGTTTTTGCTTACAATACTTATTAATGTTTATTCTATGTTTTTGTTTACAATTTAAACCATTATGTCCTCTAGACTGATAGTAAATGCTCTATATTTTTCAGAAAAAAATCAGTATGAGAAGTAAAGATTTGTAAAAAAAATGTTTTAAGGTAAAAGACTGATGAAAATGAGATACAGAATTAGATCATAATTCTGTTGACTGTAGAGTTCAAAGGGATGCTTTTAGATCACTTTGCAAAATGAAAGTTTGCACATGTAAACAATATGTCACTCTGTTTCTTTGCTGTTCAGATTTTTAACAGTTCATAAGCCCAAAGTGAAATTAAACCAAATGTAGTCTACTGCAAACTCAGGACTGCTTATTGTGACTTTACCTGAGTTGTCTGGCAAAGGCTACAACTATTTTCTGTAGGTCTCACTTCTTGTATGATAGAAAATAACCCTCTGTTGTAGGGTTTTGTTACTTCTTGACTTCAAAACTCTCAACACTGTTTTTGAACCGTCAATTTAAGAGATTCCCCAGATTATTTTGTTGAAATGTTTAAGGATCATTTCTGCAATTAAAAGTGGACAAAGAGAGATAAACCAATACCAAAGTATTGTACAATGCAATAGTTCTGGAAGTATCAGATGTTTTTTAATCACTTTTGGAGTCTTATGTAATAACGACAAAACCAAAATGTTATCCATTTTTTTCACTTTCTGTGAGAATAACACAGGATGGAAAAAAAACTAATTTTGTTTCACAGTGGTCATAAAATAGAAAAAATGTCTCTTTCCCGGTTCTGTGTTACATATTGCAACTTGTGATTCCCAGTGGGCTGCCTTGGAGCAAGTAAATGGCAAGTAAATAGAGAACAGCTGAGGCAGCAAGAACTTATTTATTACAAAAATGACTGAGGGCACCTCAAGTTGTGCAGCACTGTGTTCCCAACATATTAAGAGGCCAGTGTCTGATTCAGCAAGACACATCATAGACACATTTGCAAGCATAGCTTTGATTGTTTAACCAAGTCAAGGTCATGTTCTTAAGGGCCAAGACCTTCAGATGGATATATGTGTAATTGAGATGCACTGAACTATACAGTTTTCTGGCTTAAAGCAGACTGATAGGTTGAAAAAACAAGATCAAGGGAGAGCAATATTTTAGTAGTATTATAATTATGTATTATCATAGTACATGGTTTGGCAAAAACAGAAGGCTCTAGCCACTACTGAATCTGTACTGAACTCTCTGCTGGTAGGAAAGAGCTTTTACTCTGCACTGAATATGAAGGTGACAAAGGTTCATTTCTGTGAGGGTGGCTTCATCAGGACATTTGAAGCTTCCAGGAGCTTTCTTCTCTCTAGTGACATTGGATCATCCAAAAAATGGATCTATGAGTAATGAATACTAGCGTGAGATGACTCTAAAATAGATTTTTTTTAAGGATTTATCATTAGATGATGATTAACAGAAAATGGGATTAATATTACCACAAGTTCCTCAAACTGCCTTTTTTGTAGGGTATCATTAGTGTTGTACTTTACCTGAACTCCAGTCTGATGTTTTGCATCCATGTACATAACTCCCTTAGAGCAGCATGGAAGAAGGCACTAAATAAATCATCAGACAGGCCAAGAAAGAATTTAAAATCAGTTCCCATAGCCCTTGAGAATCGATGGGACAGTGGAAAACAATAATTTTTAACTCTTCCACAGTATATCAACAGCAGAATTTTTACTGAATTCTTTCCTACTTCGTGTTCCAGTCATATACAAGATGAAATTTGTATTTTTTCTCAGCAGTTATTGTATTTGTAATTCATTATTTTTACCTTAAAACACCTAAAGCTACCCATTTTGTCATTATCATTCTCTTGACTCCCTCTGTGTGTAAAAGGGATGAAAGATATCTGGATCTTCCCATGCTTCCTTCTTCCCCACAAGCACCTTGTCCCTTGGGATTGTCTCTGATGTGATTTGTCCTAAGATAAGAACACGACATGGAAGTTTCAGGGGGAATTGTCTGGGTGCATCATGGATGCATTCCAGAGACAGGTGAGTTGTGACGATTGCAATTGACTTCGGTACACATTGGCCTGCAAAAAGGTATAAAATGCTGCTGGAGACTGGGCCAACCAGGCAAATTGTTCTCCAGAGGTTGCAGGCAGCCTCTATCTAGGGAGATTGCCCCCTGCCCTAGCAGGGATGTTTGCGGGGCACATCCAGCCCGAAAACAGGGAGCACTCACTTTTGGACATGTGACTAAAAGCACTAAAATTTGGTCACACACAGATACAAAATCCTAAAGTAGCCAGACAGGTGCTTTGTTACTGTGAATTCTATAAAACCAAAGCCAAGTATTTTTTCTAGTGAAATCTGCATATATTGTATACTGGATTAACAATATTTTGATATTTCATTTCCAAAAGATCTAACCATAATCATCCACATAAACAGAGCCATATTTCTTGTGCCTAACTGAGGGTTTTATCTATCTCCATTACTCTGCTACACTGTACTGGGTAGGAAAAGGACATTTGATGGATTTTCTTTCTACAGTAAATGAAAATAATTTCTTTCTACACTATCTGTGAAAGAAGACTGGCTTAAGGTAAGAACCTTCACTTTTAGGTGGCTAATGTCAAGCTAAAAAAGCATATTCCTGTGAACCCATAGGTGCTACACACTTTAATTCTGGTGATTTATTAGTGGCATTTTCCTCTGTGATCCTCAAACATCAGTATTAGCTCAGTGTGCTAAACTGTATATGAAAGTCTTAATTCCATACCTGGATGTAGGAAAGTTTTGTTTCCTGTTATACTGTGCAACTTGTCTATATTAATAGCATCATATTGAACTCAAATTGTAAGTATTGAAGATTTTGAAAATCCAAATCTACAATCCATAACAATCCACTTGGAACATTACTTCAATGTCTAATATATATATATTTAGAAGATAAATTGATAAATGTACCTCAGATACATTATTTTCAAAAAATTAAAAATTGTACATAAATCTTTTTAGAGACAACATATTTTCTTTTTATATACACAAGTTTCTATTTTTATCATCTTTTATAAAAGGTAATAAATATTTATTAAAAATGAGTGAGGATATTAAGTGCCATTAAATCATGACCTTGTGTTGGGGTAGCTAAGGTAACAAGTTGCNTATATATGCAACCGACAATTTTAATGAGCCTTAACATCTGGAGAGAAAATACCTGCATCTCCTTTGGAGAGTGGTCTATTGATAAAGTTTATCCTGATTGAAAGTGCAGATTTAAATAAAAAACAATGCTATTAAATTTGCCAAGCTTACTCAGAAAGAAATATTTCATCATTATCTATCGATGAATTAATTAATTTTATTTATTACTTTATTTATTTATTTTAATCTTCCTGCTACATCACAGTAGTTCTTTCCTAAACTTTTGTTCTTTGGCTGTTAAGCAAAGGGTTAATTATATTCATCACATAAATACAGGCAAAAGAAAGTATCAGATGGCTTTTCCAACCTATCCAACAATGACCTAATTTAATCTTTACCTAAAACTTACAGAAAGTAAGTCTGCAGCAACTAGGTGAAGAAGTACTTCTCAAAGGCCCCTTTTCATTGGGTGAAATTAATTCTACACATAGTACCAAGGTCTTGCTTAACTTCTCAAAAAAGATCCAAATTGCACAATTGTGTAAATTAGGACTCGATCTGATTAACTAAAGATTACTGAGTTATCTCATTGTTGGCTTTAAGATATGCTTTCTTTCCCCTTTGCGCTGCGCTTGGTAGTGTAAATATATAAATAGTGGATATAGGAATTTAGTTTATTTATTTGTTTTGCAGAAAGAAGCCCAAGCAACAGCATTAGTATTAGAATTACACCATCACCTAAATTATATTTAGGTTTCACAGCTTCTAAAACCTGTGATTGTTGGTGGTGCTAATACTGTGTACTCATTTAAAGTACCATATAAATCAAAGTTTTTATAAATCTTAAAATGGACGTTACTGATCTTATCTGTTTTGGCTTTTTTTGTCTTTTTTTTTTTAATTGTTTTATCTGTCCTCCATCTCTTGATTTATCCTTGAAGCTATCTAGGGCAAGAATTGCTTTATACAGCTCCTAACACAATGGTGGTGTGTTCTAAGCTTTGAGGTGCAAGTGAGATGAAGATGCAGTTCTAATGTGCGGACAGTTGGGAGACTGAGGAAAGAATTTCCTACATTTTTGTTCATGTTTCTGAATTTATGATAATCTCTAGGTATGATTGAACTATAAAGAGACACATTGCCACTCCACATATCTTAGGCAACGTACAGGGCATCATAGGACCCCTTTTTCCAAAAGCAGAGGAGGAAATGGATCTTTATATCAATTTCCTCATATGTATCCCTGTTTTATATTTTTCCCCAAGAAAGGTTGATACAGATTACTTTTACTCCTCAGCAGAATTATTTAAATACCTTCCCAGATGTGTTATATATTATTTTCTAGAGCTATAAATTAAATATTTCTACAGCCTATTTGCTTGCCTATTTCAATTCACCTTGTCTTACTTGCCTAAAATATAAAAGCTGGGTATATTTCCGTGTTATTATTTTTATTTTACTAGTATATTCTATAGAAGATTTCTGGATAAAATATTTGTATTGACAAATGTGATTTAAAAGTATGTTCAATTCTGAGTTTGTAAGTGTTGCTTACTTTTCCACATGTAGCCTGTGGAAAACCCAGTTTTAAAGACAAAATAGATTGCTGCTGAAACACAAAACCACATTTTTCTTTCAGTCACTTTGATTTTTCCATATCAGAAACTCAAATATCTTGTTTAAAGCATCTATCCTCTAGTTTACATTTAAAAGGTAATTATTATTATCTAATGAGGAATGTCTCATGAATTTTAAAAAACAACAGGAAAATAATAACTATTTCACTGTACTTACTGAATAGCATTTGATATAATGTTTAATATGCTGAAGACCTTCAAATGCCTTTGAACACCTCCTTTTTCTTTCTCAGAGTAGATATGTCATGCATTTTCTGTGAGTATCTGGTTTTTCTTCCACGAGAGTATCATTTTCTTTGGAAGCTTAGCTTGGTTTTCCCTGGTTTGGCATGGTTCACAGTTTTTAGCTGGTTTAGCAATTCATATGTCACCTGTCTCTTACAAGGAAAGCCTAAAAGAATTGGAGTTTTGCAGACTGGAGAAATTTTATTGTTACATCTCATCATTAACTATAGCACATAAGCCTAGTGCAGTCATTACATAAGCCTATTGTAGAAAGCTAGCTCTTTTGGGATGTAAAAATGTAAAATGTAAATCAACATTTTAAGTTAATGGTAATGATACAAATATAGGTAGGCCAGTAGACCATGTAGTGGTCCCTGTTTTTGTTTTGGTTTGATATATAAGGTCTTATTAGTGAGAGATAAAAACAATTCTTTGTACTCTACCAAATGTATTTTTCTTAATCATGGACATTCTTATTTTTTATCTAATTCAGTACTATCACTGCTATTAAATTCCATGGTTTATTTCTTAGTTTCCTACTTTCATACAAATTATATTAACAATAAAAAATAACGTATTTTCACCTTTATCTTGGGCATTAGATGCTTATCCATTTCTTCATCTTCCTATGGGAAAATAAAATCACGATCACAAGAATATTACACTAAGTTAATTTTAAAACAATAAAGACTTAAAACAGTGGGAGAAGGAAAATAAAGAGCCTGCTTGTCAACACGCTGATTTAGGATTTGAGGATGTTAGGAAATGAAGATCAGTTAAGCACATTGTAACATTAAACAATAAAACCTGTAATGTGTGTTTGAAACACATAGCAATGACAGGACTTCATGAAGCAGTAAATATTTCTTTGAATTTAAGTTGTACTTAATGAAATTTAGGAGATTAAGAGAGGAATTAAAATAATAAAAAAACCAAGATAAATTATTTTAAGATCTATGTGGCACTAGAGCTGTTTCTTGACATCAGACTCTGGACATTAGGAAGCATTTAATGAAACATTGGAACAGCCTTCCTAAAGAGTTGGTTGATGCCCCAAGCCTGTCAGTGTTTAAGAGGCATTTGGACAATATCCTAAACAACATGATTTAACTGGGCCAGCCTTGAATTGGTCAGGCAGTCAGACTTGAGAGTCAGTGTCGGTTCCTTTCAAAAAATTTGTTCTATTCTATTCTATTCTAAAGGGGGG
>VZRM01000712.1:97603-116080 GCA_013397955.1 Grantiella picta
GGGGGGGTGGTGAAAAGGAGGCTAGGCTAGTTCTTAAAACCCACGAGACTTCTTTTCAGAACACGTGAACTGACTATTTTAAAATAATTTCAATGTAAATCGGCAGATACATCTCATCAGTACAGGTATTTGTTCCTGGATTAGGGATATTGTGGTACTCTTTTGGGAAAATATTTAAAGCTGAACTGAGTTGAGGGGTTTTTTTAGATTATTGAAACACTAGGTTTTATCACAAAATAGGTGTTTTGGGGAACAATGTGAGAAACATGGGGTTTAGAAATGTTATAGTCATAGAAGTTACTAGAAGTATTAGAAATCTATTAGAATAATAGAAGTGATTCTAATAATAGAAATTGCTATTGGCTCATCATTTCACTATGAACCAAGAAATACAGTCTCATTCTCCTCTCCTAGGGAACTGGCTCAGTGCTTCATGGCTCTTCCTGATTTATACAGGTATTAATAAATTATGATCAAGTCATGACACAAAGTAATCCATGAAATAGTTGGAAAAAGATAATTTGAAAAAGAAACACCCTATTCTTACAAATAAAAGGCAGCATTCCACATAAAAACTAAATACATGTGGTAAATATGAAAGTTGGGTCAGAAAAGAATGTTATCTATTTAATTTTTTTTCCCCGTTTCCCCAGACAGAAGCAGCATGATAGTTATGGATCTATTCTCTTATTTACATGATGAGGTTAGACACTGCAGGAAAGAAAAGAAAAAGATACCATGTGTCATTCTCCTCCTTCACCAGATTTAAAAGTTTGTGAAAGATCCCAAATGCTGACATAAGGTTTAAGAAACTTTTCTTCTTCTTTTCTTTTTTCTTTTTGTAAGTATTCAATTACTATCCAAATACTATTTCCAAAACTTTCAGTGTCATTCCTTCTAATTTCCATGGGAAGCACCAGTCAAGCACTTTCTAATCTTATATCAAGGAAGGATATCAAATTCATAATGGAGACTGGTGAAATTTGATATCTGCCTGCATTCAACGTAAGTGAAATTTCAATTATTTTAATAAGATTTGAAGAATATTCACATATTTTTATAGTATCTGTCCCTCTTGTGTGAAAAAGCTTTCTTGAAAAGTGTAACTTCAAAAAGACTTTTTTTGCAATATCCATACTTCTCAAGATAAAAGTTATTTCTTGACATAAGAATTCCTTGTATTAAAAAGCCCATTTCCTGGTAACTGCTCTTGGGAGTAAAGAGAAGGCTAAAAAATTCAGTGAAAAAGTAGTACCAACAGACAACCTGACAGAAATTACATTCAGCTCCTACTTTTAGATGGATAATTCCATATTTTAAAAATTTCACGCATTACTGAGGCAAACATTAATTGATTCACGCAGCATCTCTACTGTGCATTCATCCTCAAAGAGGTAGATTGGAAAATGATTGAGATTAATTCCCTGGAAGATTACAGAATCTAGCAACTCTCTACTTTCTAGCTCCCAAAGAATAAGGCTTACATTTAGACAGTTTTACAAGTTGCTTGATGTCAGTCTGTGGAACCAAACTATGTGCGAGTAATAAAAATATTTAAAAAACAAACAGCCGAAAACAAAACAAAAATAAAAGACAAATTTTTAAAAAATCCCAAAACAAAACAGAAAAAAAAACCCCAAAACTGACAACTTTTGACTGCTTTTCAGATGGAAATAATATCTGAGAATTATGTGGATGGGATGATTCTGAGATAACTGGAGGATACAGAATTCAGCCTAGAATGCAATGCTTTAAAACCAGTAAATGAGTAAATATTATATATGAATTATTGATTTAAGTCTAAAATAATGAATCCTACAGTCTTCAGCAAACACATTTCCATTTCACTGGAAAAGATTGCATAAGATGCAATCATAAAATCATAAGAATTAAAGGCTAATAAGATATAACTAAATTAATCTTTGCCAGTGACAGCAAAATAATTTTATATTCTTTTCTAGAAATATCTACTAAAAATCAAGGCCATAACTCCAGAGATATTTCTACTCCCATAGTAGTTGAACATTTCAAGATTTCCTGACATCTTGTCTTGCTACTTCCTCTTCTTTGAGTCTGTTATATTTACCCTTTTTTCTTTCCGTAAATCAAGACTACCAGGGCAGCCAGTCATTTTTGCTATTCAGTTTACCAATGCTTTTAGCATAATTAAATTCTTAAATTACTATTTGATTTATGTGTGCTTTGAACATTAGACAATTAAGGGCTCTGAAAAGTAAACTGATGCAACTGATTAAAGGGTGAGGGTTTTTTTAGATAAAACCATCAATACTACTGGAAATGGCTCAGCAAGTTACACAGGGGAACATGTTAAATGTCAGCATTCTGAAATTAGATCTAAGAAACTATCAGAAATAGTCATGCCATATCAAAGTTAAACGTTTCACAGTGTTCCCATATTGCCCAAAAGTATCTCAAGCAAGAGCATAAATGTTTAAAGGCATCATTTTGAATGAGGTAGCTTAAATGTATGTCATAAGATGATATTGTGATAGCAGCACCAAGACACATTGGCACAGGGAGTTTATCAACAGACTGATCAAGAGAAAAATCAAACAAAAATTTCATTCAAAATTTTTCAGATTATTATACACACTTCAAAATATCTCCTTATGAAGTTTAGATAGTCATGCTACCATTCAGGAAAGATATAATTTGAATGTAGTTAAAAATATTCAGACTTTTTTCCTCTAATAATTTCATCGTTTTATCAGTCTTCCACATGACAGTGTCCAAAGTTGTAGAAATAAACAATAATTTAAAAAAACTGGCTTGTAGTATTTTTGAGCAGTTGGTATGATTTTTTTAGTTTTTTGGTTTGTTTTTTTTTTTTTTTGTTATTTTAAAAACAGTACTGGATTGTATGAAAAAGCAGAAATGGCACACTTCTTTTTCTTTTTATGGGAATGTGGGTATGTTTGTGCATGCATTTGTGTGCAAGTGTGGGAGAAAGGTGGCAGAAAGATGTGACAAGTTGTATCACCAGGGGGCTTTTTCAACTCCAATCTCCATAGTGACTGACAGCTAGTTATTTCCACAGATTCAAGGGAGCACCGGTTTTCACAAGTTTAATATATCTCACTCATCAGGGGAGGCATCTTACTGTGCGTATGGCAGTTCTGATGGTTCCTTGAGATACTACTCTGTTGAGAACAGACCACTTTTAATGTATGCAATGCCAGACAAGAATAGCTCTGTAGCCCAGTTTTTAATATACTTGATTCTTAGAGAGCAAAAATAATCCCCAATATACTGGCTACTATGTGAAAAAGATTGTGATTTCCACAAGAGTTTTCTTGGTTTAAAATTGAAAACATAGAAAAATCATTTCCTATTTATTGACTGAAGCTGTTTTGTTACTGGAAAAAAAATCCACCTTGAACTTTTTGTGTGGTACTTAGAGTTATTCAAAGTTGTTACAGTCCTGAAGACTACTAGAATAGTGTATTAATATTCACATCTATGTGCTATTCTGTGATTTGAATAACAGCAATAGAATTAAAAAAGGAGACTAACCATTCCTCTCCTGGAAGAAATTTAAGACCCTTTCACACCTTTAGTTTAAGGTTAAACGTTCAGGTTCAAATTAAAATAAAAAAACAAAACAACTATTTGCAGAATGAATCTACTGAGAACAACCTATTCTACTTTTTATGTACTGAACTACTCTAGTTTTAAAGTAAGAAGGAAGTGAACTCATGCACTGAGTTTAGACCATCTCTACATGAAGTGAATTACCTCATAAAAGCTCAAATAAAGTCATTCTGGATCTATGACTGAGCAAAGAATTTACCCTATGATTAGTATAAAGTGCACTTCTCATTTACAATGAAATATAATGAGTAACAATATGTAATCACAAAAACCCATACAGCTCATAGTACACAGATATGAAAGTTTCAGAATATAATAAGAATTCACAAATCACTTTTACTTCAGACCAATTTCATTCCTAACTATACATTGCCTACGGTACCAGTACTTAGCACACTTGGAAAGCCTGACTCACTATAGCTCTGCAATTTTAATAAGATCAGATTTTCTTTTCATTTCTCAATGGCTGACTTGCAAAGGGACTGTGAATAAGAATGTTTTAGGACAGCTAGGCAAAAAGCAAACCACTATATTCATCTGAGAGAAAGAACACATTTTCTGGTACTCTTTTAGGACCTCTATTCAAAACAATTCAGCATTCACTAATCCATGCAATGCAACAGGCCCAACTGACATAGAAGAACAGAAATTTAAAAGTATACATGATATGTCATTCAACTGTAAAATGTAGAGCTGAGAAGGAAATTATTTTCATAATTAGAACTAATTAGGTAGTAAAATCTATAAAGAAAGCAGCTTTTATAAGGGAAATAATTTGATAACTAAAGAAAAGAATTTCAGTGAAGTGCTAATGAAAAATTTGACGGGGTGGTACAACTTGAAATACATTGTAACATATATGCAATTCCTGTTGCAGATGGAAAGCTTCATAATCATCAAAGTGTCATAGAAAGATGTAATATGCCATGAAGACTTGATGTTGTATTAATGATAGAAAAGATGTAGAGAACTATTCTTCAGCATACCATTAACACGTTCTAATAACGATCAGAATTGTAATTACAGATTTTCCAAATGCCCTGAACTCTTCCTGCTGGTAGGGTCAATTTTCCTACATAAGCCGCTCTTTGTGCTATATTAAAAGTTGGATACAAAACTTTGAGTGTAATTTTGCATATACAACTTTTGTTTGTTGATGTAAACTTTGACATCTGAAATTGTTCATCATATGTATACATAAAAGTTGGCATATAGGTTGTGTAACCAAAAATACGAGCATGAAATTGTCAACACCTTTTTTTTCCATCCAAATTATCATCCATATGCCTAATATATTTTTCTTTTATCTTCCTCCAGGCTTTAAGCTAAATTTGGTTCTGCTTGGCAGATACCAACAAATGTGTGAAAGCAATAGAAACATTGTGCAATAACGACAAGAGAACAAAGCTATTGAAATAGCTATCTAGAGCATTCTTCCAGAGAATAAAAGAGCCTTAATTAGCAGCTATCAGGATATTGCTTTTCTAGAGATCATGTATTATGTTTTTAAATGCAGGTCATCATGGAATAATTTTGACATTCAGTACTAAAATATCTTAATAGATGCACTTACATTAAAAACTCAAACCAAAACAAAAATCTCTTCTTTAAAGACAGACCTGATCCTGGTAGAACAAAAAGCTCAGAAACCCCTTCACATTTGACTGCAACTAAAAAACTAAAAATACTTGCATTCCCTCTTCATGATATCTAGAGTAATGTAGATATTGTTTTCTAAAGAATCTGTAGTAGAGAAAACATTATTATGAGGAAGCATGTCTGGTGTTTAATTATTAACATCTGCTTTGATGAGGTAAATCTATGAGAAAATATTACTCCTGATAGTATTATTATTATATAGCTGTTGGGGTTTTGGGGTCATTCCACATTATATGTAGCTATACTGAAAATGAGCCCTTCAAAATCGGGAATTCCATTATGCTTTGAAATTTTATGTCTGCTGTATGTGACCTCTGTGTCAGTTGGTTTTGAACCATGTTGCTTGCCAAATAAGTGACAATAGCTCCAATTAGGTTTCCCAGATGTAGAATATAAATTTAATTTAAAGGTATTTTTCATTATTTTGAAGTGCTTAACCTCAAGAAGCAGACTTATGAGCTCTGAACACACCCTTTGCACACCCTTTCACTTAGTCTGATCTAAATCAGGACACAAGCATCAACGGAGTTCACCAGTATAAGACACATGGAAAAGTCAAGGCCACAGCTTGCATACAAATCTTCACAGGAAATCATTATGCAAATCATTTGTAGATTACAAGACCTGGATGTTACAGCCATCAAGTGTTTTTTAGCATAAAAAGTTTAGGCCACTATATTGTTATAATCCTATAAGAAAAAAGTGTGGAAAGCTATACATGGGAGTGGTTTTTGGTGTGTGTGTGTGTATATATATATTTACAGAAGTTAAAACATACTCATGGCTAATCACATTTTGATTTAAGTAAAAGATGTTACTAAAGTCACAAGAGTTATGTGTATATAACTAAGGACTAACACTTGGTCTAATAAGAATAGTCAACGCTACATCTAATTCAGTTTTCTCTTGGTTATGCCCATCCCATAATCCATCCTTAAAAACCAGTGATCAAACCAGTGTCTAAACTTAATAATCATGTAGTTTATAATTGTACCAAGTTTAGGATATTTCTAATGTCACTAGTTATAGAATTCTAAATGTATCTCCTTCCAAACGATATCAGCTTTCAGCCATTTCAATAGGTTTACAGCATGTCTGCTTGTCATCTCTCTTTAATTCCACCTGAAGCGTTTTTTTAAGGATGAGAGCTTTTCTTTGGTGCTATGATGCCCAGTCCCAGCTAATCTTTAACTGAGGGCAAAAGAGAGGGCAGCAAGCAGCATAACCCTCATGCTTCAGTGCATGCCACGATGAAAGGTACCTGACGAAGCAGACCTTCTTTGAGAGGGAGGAGGAGAGAGAGGAGAGGGAGAAAGACAGAAGGAAATGCCATCTCAGGCTTCTGAAACCTTGAAGAAATGAACTCCCTGCTGATGTCTTTAATAGTTCATAACAACAGCTGTCTTCCACTTGTGAATGTTTCCTATGATGTGGCACTTCCTCATATGACATTCTTCAGTTCCATCTACCTCTTGTATTGCTTCACACCTCACTGCACCACAGGAGGCATCATATTGCAAAAAATTCTTCTCTTGTGAAGTGTCTAAGCACCACAGGAATAGTTTTTCTCTGTCAAAATGAAAAGAGTCCTCATTACATATTCCAGGTTTGCAATTTTTTTTTCTTTGTTTCGTTTGTTTTTCCCCCAAAATATACCAGTAACCATGAAAACTATCAGACAGCATTTATAAATTAACATTGTAACATAACTCAGTTAAATTGCCAGATACATTATGGTGGCACTTCGCTGCATAATTTAGGGGTAATGTGCTTTTAAGTACATGAGACTTTTATATACATATATGAGCATACATAGCTATCATGTGCACCTACAATGCTGTCTAAATGAAAATGAAAATGAAAATTATACATAGAAATATATGTGACTATGGTTACAGTGTTATGTATATATGATGTTATCTAATGTTTCTAATGCCTAATGTTTAATACTGCAAATAAAAATATTATCAATCTAAGGACAGTCTTTGATTATTCTGTTAAGTATCTCACTGGATTTCTGAGGTATTTTTTGATATCTGCTTTCTTTACTGTTCATTGAAGGATAACGTACAAAGTGTCAGACAAAAATACATGAACCAGTTTTATGATCTCAAAAGCTCCAGTGACTTCTGAGTAGATATTTTCCCACTTGATCAAACAATCAAAAATTGAAGGCTCAATTCTGCAAATGCTTAGACATATGAAGAATTTTACTCCCATAAGTAGCTCCTGGTGATATTATTATATTTCTGGAAGTAAAAATGCCCAGAGCATGCACATAGAAATATGAGCAATATATTAACTATTAAAAGCAATATTTTTGCTATAGATCTGCTATATAATTATACATTCTATTTGACAATAACCCATTTAAAACATTCTAATAAAAACCATTACTTGGCTTTTTTTTTTTTTTGAGTATGGCTTTTAAAAGATCTATTAAAACAAATCTTAAAGGATTAATTAATTATTAATTATATAAATTATTTTGAAACCTAAACAACATAATGCATTGGTAAAAAATCCATTGCTATAGATTGCAATTATGAGATGACCGTGCATGAAAATGTGTATTTCCTAATCTTAATTACTCTGGTATATTAATTAAACTTTAGATTATAAAGCAGGGCATTCTGCAAGATAGTATTCAGCTGTTTCTAACAGTCTAGATCAATAATTTGTTTAATGACAGATTTTGTTGGGATTGTTTTTTGTTTTCAAAATTAGTAGTACACATTCAAATTTTGAGAATTTTGACAAAGGCTTTAGTTCAATATAAAACTACATAAATTGAATGACTTTTTATTTTAGTCAAAGTCGTATTTTGTTCGTCAGGAAGATTTTTATTTAACAAATTGTAAATCATGTTTGAAAAATAGTACTTTCCCAGGAAAATGATGTGGGTTTATTTTATACTGAGCATGTCCACCAAAAAAAAGAAAAAGAAAAAAAAGAAGAGGTATTTTAACCTCACTTTCTAATACAAAGTTTGTTTTTCTGATAATTGTTACAGATATGCTAATAAAAACATGTTTAATGGAAATTAAGAAAAAGTATTGTAGTACCCAGTGAAGTCTTACAAAATATTTATTAGTGAAGAAATACAATACAAAAGATTTTAAAGGTCAGATCCTACAATGCTTTGCTAAGCAAGATGGAAATCAGAAAAGAATGCAGAATTTGACAGTAGCTAATTTATTTCTATTATGAGATGGATGTGTGATCTTTGTATTGCATTAGTCATTTAGGCCCAGATACTTAAAGGCATAAAATTTCATCGTAATTTTTTTTTAGTACCTCTCATTTAGCCCTTTATTTATTATACATATGTATTAAATAATTTGAAGTTTACAGAAGACATTGAAAACTTCTTTGCTAAGCAAAAGTGCACAGATTTCTTTGGGTGTTTTGCCTGCCTAAGGAGTGCAAAAATAGGCCTTAGGGAAGAACTAACAGGAAACCTATTAAGTGACCATGAGATCACACACTAATCCTATCCTTAAGATAAAATCTAATCCTATCTTTTGACTGAAGTGTTAAATTCCTCCTGGCCTGTCATCAGCACATGCATAATTACTTCTTTCTTGGTTTTGTGTGTGTGTGTGTCTAAGACTATGCAGTATCAAACTTAATAGCTCCAAGTCCAGGCACCAGATTTCACATCCTTAACTACTTTGTAGGTTTTTCTTTACGCACATCGATGACTCATTGTTTATGAAGATGATTTAACCCCTAATTTAACTCATTATACTGTAACCTATGTTTATGACATAATAATGACTTAATTAGAAGTATTAAGAATGTAATACTTTTATTGAAGAACATACAAAAGAAAACAAAACTAATCGGCTGTTAACTTCAGTGATTGTTTTCCATATCTCTCTGTAGCTTTCTGAAACAGTTATGCCAAATTATTTTTACTTGTGTCACATTCTTATTGGAGAAGACGTGAGTTTTCTAGACAGAAATGTAAGTAAGAAAACATGGCACTGGTTCATTACGCATAGATTTAGTAATTTGCATATTTCAAGGTTCTAATTGTTAGAAAAGTTTGTAAAATACTGTGTTTCTAGTAGAGGATGACATTTAGAGCTGCTGATGAAGTAGGTTCTAAAAGAGTGCCATCTTTTACATATTCAAAACTGCTCGAAAGCCACATCTATGTAACAGATGCATACAATATGCTGCTATTTCTTTGGAAACCCCTTTTTTGGACTCTCTTATAAACTTTTTGTTCAGGGATGACCCAGGGTATTCAATTACACCCTAAATATTTTATGCAGGTACAGTGTGAAAAGGAGAATATTATTTAAAAAGTGGTATTACATCTGTTTTGGGTTTTGTTTTCTGGTTTTTGTTTTGTTTTGGGGGGGTTTTGGTTGCTGTTTTTTGTTTATATATTTCTGGGATTTTTGTTGTTGTTGTTTTAATAAGGTAAATATGTTATTCAAATGAATTATACAGAATTCCTGTCTAGTCAATAATGCAAACTTTCATCCGTGGTGATTTTGCAGACAGGTTTAGTAAATATTTATTGAGTTAGACTAGAAGGATTCAATAAGACTAGAATTGAATTTATTTAGCCCTGTACTCTCAAAACTTTTTTTTTCCAATATACAGCACATGTATTCATCTGATTCAAAGACTTCAGTTGCTATGTATTCTACTAGACAACTTCTGATGGTTATTCTTTGACCTGCTCTTTTTTCAGTTCCATCTTAAAGTATCTAACTAGAGACAAATAAAACAGTCCAATGCTGTTTTCCTCTTTGTTAAATAGCAATAATTTTTAAAATGTTAAATAATTTAATTATTTTCTCATTCGCCAATATAAATGATTGAGAAAAAAATGCTGAGTGAAAAACAATTCAGGCCTTTTCAAAGCATTACAAATATCTGCATTAACTCGCACTTTTTTTTTTTAGTCTATGCATGCTGCTTGTTTTTGTAGCTGACAAATTTTATATGAAAGGTCCCTGTATTAAAAATAAAGAAAAATATCAGAATATGTGTTATAATGCTTAATTTCAACGGGAAATTCTGATATATAAACATCAAATCCTGTCCTCCACATATCACAGCAATCAGCTCAATATGTAAATTGAACAAATATGGAAACAGACATAAAATACTAACAGTAATATCAGGCTTTCTCAGGTAAAAATTAAAAACTAATCAGCAAAAGGACACAATAGCTATTGAAGATTACTTGTATGTCCATGTTATATTTTTCTGAAATTATTTCAATTATTGCACCAAGCCCATGCAAATCTGAGCTCCAAAATATGTGTATGCAACATATGAATAATGAAAGTGATATCAGTCATTAGACCTACTGGAACTAATGTTCAAACCTTCAGGAAAAAAAAAAAACCACAAAAAAGTCTGTTTGGATGAAGCCTCAAACAGATATCTTAACCAAAATCAGTGCTATTAACACTGATATTAATTTGGACCATGTACCCCTTTAAAATCATACTTTCTTTTTAAAATTTGCAATCTGTATATGAAAATATTCACTTCCTGTCTTAAACCACCGGGAGTATTGCTGTGTAAGTTGAACAGTTACATGTTTCAGTGGCAGAAGTGATGTTTGAATGCACCTTTTATTAGCTTCCTAAGTGCCCAGTGCTGTTCCCATTGGCAGTGCTCCCACTGACTTCAATCAGGGCAGGAACAGGCCCTAATTTTGTAAGGCACTTTAGGATCCTTTGGGAAGAAAGGTGCTAGAAGAATACAAGCCATAATTATCAATTAGTTGACAACAAAGCACTCTCACAAATATCTCCCATGGTCACAAAACATCCTATCTAAATTTCAGATTTCAGTTTGCTGTAGCAATTTTAATGCTGCTACTGGATTATTATTCATCCAGGCTCTGGGACACTTCGTGACTTCATAATTTCCAAATTTGACATGAAAAATTTTGATGCTTGTGTAACAAAAAAAAAAAAAAAAAAGCCAACTAAAACTATTTTTCTAAGATTATATAAAATAAGATAGACCAAAATACTTGTCTCTCTTCTGCCTGTGCTGCCCTAACTACAGCTAAAACATCTTTTATCTGTAAGAATCTGACATCAAGGGTTGAAAGGCTGTACATATCAAAAAGATGCTTACAAGTTTAGGATTTATCAATATTATAGGTACTAAATACTCTCTGTTCTGTACATTTTTACTTTTGTATCTCTTCATTTAGACAGTTAAACTGAAATCTTTGATTTAACTTCTGGTAACAAAAATACTTGCTTTCAGAGTCTATGGCCTGAGAATAAGTGTTTCCCTCTCAGTATTAATAAACAATTCTGAAAATGTTAATTGTTTCAATGCAGAGATAAATAGAAATTGATCATATTCCCAAATCATGAACTCACTAAAATGAGCTCCTATTTAACAACTGTGGTCATTTAACTTGTTTTAACGTGGAGAGGTCCAAGGCCTCTTAGCAATTGTTCATTTACTTCCTAAAAACCCTGGGAGTGCCAAAAATAGATATGACCTGATTTTTTCTGAGCTTAATCAAAACAACAACAACAAATAAAATAGCTACTCTTACTGAAGCATTTGAATGACAGATATTTAACATATTTATAATTCATTCAAATCCTGCAATCCCTATTCAAATAAAAAAAAAAAACCAACCTGTTTTAGAAGACTAGACACAATGAAGACATTCAGACCCTATAGCTACTTATACTCTATATATAGCTTTACAGTTCAAATATCTGAATAAATAAAAATATCCATTAACCCTTCTAGCAACTTTCTGCCACTAGGCTTAAACTTTATTATCAGTAACCTTTTCAAGCCAGCAACATTCAACTGAAAATAGAAAGCAAGTATTTCCGAAAGTGAACTAGTTTTAGATTTGGAGCACACACCTAATTGTATACTGTCTACATGAGAAAATCCAGAAAATACCTTTTCATAGGAAGAAAATACTTTTGTAACAGTAACCATTATCCTGACAGGTTCAGAAACACTTCCTTCTCCATCAGACAAACCAGAACTCCGACTAAGTCATAAGCCTGTACGTGTCAGACATATATTTAAATTCTAAATTCCAAACTTAAAAGTATGTTACACAAAAAATTCTGATTGAACCTGATGAGACTATTTATATCAATCAAATTATTCACATGTGGAAGTAGTCAGAGAATCAAAATCTAATTTGACAACTTTGTCTTCGTTGTTCCATTACATGATCTTTCTGTTAGGGTTGTGAAATAATACTGTTTTTTAATGATTAAGTGAAAATTTGTGAGGCTTTACATCAACACACAGAGCTGGAGATAAGGATACCTAAGTCTAAGACAAACATAAAAGAAAACAGTTTCACTATGTAATTATAAATTGAAATTACATAGTATTGATCAGACCAAAGATGGGAATTTTTTGGTATTTTGCCATGGATGATCATATAGAGCAGTAAGTAATTCTCAAACTGTTAAACAGCAAATCAGACAAAATTAATACATATTTTAACATTAAAGAAAAATAAACTAGGGTCATTTGGACAATTGCTCATAAGATAAATGGTATGAAGATAGATTGATGAAATGGGTATTTTTCCCCTCCATAATTAAAGCTCTAATCCTAACCAAATCTAACAAAAACTTCTTAGTAATACAAGAAAACTTAAGAAATATTTAATTACAAATAACACTCGGTATATAAAATATACTGAAAATTATAGAACACATTCATTGTATAAAATTATGTGTGGATGAAAAAATATTACCCATCATAAATACATTCAATTATATCCCTAAGAACTGGTGAATTTAGTATCATTATCTTAACTACTTTTCATAATTTTAGAAAGAACTTTTCCCAAGACAGTAGCAACTTCTTATTCTTCAGGAAAAAGTATTGCTAAGGAAGAATTAATGCACATATTGGTACAATATGCATTAGTAGACATTTACCATTAAAAAATTATTAAGTAATATATTGCACAATAAACCTAATAGATTTTACTGTTCAACATGATATTATGGCACATTGCCATTTACTTGATGGAAGGTATTACTTGTCATGCCAAAAAGTTAAAAATAAACATTTCAGACCCAATCAGAAATCATCAAAAAGGAAATAATTTTACCACTTAAATTACTCTGCTGAAAAGCTTCATTATATAAGCACTGTCTTATTATATGACAAATCCTCTTTTTGAGACAAGGTGCATTTAAAAAAATTAAATTAAAAAAAATTCTGAACTGTGTGGTGCCCCAGACAGACATTCACATAAGTGCATGTTTATGCAAGTGTTACACCTTTACACTAATGATGGTATAGGTAGAGTTTTTAAAAACTCCTATCTAAAACATAATTTCCTTTGACAATGATGAGGATTTTGCTTAAGGTCTTAACCTGCTACAAAAGAGCGACAAAACCCAACACACCTCTTCACTGCCTCAGTGTAAGAATTGAGAGAGAAGGAAAGGAGAAACATAGACCATGTATTTCTCCTTAGAAAATCAATAGCTATTTAGAAGAGTACAATATTTTTCTTTAAAAGAAATAAACACACTGAAGAACAATAGCTTAGATCCCTTTGCACACAACCGTGCTCTGTACTTAAAATAAACAGCAGCCTTCAAAGCAAAGGGAGGCAGTTTGATTCAGTAATGTGTAGGAAAAAATGAATTACAAGGAAACAGAATATTAAAATAAAAAATGTGTAACTGTTATCTCTGTTTCAAAGAGTTAGAATGTTTTTAAACACTAATGCTATCAACTTGAAGAAGCCATCAATATACAGTGTTTTTAAATCATTTCCACCACCAGTATTGACTACATTGCATGATATCTTTGGATGAAAGTAAACAAGAAAGTCCACCCTTAAAAGACCAAGCAAAATTTAATCACTGAAAAAATGAAACGACTTTAAGCCAAAGCTGTAACTGATAGAGACGTTATAACCAGTTGAGATTTGAAATACCTTTGTAGCAGGGATTTTCCTTATGCACGGTAGACTAATAAACAGTCTCTAACAAGAAGAGAAAAAAACATACAGTGTAAAGACATTACATGCTTCCAAAAAAGGAAATCAATGGGAGAATTTTTGTTCACTTCAAAACTACCAAATATACTGATTAGGCAAGTTTTCCTTTGATGCACTTTTCATCATCACTAAAGGAAGATATTTATATTTGGGAATAAATGATTCAGCAGAATATTCATTCTTTGAAAGTGGTTCAAGTTCTTTGATGTCAGTGCAGGCATTTCTTATAAATTTGAAAACAGAAAAATGTACATATTCTTGAATTTTGAGCTTGATGTGAAGCCTGTTGTAACCTACATTTCTTGGTGTGTTGTAAGTTACCAGACACCATCTAACTGGTTATGCAGTACTGAAAGTAACTACACATAAACTCAGGTAACCACATAACTACATCACTTATAAAGACTTGTATGAATGGCTTCAAAAAAATTTTGAGAAAACTACTAAAAATTGAATGATTAATAAATATTAGATGAATTTAATGACATACTCAATTGAACTTAGCAAATTACCAGCCTGAAAATGCTTTCAAAATGTTTAATTTTCCATATTTTAAAAAAGAATTTACAATGACAAGACTGTATCATGGCTGAAGAGTACCAATGCTCAGAACAACCCTGCTTTAATTCTTAACAGAAAGCAACTGCCATTAGGACTAACAGCTATATTATAGTTATAACTAAAAAACTGATTAGCTCACCTAAGTTCAGCATTTAGAAAGGGAACCAATCTTTGCCATTACTTGTAATAATTACTGCATAATTAAACACTGTTATGAATTCAGTATTTTAAAACTAAAGTCAGATATCTAAGAGAGAACTTTGTAAGAACTCTTGTCTTTCCCATAAATACATTTTGTATGTGTCTATTCATCCATTTGACTGGACAAATTAATTGCTAAAGTAGTAAAGTTCCAGACAGTCAATTTCAGGCCGGTTTTGCCTGTGATGATATTATGTCAAATGTAAAAGGTAGAGGCTTAAAATACAGGAATATTAATGCCCCTCAATTCATATTCAAGCAGTTGCAAACCTGATTTCAGTCTGAACTTTTGTTCCTAGCAACCCCAACCCAAAATTTTTATTAATATATGAGAAAAATTGGAGCATTGTATAAGTGGACAGACTTTTTGGTGGCTATGTGGATATAGCATTTACCTCCTATATATGCTATATGAAGAACTTTTGCTTCATTCCAAACCTAAAAGCTCTCACAAGTCACATGAAAATATTCTTACATCACAGTAAAGACAATTTTAATTAAAGAAATATAGGTAAATATAAGTGTAGGCATACATATATATACATATTTATATATATGTACACATACACTTTCATATACACATACACACATATATATTTATTTTTTTAAATACAGATGGTAAAAAAAAAGACAGATGGTTAAAATAATTATCTAGTTGATAATTAAACACTAGTTTCAGAAATTCAAAAATTGTACTAGATTGTCACATTTCGTTTTAAGAATTTAACTCAGTGCTTTTGCTCTAAGCGTTTTTGAAAAAATTGGTATGACATTTCAGACAAAAACAAACTCATATTTTGTCCCCTTCCTTTAATATAAATATAAACTTTTGCCACAGTATTGGTACAAAATTACCAAAGGTGTTGATAATCTAGAGTTCACAAAATCAGATATACTGTTGAAATTATGAAAAAAAAAAAATTATTACATTAAATATTGAACTACACAATTTCAACCTTTTTTCTTATCCCAGTCTGGACATTTTTGGAAGATCATCGAGAACTATGTAATGATATACAAATAGTAATTGTGTGTCCAACCAGAAAAAAAATCTTTATGTTTGACATGGTTTATAGTTTTCTGCAAAGTTTAAAAATACTGTGAATATAAGACTGCAAAATTGCAGCAAAAGTAGTTGCATCTTACATGGCAAAAGCACCACAAAGGGAACAATTTTTATCAACAAATATTTAATCGAATTCAAGGTTTCAGGACCAAGTCCAGAGAATTAAATAGAGGTATGTTGTCTGTTCATATGGTCCATCATTCTGAAGAGCCACATGTGTATCTGTGGATGTAAACTGAACTTCCCATATAATCAGGACAATATGGGTCGAAGATAAACTTTACAGTGCCATATCACATCAGTGTTCAGTTAATTTGTCAGCAGATTGGAAATAGATGTGATTCATTTTGGAGGTACATAGCAGAACTACTAATGTTTATCATTACTGTATTCAAATTTTTCACTTTACAAAGCAGAAATACTAAGAGAATGGCTTATTTCAATGACAAAAAGCCAGACTCTTGAGAGCAACGTAAATGTTTTACAAGTTCTTCAAGTCAATGGAATCCAGTTGAGGACTTACACAACTAGAACCAAAATGTGGCCCATTACCTGTAAGTTAAATAGTTAACTTGATAACCATTTAATTACAAACTTCATTACACTTTATTTCCTTGTATATTCAATTAACTAAATGCCTCTTGTTCCTAGGACCTAAATGTGCCTTTTTTTGTGTCCTATCTTTTCTGTTCAATGTTTTAAGAATAAACAATTACTCTAAAGCATAACTGTGCTTAGCATTTCTGGAGTATCATCATACTGCTAGATATTCTGAACAGTAGCGGAATAACGAACAGAAAAAGAAATTGTAAAGACTTGTAATATTAGGATACTATTTATACATAGATGGAAAACCACAAATATGTAAGACGGTATTGCTGGACTGTAAGGAGATCGGCGTGCTCTCATTTCAGCAAAACACATTGCAAAGCTTCTTAGAAGGGCTGGGAAAAACAAATAGTGTGGCTGCCCCATTCAGAGTGCTGCTATCCCACCCACTTCTCCCACAGAAACACCTCACTCGTCTACTCCTCCATCGTCTTGCCACTCCTTAGCTTGAGGTCCTACATTTTCCAGAGTAAGTGGATGGTGCAGAATAGAGGTACAAGTTCCCTACAATCAAATAATCAATAGAAATGTGAAGACTGTTTGAAGGCTGACAGCTATGGAATTGTGTCTGCCATTCACTCTCTCTTCTCTCCTCATTTTTCTTGTTTAATGCCAGTAGTGACAACAGCATTCTCAGTTCTGCATAAGACAGCAAAAGATTTCAGCCTCCTTCTCTGGTTTGGAGACGCTGTATTTCAGCATGCCAGTCTTTAACCTAATGAAAGGCTATTCAGGTTCCCTGGAGACACTGAGCAATATAAAGAACCTGCCCTCTAAAAATGAAGGAGTTCTTGTTTACCCTGTTCTTCAGGATGTAGTGCCTTAATGGTCTCTGCCCCCTGAGAGGGAACCATATTCATTAAACAGACTCTTAAGTTTCTCTAAGAAACAACATGCTGGTCAGACATTTTAGCTCCAGCTAAATAGAGATCTAAACAACCTACAAAACCAGGATCTTGCCTTCATAATTTCTAACAGCCACAATTAGCTATTCCTGCCTTTCCAGATATATCGTCTAAATTGCATTTAACATGAGTCATAAACTCATTTTTATATTTTGCCATTTTTAAGATTACTTGAATAATTAAATTATGTGATATGAGAAAAGGTATCACTGTATCTGTTTTTTCTAAAAGGAATATCCTAAGAAATATCTATACGCTTTATAAAAAAAAATTATAACATAGGAAAGCATTCAGAAATTAAAAAGTGCAGTATGCAGAATTAACTGAACACGTTTTCACAACCTTAAGTGACCATTAAAACACTGGATAGTAAAGATATATATATATATTTTAAAAAAAAGTGTGGGAATTTGAGCTCTAGAATTACAGAAGTGTAAGCTGTGTTTTTGTCAGACTTTTAACTGTGAGAGGACTGACATAACATCTGGTGTTTCAAATATTGTGTAGGAGTGTCTAGAAATTACAGGCTATATCTTCTGGGATTAACCACTTGAAATTCAGCTAATTTTGTTAAAGATGACAGTAAAATATGAAATACAGAAATAGAGGGGAGGGGAGCAGAGAGNAAGGGAAGGGAAGGGAAGGGAAGGGAAGGGAAGGGAAGGGGAGGCTACATCTCACTCATGTTTTGATTCCAATAATTACATTGAGAAATCTGGATTCTCTTCCACTTTTTCGTTTTGCTCTTTTATCACAAAATTTCACGCACTTATGAAAAAAATGTTAGGACACATGAGTGATTCAGTAAGCTCAACATTAATTGTCAAAAAAAAAAAAAAAAGGGGAAAATACCTTTA